>CM053763.1:123259916-123362523 GCA_028658305.1 Pachyuromys duprasi
CTGTAATTAGCTATTGTTTGACTATCAAAAGTCAGGGCTGATTAAAGCCACTAAGCACAAGTGCGCTATTTTATTTCAAAGAATATTATGAACTGCACGCTGGGGCCCTTTCAGAACGGACCTTCCTTCCGCAGCCGGCTAAGAGCCCATGCCAGCAGTAATCAAACGCAAAATCTGCATAAACCTTCAGGGTTTAATTCAAGCAGAGACCTTTCATTAGAAATATGTTACTTTATGAAATCTGGTCGCCAGCAAGGGGAGAAAAATGTGGCTTCTTAAGAAAAGTGAATGGCACCTCTTTAGTGATTAACCCAAGATTAATGGGGGCCCCCACTGCTCGGCCTAAGTCCATTTTATTGCTAATTCATTTAGGTACCATTTCAGATCTGCCTGATGAAAGTTACCTGCTAGGGCGTCAGGTTTTGGCAAGCAAGGATAGCCATTACGGTCAAATCCCAAATACACTTTTTATTAAAGAAGCTTTGAAAAGTGTCTTGTATTAGTCTTTTTTCCTCCTTGCTTTTTTAGGGACTTTCTATTTAATGTACTCAATTAGTTAAAACTTGGATCCTGGCTCATTAATCACAGATTGATGCAACTGGTTCACTTGCAGCAGCTCATTCCCTGCTTGCCCAGGGTGAGGGAACAAACAGTACCTCTCTCTCTGTTATACACACACACATGTCTACACAGATGCCCTACCCATGTGCATGTATGTATGCCCCATATATACACACATACACAGGCACACACATTTGTATATGATCCTCAGACATATGAATATTCACACATCACACATACACAAAGATAACTCATACAGATGCATTCTCGTACATACATATACACACATGCTAATGTATGCACACTCATACCTACACACACCTACACACATATGCATGTGTGTGCTCACACTTCAACACATCCACACATCCCACATGATACATGCATGTACCTACCCACACATTTGTATGTGTGTACATACCACCTGTACACATCCACACATGGTTATGTCCACATGTGCAAGCAGACATGTTTATGTGTATTTACATGCACACATGCTCACATGTGCCCGACATACCACACATGTGCACATATCAGAAGATACTCAGGGTGCCCTGGACAGCCTCATAATTTATGTGGGAAGAGTTGATCCTAAGGTGCTGCTGCTGCCTTGAAGGTTGCAGGACCTTCCGGAGGCCATTTCCAGTAGGTCACTGGGAAGTGGACCTCGAGGGGTCTAGCCTTCCTCGTTTCTTACCCAGCTCTCTGCTCCAGCTGGCATGCCCCTGGAGCTATCAAAGTGCGGCCCCCACCACGATGATGAGCTAGCCTTGAACAGCGATGGAGGGTAAACCCTCCTCTTTTAAGCCATTCCTATCAGAAGTTTGGTCACAATGATGGAAAATTAATTAACATAGAGTCTCCACTGAAGGAAAAGAAGGTGTGGGCTTGCTCCCATCTCTTGCTCTCCCGAGATACAGTTGGCATCTCCTTGGCTTGTACAGAGATTCAGAAAAGAGCAAGAACCAACACAACAGTCTCAGAGGTCAGCTCCTGACATCCACTCTGCTTGCACCACAGGAGAAGCTTCCGTGTGACAGACCCTCCTTTAGCCGAGCCTCCAAGTCTCTGTGGGTTTGTGGACGTCAGGGTCCTGTCATTTGAAGTAGATCTCACAGGGTAACCATTGCCTTGACTCTTCTAAGGCCAACATTCACAGAGAGTGGAAAGCCTTCTGGGTAGCCAGAATCTTCTGTGGATGTGGAGCAGAAGAACTAGGAACCAACTGCAAGGATTGACTCGCTCCAAGAAAAAGAGGCATGGCTCCTGCTGTCATGGCGTCTACATGATGGGCCACTGGCCAAGGTCCCAGTCAAACCTCAGAGCAAACCCATGTGCCATCCTAGGACCCTGGTCAGAACAATGCCCAGGGCTCAGGCTTGGGAGCAGCAGAGCTGTGACTCTATCTGTGTGTCCTCTACCTTGTGTCCTGCTCCTCAGCGCACGGAGTGGTGGGAGCTGGCCCTGGTCTTAGGAAAGGATAGAGAGGGCCCAAGGCTTTATGTAACTTTTCAGAGCCTGGAGCTCTGACTCTAAGCCCTATATCACGACTGAGAGAGTCCACCCTGCTACCTCCCAAGGACGTGGGGAATCACCTGAAATGCTTTTATGCCTTCCTTAAAATTCCAGACCTGAGCGGAGGTAGTCAGTGCAGAGCAGGCAGTCCTAACTTGTACAAGCCCAGAGCTGGTATAACTGTGACAGGCACTGGGGAGGAGCCTGGGAGGTAGGTGCTTCTCATAGCCAACACTGGGAGGCTCTCCGCAGGAACAGCAGGGTCCCTGGAAGGATCCTGACAGTAGAGACTGTGCAACGCTGTGCAATGTGTGTGTTGCTGCCTCTCTATAGAGGACCAGGCCAGGCATGATCCTGAGCACCAGAGTACAGACTTCCTGGGCCCCAAGAACTACAGCGAAAAATGCATCAACTCCATACTCTCCTTCCTGTGATGTGGCTAACCCGGGGCTGTGTTTCAAGTAAAAATCACATCACGGGAGCAAACCCTGAGACAGCATAGTCCTCCTGCACCTGCACTTCAGAAAGTGGAGGCAGGCCCTAGGAGCCTCCAGGCCACCAGCACTCTCAGGACAACATTTAAGAGACTTCTAGAAGTTTTTGTCCTCCTGTTACTCCCAAGAACACTTTCCTCACCCTGGCAGCCCCCAGTCAGATAGCTGGCAGGCAGCTGAGAACTAGGAGAATCACATTACATGGAAACCATGTCTGGCAGCAAAGACACTCGCTCTGTCGTCAGGTGGCTGGGTCGGGCTGGGAGATAACCAGACAGCATGGGCAGGTGAGGGTGGAGAGGCCTGTGTCAAGGACCCTGACTCAGAGCCATTGCTTCCTGGGACCAATGATGGGTTAGTTCAGTCTGAATTTGAGGCCAGGGTCTGATGCCAGCTATTTTTTTCAGTTGACCTTGTCTTGAGCTGAAGCTGGAAAGCATAAGGGGCAGCTTCATCAGATCTCAGGCTGGGTGCTCAAGGACCTGTAAGGTCCTTGAGGGCTGTGGGAATCCTGGGGACCTGGCTCTCCTCCATCTCTGGCTCATTCAACCAGTTCCAGCTTTATTTCCTCCAGGGCAATTCCGTGGCCATCCCCTCACTCTCTGGTGAGACCATCCCTATGGCCACCAATGAGGCTCCCTGCCTCCAGGCCCTGCAGGTTTTACCCTGTAGCTGGATGTAGGGTGTGTGAGTAGGCCAGCCTCTTGTTTTGGAGAAGCACTGGGGTCCTTCCTTGAGGACTCTGTGCTAGGAGAGGACTGGCATAATTCTGATCTTGAGAGCCAGAGGACCGAAAATAGAACCCTGGTCTTGCCTAAGTCCCTATAAGCCACAGACACCTCCATGCCAGACCATGGGGCAGGCAGGGCCCATACCCCGCTGCAAGGAAGCCTTACTCCTCCCCAGGACTGACCGGCTAGCTCTCAGCCACCCAGGCACAGACAGCTCATCTGTGAGAGACTGGCACATGACTAGTCCCACTGTCTGGACCCTTGCAGAAAAGTTGACCACCTCCGACATCAGTCCCTGTCCCTGACTGTTAGAAGTGTGGAGCGAGGCCTGAGCAACCATCTCTGCAGCGCCCAGCAGGCCTGGGGATGAGAAAAGGCTCACTGTGTTTCACAGGCAGCCAGGGTCTTGGGCCCCAGGGACACAAAACAGAAGCCAAACTACTCCAGTCCTATAGAGGGTGGAGACATCTCTGGCCCCAGGAGGACGTGTGACAGGGACTGCTGCGGCCCTGGCCAGACAAGAACTCCTGGGTCTCCACCTCTAGGGATCTGTGAGTACTAGAATATACTGGGTACCGCCATGGACTCGCAAGATGGAGGAGGGAAGAGGGAGCCGCCTCGGGCAGTCTCTGGTGATATGCCCACAGCCCCCCACAGTGGTAGCTGGTGGGGGCCTAACGGCTGAGGAGGAGACCTAGCTTCCCGCAAATGTGACAGGTTTCAGAAGCAGACCCTGGAAGTGGAGGGCAGGCTTCCCTTAACTGCCCCAGAGCCAGGGGTGGGCCTGCCACCTGCGGGCTGTGCGCACTCGCCTCCTCAGCCCGCCTCACATCGGTGAGCGGCCCTGTCCTCTCGCCTGCAACTCTCCTCCCCAGCGCATGTTAATTACCCTGACACTGCTGTAATTTCCCCCTGTAGTCCATTAATTAAGGGTCACAATCCCAGAGCATGTTTACCCAATAAGCTTTCTTTTTTAATTATCCTAATTGCTTGGAGACTGACAAAGACGCTGCCCTTCTTCCCAGTGGATTAGCAGGTGACAAACGCACGCTTCCACATGACCCTCGAGATGAGATGCTCGCAGAGCTCCGACCTGCAGCCCAGCAGGCTAACGGTGGGTGACTTACCCAGGGCCTGTGTACTCATGCCCATGTCTAAATGTGATATCCCACAGCTTGAGGGTTCCTGAGGTCGGCAACAATTCTTGTCTCTAGCTCAGATACAGGCCTCTCCTTCAGAAGTTGAGCAGAACAATGGCTGCCAGGGTCACACCCCTGCCTCAGTCTACCCTGCCACCCTTCACACTGAGTGAAGCTCCGACAGCTGGACCAGAGCTCAGTCTCCAACCCAGTGCTGCATGATTCTGTTTCTATTCTGTGTTCTCTGTGGGCTAATCCAGAGACTGAGGGACGGAGGACGGGGAACATCATTGGGGCGTTCTCAGGGATGGTTCAATGTGTCTCCGCTGGGTTCGCAAGAGCACTCTGAGACGGAGCACATGCCATGATGACTGTGTCTCAGCACTGCTCACTTTAAGAGTCAGGTATGGCTGTGTGTACCAACACTCCCAGCTCTGGGGAGGCGGAGACAGGCAGATGCTTGGGGCTTGCTGGCCAGTCACTTTAGCTGAAGCTATAGCTGCAGCTACAGGAGTGACCCTGTCTCCAGAAAGAAGGTGGAAGGCCAGAGAGATGGCTCACCAGGTCAGAGTGCTTGCTGATCTTGCAGAAGACCTGTGCATGGTTTTCAGCATCCAAATGGCTTACAACTTTCCATAAGTCTAGATCCAGAACATCCAGTGTCCTCTTCTGGCTTTTGAGGGTACCAGACACATCACCACGCACACACAGATGAACATACATGCAGAGAATTACACACAGACATACACACTCACAAAATCTTAAAAAAAAACAGGTGGAAAGAGGCAGAGGAAGAAGTCAACCTCTTACTTCCACAGGCATGCACATGCCCATATATCTACCCAGATACACATGAACATATGCATTAAATAAGATTAGGAAGCTAACGGCTAGGCTTCCAAGTGCACCAGATCTCACTCTTGGCAGGTCTGCCTGGCAGTGCCTGGCATCAGGAAACCCTCTGGGTCCTTCCACTCACGGTGGAGAAAGGCCTTGGAAATGCTAGACACTGACCACTTTGCAGCAGTCCAGTTCCACATAACAAAGCCTGATAGCAATACCTCTACTCATTTCTTCGTCCCTTTGCTGCACACACACACACACACACACACACACACACACACACGCCTCTCTGAAGCTCTGGGGGGGGTAATTAAGTCACACCTGCTGAGGTAAGCATCTGTGGCCCCAGGGGAGAGGAGGCTGCAGCTCAGCTGTTCCAGGTGGATTAGGCGTCCATGGCCATCCTCAGCCACCTCCACCCACTCTCCCGGCGTCTAGCTGTGCCGGGCAGGCCCACCAGTTCCATGGAAGTTTACGTCTCTTTAATAAAGATTAAGATGTCAGAGGGCCAGTGTTGCACAAAATCCCACTTTTATTAACTTCTCATTACCAGCTGAAGAGCAGGGTCCATTTCTGAACTTCCGAAGCGGCGTGGTTATTAAATATGCATTCATGGTGGCTGCAGCTAGGACGGTTCTTGCTGAGTAAGCAAGCCGGCTGCGTGCCTCCCTGGCTGGGCCTGAAACAAGGGGGACTTAATGAAAACAGTGACTGTGTGGCCTTGGCCAGGTCGGGGGCGTCCTTGGAGGGGGCCGGGCTTCACATGGCACCAGCTGCTGGCGATCAGGGGTGGTTCCGAGCTCAGACCTTGGTTCTAGGGCTCCAGTAGGTGCTGCCTGCACACGCTGCACTGGCGGGACTCTGTCTCCCTACTACACCCTCAGCTCCCATGCTCATGTCTCCAGGATGAAGCCTCGCTGTGCTGCGCGAGTCGAGGCTCCCAGACTGAAAGGGGCTGCTGGCTGGCATCACCTCTCTTTTCAGCGTGACTCCGGAGGGTCTGAGGGTCACGGTGCTGGCACCAGCCTCCTCCCTGTGAAACCATGTATCGGCGATCCCCCATTGCTCCCCACCTCGAAGCACCCCCTTTCCCTATCCTGCCCGGACTATGAGCCCAGAAGGGATTCTGCTCCTCCAGCGCCACCTATCTCTCCCCTTCACCTCACGAGCCCACATCAGCTGTGCCCACTCTGGCCTTATTCTAGCTTCTTCTCTGCCCACACCATGCACACATGCTGCTATGACCCCCACCCGCCCACTTGGCACTTGCCAGGCTTCTGTCCCCCCAAGGCCAATAAACCAGTCATCTACAGGCAGGGACGCAGGGGGCTCAACTTCCCCTACCCCGATTCTAAGTCTCACGTGTGCTCTGGGTCTCCTCCAGCCTCCCCTGCCCTCACAGAGCAGACACCCGCATCCGTGTCTCTGTCCCCTCCGTCCCTGCTCCCACCTCTCTGAGGCTTCTCCTCCTGAAAACAGCCGCCTGCCAGCTGTTCACACGTGGGTTGTCCCGGGCCCTCATCTTACTTTCACAGTTTCAGCTGTCAACTCTAACACTTCACTTCGCAGCTCTTTCACTTTCTACAATGCAACAGGGGTCCACACTCAGCAGAAACCACACTTTGAATTCTGAGTTCACGTCTCTTCTCAGAGATGTCCTGTGATACACAGGCCTGCCCTCTCACTGTATGCTGGCAGCAGCAAGTCAGAATTCCTGCACAGAATTCCCTGAGGACACAGGGAGAAGTCTCACCCTGCAGAGGACTGTGCTGCTGAAAAGCAGTGGGCTAGGGCAGGAAAACTAAGTACATTCCATTTATAGCATGTTCGGCTGATGATGGATTTATTTCATCTTAACTCCACCCTGAGTCAAGGGGCCTGATGCTGCAGCCCCACCATGCCCCACCATGTCCCGCCCCACACACGTCTGCTTTTATCATCACTGTTACCATTCTCACCGCCGTCACCATTATCCCTGTTCTTGATCGCTGCCCACTGCCTTTGGGTACACAAGGAGTCAGCAGTTCACGGCTGGCGAGCCCCACTAGGAAGTGATGCTGCCACTCTAGCCCCAGAATTCTCCCAGAATTCTTTCAAGGTCTGCTTGAGGAGGCCCCGCGTGGACCGTCCCCAGCCCTGGCTGTAGCTACTGTGGCCTTTCTCCTTACTCACAAACTCCCCTAGGATTTTCACCTTCTATTTTGCTGTTTAAGGGGCTAAGGACTCAGAGGTCCGCACAGGTGGAAAGTGTGCTGAGACACATAGAACGGAATCCCTAATGAGGCCAGGCAGGTCACAGGCTGGCTGGTCACTTGGTAGCTTTTGACACTTTCTGGTTTTCCTGAGCTCAGAAGCCTCAGGAAGAGCCAGGAGTCAATGAGATGAGGAGGGATACAACATGGGGCAAAATTCTTCCATTGAATGGCTCTGTGAATGAACTAACGTGAGATGAGGGACAGGTGATGTAAAGGGAATCCCGCCATTGAATGCATAGATGAATGAATGCTGCTCGCTCACCCCCTTTTGTCATCTGACCAGTGGCTGACTTCCCGTGGAATGTCCAAGGTTCCTTTCCAAGCATGTCTTATCTAACTTATTGGATGGGGTTCTTCCACTAGTGCCTGTCTGGTCCAGGCTGGTCTCCTTGGAGCAAACGTCAAGTTTTGCTGAATTGGAATGTTGCTGTGGCCCAGAGAAACTAGGGGCATCTGGAGCCTGCAGGGTCACATGAGGCAGCTGCTAGCAGGGTGGGAGTTCAGCGCAAGGTTCTGTATCTCAGGAGAAACTGGTGAAACTCCCAGCCTCCAGTCCTGGCACACCTTGAGCTGGTTGTGTTCTGGCTGGTTCTCCCAGGACATAACAAAAAAGACTCCAGGGCACAGGGTCCCAGGTGAGGATGAGATAAGGAGGGAGGAGATGGCCGGCCTCCCAGACTCTACCAGCACAGCAGGTGGCTGTCACATAGAGATGAAGGACCTGCCTGGAGGCCAGGTCCTCCCCAGGCCTGGCTGGGTGTACAGAATGCGTGTGGGCAGCCATCCTGAGTGCAGGCTTGTGTAACTTGTGCCCTGGGGCCTGTTTGCCGAGAGGGAGAAGGGGACTCTCACTGCTGTGTAAACACAGTCTGCAAAGGCCTCTGCGTTCTCACCCCTGCGGGTCGCAGGCTTATCAGGAGGCCTGTCTGGCAGTTAAAAGATGTTTCCCTGCATTGTGAGGCTGCATGGAAACCAAGGCATGTCGGACCCCAGGACAAAGGAACTCAAGTGTTTGAAATGCAAAAATATTTTGACCTGGCTACATCATTTTTCAAAGGAAAAAAGTAATTCACAGCTCACAATCTACTTGCTAACCCACAGGAAGTTCTGTATTTCTTATTAATTCCCCAAGGGCCACTTTTCTATGTGAGAGGTCGCCTATGAGGGCCAGGGGTGAGGGAGGGTTATGACTTCTCCTTCCACCTCTTCCTGTTATTTTTTCTTTTTAATACCTTGTCTTGTTGAATGAACATTCTCCACAGTGCTGTCCCAGGCCTTATCTTTGGGGTCCATACTGTTGCAGAGTTTGAGTGGGCACACAGTGCTGGCAAGTCAGGAACCAAGACCCTAAGGAACTAAGTGATTCACCCGGGTCCACCCCGTGGTTCTCACCGCCCTCTGCAAGCAGCCTCTCCTGGTTCTTTTTTTTTTTTTTAATAATTTATTTAATTTTTATTTTATGTGCATTAGTGTGAAGGTGTCAGATCCCTTGGAATTGGCGTTACAGACAGTTGTGAGCTGCCATGTGGGTGCTGGGAATTGAACCCGGGTCCTTTGGAAGAGCAGACAGTGCTCTTAACCACTGAGCCATCTCTCCAGCCCCTCTCCTGGTTCTTGATGCCCTTGGTAATGACTGAATCTGGAGAGGTCCTCAAGGGTTCATGGCTGCCGCAATTATCATCACCGTACTGCTGTCTCACCACTATCTCCTTTTTCAAGATCATTACCACCACCATCATAGCGCCCACCATCACTGTTTTCACTTCCGCCATCATTACCACCTCCACCATTAACCTCTATTACCATGCCGTCATCATCACCATTGCTCGTCTCACAACCACCTTCCCCAACCTTTGTCCCACTGTGTGCTAGGAACCCGTGCCAGATGCTGGGCACACGTGCTCTACAACCAATGCAAACGGCTACGGCTTTGAAGCGAGAACTGCTGTTCTCTCTGTTTTACAGACGAGGAACCATGTGCTTGGCAGGTAAGTTCTATGGGAACTTTTGACTTCCGTGATGACAGGAGTCCACACTGCTCAGGAGGTCCGTCCATGGGCTACAGGGCAAGAGCACCTGCTTAGCTGGTAGAGAAGTGGTTTCCCTTCACTCAGAAGGGGCTCAGTGGGGTGAACAGAGAAGCCACATTTCCCTAGTGTGGAGACCCATGTGAGAGAGGGAATCATAAAAAGGAAAAAGGCCAGTCATGCTGGCAAGCCAGGGCTTTGAGGGACATTTGAGTTACATGCCAGCACAAAGGTTGGGGGTTCAATAATGAAGGCAATCCTCTCCATGACACTAGGTTTAGGAAAATGGGGCCACAGCACAAAAAACAAGGAAGAGGAGATGGGATGTCCCCCAGGCTTTTGGAGGGGCCAGGAAAGAACACAGGGTTCCTTTGTATGTGGTTCCTGGGAGGTCCAGGAGGTGGGCTGCTGGCTGCCAGGTCAGTGCTTTTTAGGTCCTCTCTGGGTACAGTGGGTACTCAAGAGCATGAGTCCACCTGGATAGGAGGCTCCCCACCCCCCCGCCCAACTGGGAACAGGCTTCCACTTTGTACCTGGCTGACCTTGGGAGAGTGAATGTACCTGTCCAAATCAGCTTTCTTGTAAGTACACAAAGAGGACGCATAGCTACTGCCTTTCAGAGCAGCTGTGAGGCCCCCAGAGCTCCTGGGATGTGGCCCAAGAACAGGCAGGTTGGCTTCGGCCACCACAGCCTCAGAGCTACTACGGCGTGACCGCCAACAGACTGACGCAGCAGCCGCACCCTCACATCTCCCTTGCACACTGAGCCCCAGCTGTGTCACCTGCCACCCCCAACAGCAGACCGTCTCCTTGAGACCTGCCCTGGCCCAACTCAGGTGGTCTCCCCTGCGGCCAGCTCTGTCTCCTGGAGCTGCACATGGACAGCCATGGGACAGAGGTGCAACACGCCCCCAGCCCTTCTCCACCCCAGGCGGCTGCCAATCCCGCTCCCTCTGACGTCTAATTTGATGTTTTCTTCCACCTTGCCAGTTCCCCCTCACTCCTGCCTCTGCACTGCTTGTCCAAAACAGAAGTACAAAGGGAGGAAAGCTATTCAAAATCCCTCCTCCTCGGTTTATTTTTGCAGCTCTCTGGGGTGCCTATGCTTCAGATTCTCTTCCGATAATTATCTGCCCTTTCAGGGCCTTAGGAACCCAGAGTCCCCAGGTTGGAGGGCTAGAAGGAAGCCCTGGCCTGGCCATGGCATGCTGGACCTTGTAAGTAACTATTGCAACCGCTATATTGCAACTATTGCAGGCGCTCACCCCTTCCCTCCTTATCCTCAGAGTCCTGGGAAGTGGATGTTGTAGCCTTTGAGCCCCGCCCCCACTGCTGGTCTGTGATGAACACCATGCCACACTCTGTCTAGGCGATCATTTTCCGTCCCCGACAACGCAAACATTTCTGAGGCTAATCCTCCAAGTCTCAGCCATTGCTCAGAAATAGCAGAGCTGGGGCTCCAACATAAAATAATACGTCTTGCTTTTTATGACTTCATTTATCAAGGCACACTGGAGCAACACCTTGCTAACTGGGTGAGAAGAAGCTGTTCCTGGCTGGGTGCAGCAGGCTGATGGACGTGGGTGTCAGGTGGATAACGAATCCCGTTAGCATACAAAGAGGCTAAGGCAGAGAGAGGGTATCCATCAGGGAAAAAAAGAGTATTAAATAAGAAAATGGCATATCATGCTGAATCTGTTAAATTAAGAGCCACACTCCCACTTACCAGAACCAATTTGTTATCCTTGCAGTTTCTCACTGTATATGGTAGAGGAAAAGGGAGGAACTGCCCAGGACCAGCCTGGGCCTCCTGGCTCCCTGGTATTCAAGGGCACGGCACAGCCCATCTGCATACAGGACACTCCTGCCTCAAAAAACAGAGCAGGGCCAGCCAGACGGCTCAACCGGTAGAGGTGCTTGTTGCTAAGCCTGACGACCTAAATTTGGAGCCCTAGGACACACATGGTGGAAGGAGAGAGAATTAACTCCTGAAAGTTGTCCTCTGGCCTGCCCCCACACATATAGCCATGGAACACACATGTTTGTGAGCACACATATACACAAAATAAAACGTAACTTTAAACATAAAAAGACTACAGTAGATAAAGACCATTGTCGAAGCCCCAACTGATGAAGTGCAGATGGCAAGTGACTGTAAGGTGGCCAGCCCTCTGATACATCTGCAGCCCAGTTCCTACACCCACCATACCTAAGGCTCAGAGAACATCACAGGGGAGGGGCAGCAGCCAGAGGACCAGGATGTACGCTTGAGAGTGTGTTTTCTATTTAGGACAGGGAAGGTGCACCGAGGAAATTTCAACAATTTGTTTTCCTAAACAAGACAGAAAAAAAAAGCCCACCATCAATTGACACATATGGGGACTCATCAATTACACACAACTAATGGTTGCTGGAGATGAAGAAGCAGTCTTTTCTGGGGTGAGCCCATGATAGGTTAGCCCAAGAGGTCAGCCCTGAAGACACACAAGCAGCAAACGAACCTAGCAGGTTGAATATACTGAGTCACGCACATGCATGTGAAACAATTACAACTGGACAATAGGTACCTACGAACCTGAGAAGTGGAAGAGTGGGATGGAGGACAGGGAGAAAAGCACTATGTGAGTGCAGCACTCATATATGAAATTCTCAAAAAAAATAAACCTTAAAAACTAAAAAAAGGGAAAAGATTGAAAAATTAAAAATAAAAAAACAGCACAGAGAAAATAACACAGGAAGGTCGTGGAAACGTATCTCCATGAGGTGTATTCAGCTTGGTGTATTCAGCACAACAGAAGACACAGCCTAGCAGGGCCGGCTGTGGGAGCAACTGGGTTCTCAAGACCCCAACTCCAGGAGGGGAGAAACTTGCAGATCAGCACCCCGGACAGCTCCCTGCCCCCCACAGTAGGTGCTTGGCGAAGGCTTGTTCAGTGGGTGAAGGAAGCAAAGCTGGGTTTCCCCTGTGAGAGCTGGAGAGCCTGTGGGGACAGCTGTCACACCTCTGCAGCAGCCTTCAAAACTCAGTCCCACAGAGTTCTGTTTTCTCAGGACGTCCAGTGTGATTGCAGGATGGAAGGCAAAGAGCTCTGTGGGACATGGCCGTGGAGACTGACCAGGAATGTCTTTACCCTTGCCCAAGCTGTTTCCATCCAGCCCCAGCTGGCAGAATGTCACCCCAAATCCAGGCCAGTGGGACAAAAAGCCCTATTTGAAGGCATTAAAAAAATGTAACTCAACAAGCAGAGTCTGATGACCATTCTACCATTGCTAAGAATGTCTGTTGTGGGTCATGCTGCTGAGCTTGGCAGCGTGGGACATACTCTACATGAGCTAATGTCTCAGCAACTGCAGCACAACTCACGAAGTTATCAGTTAAAACGATCCTCGCCAGGAAGCAGCCGGACACTGGGATATTTCCTTCTAGCCTCCTAGGTATGTTCATCTGTGTGTTTCCTACATGGGTATGATCTGCTGCTTTGCCGAGATTAGCTGTGCACAAACATATGCACAGGCTTACATCAGGCATGATATGCATGTGGAGGTCAGAGGTTAATATCAGCTTTCTGCTAGCCAGACCAGCATCCCTCCCTGAACCCAGAGCTCATCAACTGCCCAAACTGGCAAGCCAGTGGACTCCAAGGCTCCTCCTCCCCCTACCTGCCCAGTGCTGGAATCACAAGTACACGTTGCTACATCTGGCTTTTTAACTGAGTTCTATGGATCTGAACTTACACCTTCATGCTTGCACATGGAAAGCCTTGCTGATCAGTTCATCTCTTAAAGAAAATGACAACTCCCCTTTCTAACAAGTTTTGGTTATAGAAACCCCCCTCCCCAGGGCTTTCCCAATGGTGAACACACTGTCTCTGTCAGCACTTCGAGTCACACTTGTCAATGCTGGTACATTGCAATTGACCAGAATTCAGGCTTACAGCAGGGCTAACTCCACGTAGATCCTTCCCTGGGTTTGAATATACAGACACTGCCTGGCATCTCTTGTCATCAGCCTAGAGTGTAGCCCGCAGCTCTGACCAGCCTGTACACCCTGGCCCTTCCTCTTTGATCATTTCACCACGTTCCTAGTTAAGCCCAGTGTTAGAGATATGGGTCCTGCCATGTGCTTATCCGCTAATGGCCTTACCCACAGGTCCACATACATTTAAGATGTCCACTTGTTCTTTATGGTTTTGTGGTTTGAGCTGGAGGTCCTATCTTTGATATCAAGTTGTCTAGATGATACTTTGGGGGCACTAGACACTGGGTTGATTTGATTTATATACTCTGCTACCCATCCTTGCAACCATTAGTCAGTGACAGCCAGACAGGAGCTACACTGAATTTTTTCTTTCCCAGCCCCAGGCATGCTCTCTCCCAGCAAAAGACATCTCTGAAGATTTACTTCACATCTCCTGAAACAAGGAGCCCACTTGCCTTACACCTCTGGAAGCCCAGAGTACCCACCCAAGGACTAGACAGTCACTCTTAAGGAGTAGGCATAGACATAATTGGCCTGAGCCCAGCAGGTGCAGGTAAGGCCAGGACAGTTGGGTGTGGTATAAGGATGGCTTTGTGCCCCTCATCCTGTCTATCTCAGCACTTAAGGCTTACTTGACTTGGGCTTCTTTCTCAACACATCCAGATAGATGACCGATGCTCTTGCTTGTGACCTGCAAGCTAGCCAGATGTCATCCTAGACACAACCTCCTCCAGGGAGCCTGTTGTCCCATCCTTTTTCTGTGGCATAAATTTTAAAAGAGAGTGTTCATTTCTCACCTTCCCTGTTGGCCAAGGCTAGTGTGGACAGAAGCGGTCACATGCTTTTTCTGTACCCTGACACAGAAGGGATCCCATCTAGTTTTTCCTCTCCACTGAAGCCCTAGGGTCACACGCCTCAGACAACTGACAATAGATATTTGTATCCTATTGGGCGCAGCCATCAGAGGAGAGTCCTGCTCTGCTGAGCCATGAGCATCCTGGCTTGTCTGCTTGAATGAGTCAGAGAGGCTATTTCAAGTCACTGTTCCTAGAATGCTTCGCCCTGTAGCACCGCCATGACAGTAACTCACCTACTTTCAACGACTCCTGCTCACTCAGGCTTGCCAGGTCCTGAACCTGAACATGCACCATAGTGCACAGCGACTATGACTTTGGCTATGGAAGGGTTCAGAGCAGCTCCACACGGTGCGTGCAGAGCAACACTGGAACCATGTGGAACCACTTAGCACACACTTAGGAGTCCTTGCTACAAATCGGCTACTGGCTAGCATTTGACAGTGTTGTGTTAGGTCCTGTCCCACCCTGTTTCCCGGATTCCCTGTTCAGTAAAGCCAGGCTAGCAAGGTGCGTCGGGTGACAGCAAACCTGCGACAGTAAACATCTGCCACAAGTGTAGATGCTATAAATGAGTTTGTCTGGCACCTGGGCCAGGGAGGTGGACCCATCGTGTCTCTCTGTCCACCCCCTTCACATCCTCCATTCCTGCCTCTACGGTGGCCCAGGAAAAATGCAGTTATGCCCCACACGTTAGGGCTTGGAGTCTGGGACAGCCGTGACATCTGCACCTGGGACCCCTCAGAGCAGGTGTATCAGCAGTGGATGCAGAGCACCCTACAGAGGAGCAGAGGTTCTCTGCCTGTGGGTTGTGATCCCTTTGGGGTCAAAGGTCAGATATCCTGGGACATCAAATATTTTAATTACAATTCATAACGGTAGCAAAGTAACAGTCATGAAGTGGCAATGAAATAACTGTCTGGCTGGGGTCACCCCAACACGAGCAAGTGCTAAAGGGTCATAGCAGTAGGAAGGCTGAGAAGGACTGCCACAGCAGGCAGAGGATCCTTGGGATCTCACCGTTTCCCAGCAGTGGGCAGCCACCATCCCATGGCGACCAGCCCTTAACCCAGGGCAGGCGTACTCTGTAACAGTAGGGTGTGTTTTGGAAGTGGAGGCATGACACAGCCCTCCACAACAGCCTGCCTCCTCCAGAGAGCTCCCACCAACCAGGCAGCTTTGCCTAGGGAAGCCTGTACCCCAGCCCCACCGTGAGATCCCAGGGCCCACCCAAATCCTACCTGGAGACAAAGCACTAAGGAGGTTCTGCCCTAAACACACAAATACAGGGGTGCTGCTTCTGATGCTTTCGGGACCCCCACGCCTGTCTGCGAGGCCTGAGAAGCTCAGCACCAACCACAAGGAGGAAGCAGCCTCAACTTGATCTGTTCCTCCAGGGATGCAGGGCTGTCAGCATGCCCAGGCGATTGGCTGAAGCGAAGTGATGGAAGCATCTATGGTACCCAGCCACGTGGCGCCCCTGCCATGCATGGTCATGATGGGAACTGTGCGAGGTGGCGGGTGTCTGCATGGGTGAAGGTCACAGCTGACCCTCCCCGCCTAAGACTCTGGACTTGACTGAGTCTGTACTCAGGGTGTTTAGGACAGAAGAGAACCTCCAGCTGATATATATTTCTCTCCTAATAGTGCAGCACAATTTAATTAACTCAATATCGCACCCACATGAAGATTACGGACCGACTTTATTGACGCTTCCATCTGGCTCCTATAAAGCCGGTAATGCAGCCAATAAATCCTGCTCAGATCGGGTGCGGGAGAGGCCGTCTCACTTGGCCGTCTTCCCCAATGCTCTCTTGCAAGGGCTGCTGGGGTGACAGTGACAGGGTCTGAGAAGCCCCAGAAGGGCCACCTGTATGCACAGAGGTGCCGGTTTGTTGGGAGGACCAGATAGCGGGTCCCTCTGAACTCCGTGCCTCTCTTCCCCAGAGACAGATGCTGCCTGAGTTCAGACAACCCCACCCCTGCTCTCTCACCTCCATCGAGGAGCTACCATGGCCCCTGCTGCCCAGCCCGTGCAGTCCAGAACAGTGCTGCTTGCTCCCTCCATACCTGACCTAATCCCCAGACCTTGCAGAACACTGGGTCTCTAATTATTATTAAGCAGTTTTCAGAGGGGGACAGTGTGCTCACAATTTCAAAGTTCAAAGCCACGGGCTGTGAAGCAGAAACGTAGCCTGGTTCCTGAGTGGAGGCAGACTGGTGACGGCTCCCACCCCAGACCCCCGGGGGTAGGGGCCAGTGTCCCCTCCCCACCCCCCAGCAGTTCTGATGCCAGAGAAGACGCTCCAGGGGCACAGACTCTCCTTCCCTGCCAGAAAACCCAGGAAGCGTCCTACTATACTACTTGGCACCTCCCTCCTGGCATCCTTAAGACTTTTCCCTAGAGACTGCCCCAGAGATCCTTCATGGGTGCCACGGAAGAGGTTTCTGAAAAGGCAAATCCTGTCTTACTTCCTACAGAAAGGTAGAAATAAACTAAGCCCCACCCCACGGCGAGCCCCAAGCCCTGTGTACCTCCAGTTGGTGGTTGAGCTCTGTCTCAGCCTCCATCCAACAAGCCCAGCCCTGGAGACAACACCCACGGGAGCAGGTAATAAATTACAGCCAGGAAATTAATTAGCTGCACCTCTGCCCACCTAATCTGATGATTCAAGCTGATTTAAGGGAACCTCCAGTGGGGGTAGGCCAATCAGCCTCCATGCAGCTCAGGAGATGTACTTTTATACAGTCATCCCCAAGCTGGGGGCTGCCCATAACTTACGGAGGCCACACTGCTGGACCATTAGTCACCCTTATCGTCATGCAAAGCGGCCCTGCCCTAAGAAGCTAGTTCAAGTGCTGCAAGGGGCTGAGGTCAGAGTCCAATTGGGCCCAAGCTGCCTGGACAGGGGCAGCTAGAGCTTCCGCCTGCTGCTAGAGCCCCTCCCCCCCCCCCAGACTGCTTTATCCCTGGAGTGAGTCCTGGAAGGCGCCCCTCTGGATAAGTCTCAAGTTGTGAAAACAGCATTCTCTGTCCTTCAGGGAGGGGTGAGTGAAGATGCAGGCTGATTTCAGGGAGCCAAGGCCAGTGCCCCGGGCCCCTCAGGAGAAGGAGACCCTTGGAAGCAACGCTTCCCGACTTTCTGCTGTCTCTGTGGCGGTGTCACACCTCTTCAGTTTGCAGCCTTTGATTCAGCAAAATCAAGGATGCAAACTTCTTAGGAGTACTTAGTTTCCATGGCAACTGAAGCTGACCTCAACATTATTGTTCTCAAGAGGGGACTGACTTTGCTATATGTTCATTCACTGAATTAATGGACTCCGGGTTCTTTTATCAGCAACCCCAGAACAATGGAAAGAGAGACAGGTCCTCAAAGGGCTTTCGACCACTGTCCAGCCTTTGTCCCTGGCTTACTGCAGCGAGGCAAGTCTATTCAGCCTGAGATTATCAAAATCAACTCAGGGCTGTCTCTGGGGCAGCTAAACACACTTTGATTTCATAAAGACATAACTGATCCCACATGCAAATTAGTAATTTCAGTTGCAGAGTTTGTTGTGTTAGGTGTCTCTATTTTTTGTTGTTGTTGTTGTTTTTTGTTTTTTGTTTTTGTTTTTTTTGTAATAAAGAGAGTCTGTAAGGAAACTGTGGTAGAGTTATGTGTCTTGATGGGTTGCCAGCTGGCTGGTAAGGGCAGGAGAGGAAGAGGTTCCTAAGCTCACCTCAGTGTCGGCCCTTAGCGTAACCCAGGCTAGGAGGAGGGGAGAGCCTTCCGGTTTCAAGAAACACCAGCCGGATCCTGACCTGCAGGAGTCCTAGTTATAATGGTACCTTGTTGCACAGCACCGGGGTGTGAGTCTCCCCTGCCTCGCCCTCCAGCTCCACGGCAACAATATAAGCCAGTTCCTGCTGCACCGTCCTTATGAAGAAACGGCCACAGAGGCAGACAGCTCGCTCAGCTGTGGCCCTGTTTAGACCTCGGGATGTGTGACATCCAAATAATGGCCGCACAAAAGCCACATGGTCATTGCCCGGCTGCCTAGGCTCCTACCTCCACAGTGGGCTGAGTTCACACCCCTGGCTCCAGTCAGCCCTCAGGAGCCCTGAGGCTTCTGGGCTTCCGGTCACCAGAGGCAGCTCACCCAGGACCATAGGATGGGAAAAATATCCCCAAGAACAGTGGGAGAGGCTACAGCTCTAACACCCAAATAATCATTTCATAGATTTTTCATAACATCAATCAATCACCCTCTTTGGACCACTTGAGGGCTATCAGGCTCCTTTTATGACCTGTAGCATTTTGTACAAAATAATAACTGGAAGAGATTTATGGACCCATCGCTGACCCTCTCAATTTATTTTTTGCTTTTTCCATGCTTCCCACCATGGACCAGGAGTGCTGGCTGGGCCCTTCTAGGGAGGAACCTTTTCCAGGCCCTGAGTCCTAGTTATAATGGTACAAATCCCTGATTTCTTTATTTGGGGGCGGTGAGGGAACAGAGAAAGGGAGGAAATAAAAATACAAGAGAAAAAGGTCACTTCCTTTCATTTGTGTTTCTCCCCAGTTGCCCTGTATTAACACCTCCTTCCTTTGCAAGATGCTGAGAGAAAACAAGATAAAGGGGGACAAAGGGAAAGGCCGTGGGGCCCTGTGTTTCCCTTTTCATATCACTGAAGAGATTGAATCAAAATTCCTTCGGCTGATACCATCTCCCCGGGTGGACTACACTCTTGTTAACGGATAAATTCAAGCCCTCCAGAAAGTCAAAGAATAAATTTAAGCCTTTGCCAAATGTCTATCCTATTGGATTTTGATAAGGCGGCCATTGAGCCTTAATAATGTCTTCCATCCATTTTCTGCGAGCCCTTAACACGGCTCTTTATTCGTCCCCAAAGCCTCTTCTCCCGGCCTTTTTATTACGGGCTCTGACGTGCTCTCCAGGGAGCCTTGCGGCCCAGTGATGGATGGACAGCTTGCTAGATTATCTCCCGCAGATGTTTGCTCTCCAGGAGCCCCGGGCTTCCCTCTAAGTAAACAGACTAAATAGAGTTGCCGGCAGAGGGGCAGCCCCAGAGGTCCTGGGTTCCTCTGTGGGAAGAGGCTTGACTGGATCTGGCCTGGCCACAGTCAAAGTGACTTCTGGGGAAGCTCAGGTGGTGTGTCCTGAGGGCACAGAGGACAGGGCAGAGATAGCACTGGGCTTTAGGCACTAGAGGTTTGGAACATAGGCACAAGAGCTAAGATATGAGGCTGCAATATTGATGATGATAGAGCCCAGAGGGACACTGAAAGTAAGAGACAGGGGGTAGTGGGGCCGGGGAGCAGGAGATGGGGTCCAGTGAGGGACAAAGGGAGCAGAATGAAAGGGGGGATAGCCTGAGCCAGGCATGAATTCGCTCAGTGCACGCTGCAGTCTTGGATGTGAGCCTTGACAAAAGCTGCCCCATGGGTGGCCATGCTCACCTGGTCCTGGGCCCCTTCTCCTGTGAATTATAAATATATTAAGAAGAGTACAGTGACTCTGTAGTAACCTGTCCTCTAACACTTAATACTTACAGTCACAGCCTCCTCCATCTCTCCTTTCTATATCAATGTCAAGGGCAGAAAGAATCAAACTAAGTCTGTTTTATTTCATAGGATCAGATGGGCAGCAGGAAATATACACAGCTCAGAGATGGCAGCTGACCAACTCGAGGCCACCTAGCCTCCGCAGGCCATTTTGTACCACGATTCCCTACCATATTTTTAATATGAGTGTGCATGTCTCCCTTCAGGTGATACAAAGTACAAAAATAAGACACTAGGACCTTGGTGGATTCATCATTAAAATAGCACACAGGTGAGTGTGGTGTTGCCTAGGCAAGAAAAAGGCACAAGAATATACTAACCACTGCTTTAAGCAGCAAACTGTTGACGAGGTAGAAACTTCCATCCAGATGCAAGCTCAAAGGTAACTGTATCCCTGTGCCCCTAGGCCTTGGCATGTGGCCCCTTCGCTGTTGACTTATAACTGTCATCTCCTGTTCAGTCCCCTTCAGCCTCCATTACTTGGGTCCAGACCTAAGACGAGGTTTTAGCTCTTGTTCTCTGACCCTGGGCACACAGCATTTGGGCAGAACAGTGCCCAAATGCTATGTGTATCTGAGACTGTGCTGTTCACAGCCCCTGGGTGCTGCAGCAGCATATCAGTCCATTGTAGCACCGTTGAACTTAGGCAAAAACACTCACCAGCATCCTCTGAGTTCCTCCAATATGTTGGAAAGAGGAAGAGGGCTGGGCTGGGTGTTGAGATGGCAGCTACGATGCAGCCAGCCACCCTGGTCCCTCCAGGCTCTAGTGCTGATGCCAGCTTCCAGGATGCTCCAGCCTCTGTGGGCCCACTGAGTCTCTGAGACCCGTAGCCTGGCTGCAGCTTAGGGGCACCACAAGTATCTGTAATCAACACAACTCTGTCAGCCAAGCACCATGTGGGGCTCTGGCTGTAGAGCTTCTCAAAACTTAAGCACCTCTCAAAATGACCCGGGACCAGGTCAGACAACACCTCACGGAACCACATTTAAGAGCACAGATCACAAACAGCATGCTCATCTCCCACACAGAGCAAGAGGAGAGTGGCCAGGCTCGTTCCTGCCATCGCTCCTTCGTTTCCATTCAAACTCATCCAGCACTTTCCATGAGCAGCCTTGATGTCTTGAGAATCCATCAGCCAGGCCACCTCCACACACTAAGTGGGCATCACAGTGCCCAGGTTTGTTTGTGGCATGGAGTGGACTGGGGACAGTGTGTGCTTCACTTCTCCACAGCTCTTGAGTTACAGAATTCTGTTCCATCCCTACCCCTTTCCTTTCAGAGAACAAAAATTGATCTGAAGAGGCAAAGGAGGAGGTGGGGAGGGTCTGACCCATGGTGTACTTAAAAGATAGAGGGAGAGATGGAGGGAGGAAGGGAGAGTCACTGTCAGAGCTTCCCCTCCAAAATGCTGCAAGGTTTGCCCAGAAGGACAGGTCCCATCCCTGGCAGAGAGCTCTGCCCATGTGCCTACCTCAGCTCTGCCTACCTTAGTGCATATCAGGCCAGGCTTGTCTGCTCAGTTGGGTGGCGGGACCCCTCAAGTACATGTTCTGTATTAGAAGACTCTGGGAAAACAACACGGGGGGGGGGACCACGCGGTGCCCGTACAGTGTGCTCCGCAGCCTGAGCTGAGCCCTCCCCACTTCCAGGTAGGGACTGTGCAAACCGGTCTCGGTGCCCACTTTTGTTCCTGGGCACAGTTGTCCAGAAAGAGGGTGTTAATTTAATTTCATGAGAAGATCCTGAACATGGGTTAGGGTGCTTGCATGAACCCGGGCACACGCTTGTCTTCCTGTAAGGCTCAGGAGCTGATTGGAGAGCATCTTCTTGCCACTCCATAGACTGCAGGGTGAACACCCAGACATGCCTGCACCTCTGTGCACCTCTCCCCAATCTGTGTACATCCTTCCCTCCGCACAGTTCTCTCTGTCTCTGGGTCTTTCAGAGCCATGTTTGTCAACCAGCTATGAGCCATCATCAGAGAGAAAGGCGTAGACAATACCCAGTTGATGCTTTTCTTTTGCCTAATGGTTTGCTTACTTAAAGCGACGCTTGAGCCCTCTTTGGGAGTTAAGAGTGCAGCAAAAGGATCTGTTGAATCTGTGGCCCGGTGCGCCCCCCCCCATATTCTTTTCATGTGAGTATCCAGTGAAGACAGTTAAATAAACACAACCTGCCTTTATTTAGTTTCCATGTGTCCGCACGGTCTGCAGCATTCCCACGGGCACTGGGTTCTCCTCTGTTCTCAAGAGCTGGGGTTGCCTAGTGAGGTGACACCCTGCTTGCTTACACAGTGAAAATGAGCATCTCCCCTAATGGCTTTCATACACTGTACAGATAACACTGTGTCCATGGACTACTTCTGTGCGCTGTAGTTCAGAAACAACCAAGTTTGCAAGCCGACCCTCGCCCCCCCCCCGCCCCTCGGAGCTGCGTAAAGGGTGCTGGTGATGGCCACAATGCTGTGCTCGCCTACCTTTTTGATGCAGCTCTCCTGGGATGACACCTCCGCATCCGTCAGCATCTGCTGCAAACAAATTGGATAGGGCTGTTAGTGACTGACAGAAGAGGCCTTCAAGCTGCAGAGGGCTGTGGACCACGGGCAGAGCAGCACCTCTGCCAGCATGAAGGCGAGACCTGTGGCGTCCCTAAGAAATGAAGAGGAACTCTCCTTGGGGGCAATTTTAGTTTCTTTTTTGTGGAAAAAAACGTAACACCGACCAGAAGTAACACAAGGGAGCAAAGGGCTAACCTGGTCTACAATTCCAGATTGCAATCCATCGTTTTGAAAAAGTGAAGGCCAGAACTCACACAGCTAGTCATATCACATCCAAGGGCAAAGTAAAGATACATATCCTTGATCATTCCGTTTAGTGTCCTTTTTGTAACAGAGGTCCTCCATTAGCCTGGGACCGGAAACACCTTTGAACATAGCATCTCTTCCCTGTAAAGGCTGCGGCTGGGCTTCTTTACAGCTCTACTTCGGTGATGGTGCTGCTCTGCTGAGAACTCACGGTGTGAGAGCCCACCTCACAGGGTACTGTGCAGGCATGGCGGCATCTTAGGGTCACCTCGGTTGCAACAAGCAGGGGCTCAGACCCTGAAAGGGACGGCGGACTCTGAGCTCTGCCAGAAACCCAGAGTATGTGGAGAAAAGTCTCTGCTCCAACCTGCCCAGCCTTCAATAGAGGGAGTAGGCTGCAGGCGTGGCTCCGTCCTCCTTCGGATTCCAGTTTGGTTCGGGAGGCAGAGCTCAGGGGGCCATGAGTTCAACTCTAGGAGACGGCAGATGCGGAGGAAGCAAGCACTGGCTCTTTACATTAAGTCGGAGTCAGCAGCATGTCACCTGTCCACATTGAGCATGGCTCCTTGTGATGTATGGGAGCCCTCCTTCAGCTTCGGTGCGGGACACCATGAAGGTGCCTGGCAGACCACAGAAGTCCCCTCACCATCCAGCTGTGGGCATCGCAGCCCTTCATCTCTCTACTTCACAGACACATCTGGCCACAGAAGAGGGAGAGCGCCACCCTTGGATCCTTCCACCTCGGCACCTCCCATACAGCTTTCCTTGGCTAGGATCTGCACGGCTGTGGCGTCTTACCCTTATCCTCTCAGAAAACCACCAACTGCCCTAGAGGCTTGGTATGTCAGTGACCAGACACATAATGCTGTGCAAACCAACAAACGAGTGGTAGAAACTGGACTCTTCCCTTCTGGGTTGGAAGTCCAGCACCTACACTCATATTCATAAATTATAATGTCACTTCCGTAAGAATAGGAGCCAAGATGGAAAGTCATACTTGAAAAATAAAATGAGGAGTGATTTCAGGCCCAAGGGCTTTCCTTCCTTCCCCTTCACACTACCCTGACGTGCCCACGTGTTCCTGTGCAGGCCAGGAAGGAGCAAAATGTGCCATAGCAAACCATCTCTGCCTGGCTCGGCTGTAATGACAAGAGGCCGTATTCTAAGTGTTGGGAATTCTAACCAATTGTGAATTTTATGTTTCTCTTAATGAATCCTGAAAGTGTGGTTTGGAAAGTGACTCTAAGTGAAAAGGGAGAATGAGGCGAGGCAAGGTGAATGCTGGGCAGGACTCAAGACTCCAGCGAGGACTCCACTAGGGCCCAAGCGATGTGTTCTACCCAGCCCGCCTGGGTTCTGTCACATAACCAGCCACAGAAGCCAGCCTAGATCGGAGGACAGTTGTGCTTTTGCACTCCTCTAGGGCTCTTCTTTCTCAGAGCAAGGCCAGGGTGTGTGCTGTGTGTGCTGAACCTGTTAGCAGACAGGTCACAGGAGACCAGTCTAAGGAGCTTGCTTGGTGGCATTCCATAGTTGCCTTGTACTAACACACCGATGTGACACGGGAAAGAGAGGGCGAGGGCACAGGGCGGGGCCTCGGGTGCCCCCAGCTGCTCTCCTACTTACTGCAAGGGAGAGGGGCTGTCCAGAGTGGATGGAAAGGGTGCCCCACCCCATCCCTGAGGGATCTCTGAGATGAAGGGGGTGTTCCTGCCGCAGGCAAGCCTCCTGAGGTGAAAGCTGCTCTAAGGAAGGTGGGGCTGAGGCTAGACCTGTGCCTCTGCACACCTGCCTGCTCTGCTCTCTGCGTGCTCAGTCAAGCCTCAGATGCCTACAAGGGCACCAGCAGCCAACAGGCCTCCCCAGGAAGGGCTTACCACCTGCTCCCACTGGAGTATGCGGCTGTCTCTAATGGGATAATCTACGGAAAGAGTCCTTCCTTCCAGGAGGAAAAGGGTTGTTATCTGGAGAGCTGAGCCTGCCTCCAATTAGCAGGATGGCCAGTGAGTGGCCACACAGCCTTCTCTCAACCGCCTGCCATGCTTTAACTTAGTGGAAGTGAAACTGAGTTCCACAGACCTACGGATGAGTGTCTCACACCAGAAGCTAAGTAGCCAAGTGGGACAAACCCCACTTAACCCATCTTCTGTACCACTGCGGGCTCCTTCATTCCCAGAAGAGTCAGCACAGCTGTGGAGGGGCTCCTGCCTACCCTAGAGTTTGCCATCAGACGGGGACACAGAATGCCATCAACATCCTCATCCCCAACTCTTTAGGAGTCTCCAGGTGAGAGGGAACGGCTAGAGCCTTGTGCTTTCTAGGTCATAGGGCCTGGCTAGCCTTGGGGACGGGCGTTGGAGAGCTCTGTTCCTTGGCTTTCCCACACATCCTTTGAGCAGATGCTCTCAGAGCTGCCGAGGATCAGGAAAGCGCCACATGGCTCGGTCACTGGTGCTGCAGGAGAGAGCCTCACACCCTCAGAGGAAGCGGGCACCTGGTGCGTTTCCAGAGCCCTCCTGCAAGGGAAGGTTTGAGCTGGGTTCCGGTTCCCTAGCAGCCTTGCCAGGTAGGAGTATCTTTAATGAGGCCTCCTCACCGGCTGCCGACCTTGGGCGGAGCCTCTCAGCCTGGGCGTCCTCCCTGGCCGGGCTGCCTCTACTGAAAGCCCTCTTCATGTCGCTAGCACAGCCTCTGCATAAGCACTGCTGGCCTGCTGCTTGCTGGCGGTGGCTGCCCCAGGCTCTCAACTCCTCCCCACACCCCGGCAGAAGTATTAGGTGTGTTTTGATTGAACATTTTAGCCAAAAAAACGAGGTTTGACCTGCGGCATTTAGCTTCTCTCTCGAGTACCGGTGCCAGGATTTAGCTAAGTGGAGTTGCTCAAAACGTCTTTTTTGACTCTTAAAATAAATACCCTCTGTTCTCCAAGAGGTCGGTGAAGAGAACACACATACAGACAGACATCTCATAGGCTCACAGCTCTGAAACTCTGGCATGTCCCCCAAAGGGGCCGACTTTCTGTTTGGTGTCACAAATGGATCCCAGAAGGCGTATCTCCCTTCAAAGAATCTGGGAGCAAACCTATGGGAGGAAGCCAGCTGGGGCCTCATCATAAGGCCACTCCAAAGCCAGACTGGGGAGTATGGTCCTTGCTTGCTCTGGGCTGTTGTCTAGTCTTTGCACATAGCCCACGTCTCTGTGGCCCATAGTTCTTTCTTAGGTTTTTGAAGTTGTTTCTCAGGGTCAATGGATTGGCAAAAGCCTAGAACCTTCAGGGAGCTAATTCTAGGATTTCTCCTGTGGAGAAGGACAGAGTATTTGTGATGTTATTAAGGGAGTGATGATGGAGACTCCCAGGCATTGGATCCTGTCTCTGAGTCTTACTTGCTGACTGGAGGAGGCTGTGGCTCAGGGTTGTTTGAACACACAGAATGGCGCTATGGGGCCCTCTGTCATCAGTGGTGTTGACCTCTATGAGGCTTGCCCTTCCAGCAGGGTTTTCTACTCATATGCTCAGAAGCTGAAGAACAGGACTTCTTGGGGCTGATTTGAACCCAGCTAGCCACTGGAGAGGAATAGTCTCAAGCTGTTGGGACCTTCCCTCTTTCTGGGATGATGGGCCATGTGCACATACGCATTAGAAGCTAACACAGACTGCTGGTAGAGTCCCTTATTGGTCTGGAACTTATTAATTAAGCTGGATGGGCTGGCGAATGAGCTCTAGGCACCCTCCTGTCTCCATCTCCCCAGCATGGGGACTAGAATCACGTACCACATGCATAGGTTTTGCTGCTGTTAGGTGGAAATGCTGGGAGGCAGAACAGGCCCTCACATCTATGCAGCAAGCACTTTATTATGGCCAAAGCCTGAGTTTCACCTTAAAGAGAGAGGTTCACCCTCAACGTTCTTCCCACACCAGCATCTTACAGTCACAGCACTCTGCCTGGTGTAAGCGGTACAAGATCTCCATTGCCAGAGACTATGATGACGTCAGCAGCTGCTCTTCTCCTGCCTGGTCTGACGTTTCTGGAACACACCTCCTTCATGAAAGGGCCCAGAGGCAGCATCTAGGCTTTGTCATGAGGAAACTGAACAGGGGGAGCTGAAAGCATGGATGGAAAGGCAAGAAGATGGCTGGCACGAGAGGGAGCATCGAGCGTGGGCCTCTGTGCCAGTCCTGCATGGGCTCTGCAGGGACAGACCCATCTGAAGAAAACAGACGTGTGCCCTCCCTTCTGACAGATCCCACACCTGACGCTTGTCCAGATCTGACTAGAGAGGGTCACACCCATAGCTGGAGTATTGGCCATAGCTGAACTGGGACACATCCCATTGGCAGTTCTAGTGGGAACCCAGAGATGTTCTGAATCCCCAGGGCAGTCCTGGCTTCCAGAGCAAAGGATCCGGCCGTGTTGACACAAACTCCTGTACTCTCAGCTGGGAGAGTGGGGTCATATTTATTTATTTATTGCACTTGAAAAAAATCAGCTTGGCCATGTTTGAGCTGCAGAAATGATTTTTTAAGAGCGGTGGACACTGTTTTTAGCTTTTATGCCTAAACAGATACTTCTCAGTCCCTTCAAGCGAGTGCTGTCTAATGAATGGAGGCTCTCTCTTCCCTCCTAAGAAAATATTTACACAGTCTAGCACAGCAGCGGAGGACTGCAGGCATCGGAGGACCATTCCCGAGCCCATCCCCGAGATGCAGAGAGGCCTTCACGCCTGTCATCTGCACTCAGCCAGCCCTCCTCTCCTCAGGGGCTTTTTCTGCCTCCCCTGCCAGGGTTCCTTCTGAGATTCGGGTCCCCAGGGAGTGCTGCCATCATCCAACCTGCTAGAGCCCTCCTCCTTGGCTCACCAAAGACCCTGGGTCTCTTTGGCTATGATTTTTCTCAGAAGTCTCCTGTGAAACCCACTCCCCATGTGTGGTAGAACCCATATTCCACACCCTTCATGACTCGGATGGGGTGCACCTGGCCCTCTACATGGCCTGATGGGGCCAATGGGTCTCAGCTGTGTGCCCAAACATTTTCCCTCAGGCAGGGGCCCGCCTTGTGCTGCCTGGCCAGCACAGTGGTACAGACCCAGAACCTGGGCATGGGCTGGCTGTTCTCAGATGATCCAAGAACACTCTGTCCAGTGGCAGTCCTGGATCTGTGACTGCACTGCTCGGGTACCTTGTCCAGTAGAGGCCGGCTGCCTAGTGCTTGTGGCTGCCTGCTGCAGCCTGATCAGATATACAGGTTATGGGGTCTCTGTCTGTCTTGGGCTACTATCCCTTCTTACCCTTATCTATGAGCAACCATGGGATACCTTTGTCCACACTGCCTCACAGGAAGTGACTTGGGGCCACTCCATAACACTCTAAACAGTGACTCCTTCACTCTACCCAGTCCAACAGTTAAAGTGAACATTAACAAAAGAGAAAGCCCCGGGGACAGGCTCGTGAGCCTAGGTTCCTCTTGACACAAGGATCCTAGGCAGGGGTAGGGGTAGCAGGGATAGTGTGTAGCAGAAAACCAGCAAAGGCTGTGCAAGAGACAAGAGGGTCACCATCAGACAGTCAGATGGAGGAGAGCCAAGGGCTGGGCTGAGCCGGTTGGTATGCTGAGGACTTTTGTCACAGTCTGTGGGAGGGGCTATATCATCTCTCTCCTGAGAAGGAAGCAGCACTTAGATGCCAAAGAGCCTTCTCATATCTGCACAGACTTGGATGGAGCCAGGGTTGAGGATGACACTGTGGGCCCTGCCATGCATGCAAGTGAGGCCCTGGAGAGGCAGTACAGGTGACAGTGATGGGCTGCCCCTTTCCTGAGTGACACTGAAACAAAAGCTGTGCTCTAGCTATGACCCCAGGCCACCCAGCACCTGCCAGCACAGAGTTTCCACAGAAGCACTGCATCTCCTCCAAAAAGGACCAGTACGGCGAAGAGACCCCCTCAGCTCCTGGCCCCTACAGGCTAGCCTGTTAAAATGTTCTGCACCATCCTCAGCATGGATGCATATAGAAGAATTTCCATGCCCTCATGAAGTTTATGACCCTTGACTTGAAGACAGAAGCTGGTGAGGGCCCTCAAGGTAGGGATCCCGTCTCTCATTTTCTTCTTTCTTCATCTGGGCAGCTGGGACTCACAGCCAGCAATGAAGATGGAGCACCCAGACCTTAGCCTGACTCCAAGCATCCTTCTAAGGAGCTGGGATCTGGAAAACACAGATGAGAAACAGTAGGAGCTGAGGGGCTGGGGTGGGTGGGGGCTTCATTTCAACTTCCTGTGCTGGGCACTTGGTGTAGGGTGAAAGACATCAGTTCCAAATAAGCAGAAAGTTAGCATGGCCCTTGGCCTTGACTCTTCCATCTTTATTCTCTTGCTCTGCGTCTTTCTGCCCCAGTGAAGTCCAGCAGAGCTTAGACTGTTCTAGCTAGAACAGCTGGCCAACCCACCAGAGAAGAAAAGGCAACAGGCAGAGAAGGAACCCAGAAGCAGGGACAAGCTAGGTATGAGGTCATGGGTTAAGTTGCGGTGCCAGCAACCCTGGACACTGATGGGGACCAATGGAACCTATGCCACTTCGAACAGCAGAGGTGGGTCCAGCCCAAAAGGCGCTTAATGGGAGTCACATGGAGTAGAGGCTCTGGTGTGCCAGAGATTGCCAGTGGGCATGTGGGAACATTCTCCAGCAGCCCTGACTGGCTGCCTAAAAGCCTCCCTGCATGTTCCATATACACAGGATAATGAGCTTGGAGACAGTGTGCACATCACAGTCATCAGCCTACCTCACACTCATCCCCGCATGCTCTGCCTATGCCACCGTGACCTCCAAAGGCTCATGATGGTTGCTATTCTGTGATAGGAACACTCAACCCAAGATCTTCCTTCTCAGCAAAGATCTAACTGTTGAGACAGAGGGACGTGGCTGAGGCTGGCAGACATCACAGCAGGCCCAGGGTGAACTCACTGATGGGGCATTTGAGGAGGAATGCCCGGTACTCAGACCTGGACCTGGAACAAAGGGAGCTGGGAATGTTCTTGCAAGTTCCAAGAGACTAATTTATTTAAGTAAGGGAGGCTCCCTGCCATCTGACATCTTTCTGCACCAGAACAGCCTCTCCCTGCATTCATCCATCCATCCATCCATCCATCCACCCACCCACCCACCCACCCACCCACCCATCCATTCACCAACCCACCCATCCATCCACCCACCCACCCATCCATCCATCATCCATTCATTTCCCCAACTTTTTCCTTCCCTCCTCTTCCTTTCTTTGCTTTCCCCCTTTCCATTCCTTCCCTTTCCTTTTCATTTCCTTTCCTCTCATCTTCCCTTCCCCTTCCTTCCCACCCCTCTCTTCCTTTCATTCTTGGATGCTAGCAATGGAACCACATTAAGCTTTATTCTGACCTGCACTCCCAACCCCATGAACAGATTCTCTACCAACTGCAGACAGGTACACCGAAGCCTTCTTTTCTTGTCTGGTCCCCATTGCTTCAACCAACTCTGAGCGATATCCATCACAAACCCAGAGGTAGCTCTTTTGGCTCACACTCCTAGGACCCTTGTGGCCATTCTCCCACCTTACTTCAGGGAGCTCTGGAAATCCTCATACGCACACACGAGGACACTAAGCTGATGACATCAGCCAGCCAGTTTCCTCCCACCCTGGGCAGGAGGGAGGTTGCCATGGGTGCCACCTGGAATCCATGAAGACAGCCCAATAGAGACCCACAGTGGTCCTACAGACATTGTGCCTCATTGTCTCCTGAGGGCATTTTGCTTCCTAGGTGGAGAAAAACAAATCATCAGGCTAACTAATGGCTCCATACAAACATTTGTCTTTTATTTTCAACCTTTCTAGTTAAAGAAATAACTTTGATATTGATAGAATTATATTAATGCACTTCAACCTGACCCCACTTATCGATGGCTTGCTTGTTATGGCAATCTTTAATAATCATAAGTGAATAGAAAGTTCATAGATCTCCTGTGATGGAGATTCTGCCACAGCTGTAACGCCTGGAGGCCCTGAGGGCTTGACCCCCGGCGGTTCAGCTCTTCTGGGAGCTGTGACATAACCTTCTCCCTGGGGCCTGAGACAACCATTTATTTTCTGGAGGTGGGAGTGCATCAAGGCAAACAAAATTTAGATCCTGTGAAAAGAACAGGCAGTGGCAAACGAACAACAACAGAGCAAAGAAGGCAACTAGCTCAGTCGGCAAAGGGTTTGAAGCATAAGCTTGAAGTCCTGAGTTCTAATTCACAGCATCCCTGTAAAAACATGGGCTGCAGGGGCTCCAGAGATGGCCCAATGGTTAAGAGCATGCTCTGCTCTTGCAGAGGGCCTAGGTGTGGTTCCTGGTACCACACAGTAGCTCAAATTGCCTCTAATTCCAGTTCCAAGGGATTCAAAAACTTCTGGCCTCCCCAGGGTACCTGCATGCACGTGGCACACATAAACTCACACAGGCATACACACATTCAAAAATCTTCTTAAAAAGCTGGATTCACCTGTAATCTTAATATTGGACAGGCAGAGAGAGACAGGGGGATCGCCGGAGCTCGCTGGCCATCGATTCTAGACAAACCGGTGAGCCTAAGGTTCAGTGAGAGACTGCTCTAAAAACTACGGTGGAGAACAACAGAGGCAGACACCTGATGGCAATCTGTAGCCTCTACATGCCAGTGCATATACGTGCATTTGCAACCACACACCCCTGTGCACACGGGACCATGCTCCCAGCCACAGAAAGAGAAAGGGGGAACTATGGGGCATTCTGGAGAGGAGAAAGACCAATGCCATCCCAGGTGTCCCAGTTATAACCTCCCAATCTGGCCACATTTTCCTCTCATCCTCTTCTCACCTGAATTTACCTCCCTCTGGTTCTCACCAACTGGCAGGCAAGGAGGCCAGCTGTACCACCCCCATTCCCACCCACGACAAAGTAACAAGGAGACTAACAGCTGTGCTGGCTCTCTCGCCCGCTCCTGGGTCTTATGCCTTGCTCTCTGTAGGCATCCCTATTGATGCAGGGAATGCAGAGGCCTGAGACAGAGGCTGGGACACATGTCCAGCAGACACAGCCAACTCCACAGGGCGTACATGGAGCCATTATCTCATCTGGCCTTTGTGCAACTGGTTCCATTTGAAGAAACAAGCAGGAAGGGGTGCTAGGAGTTCTGCCTTCTCTCTCACAAATGATGTTTCCAGTCTGCTGGGAGGGGATCGGGCAGCAGAGCCCCAAGTGTCTGGTTTTGGTCACAGCTGCTGTGCTAACTTGAGACCACTGTGCAAGAGGGCAGAAGGAGGCTGAGAGCCGCCTCCAGACAAGACTGTACACTTTCCTAATGGGCCTGATTACAGGAATGGTGGGGAGGAGTTCTGTGCACGGCTGTGAACGGCTGTGGGGAGGAGTTCTGTGCGGCTGTGAAGCTCCAGTCTCAGGGACCCTTAGAATCCATAAGGCTGTGACTGTAGCCAGGAGCCCCGGGGCTCAGACCTGCTCTTCGGGGTTAGAGAGGCAGGCTTGCTTGTCTCACTCCACTCTGCCTCTCGTTCCCAAGTGGCCTCCTGTGCCCCACTTTGCCCTCGCTTGGGACTAGGCATGGTGAAAATGCTATGGGGTTCTGCACAACTGTCCAGGCCTGCAGGCCTTCACCAAGGGCACCCCTGAGGCTGCCTGTCTTTGGAGGTTCACATGTCGATTCCAGTGTTTTCTCTGCCTTCTCCCTGTATGGAGCCCTCACAGGGCTGTGATAGGCTACAGGGGTGGGGCAAGGCACCAGGCTCAAAGCCACTTTGCCTGTCCTGAGACAGGCAACACTCTCTGGACACGCATGCCCTTGGACAGCCTTGTGACCTCTCTTCTGAGGCACATAGCTAGAAGATGAGTTGAAGCTGCCAAGGATGATAAAGAGATGCAAGAAACTGATTATTATTCGGCTATAATAATGTTACCAAAGATGAATCTGCTTCTGTGACTACTAATGCCGAAACCACCAAGCCCTAAGGAGGTCAGTCTACACCAGGTAATCCAACCCCATGGCAGAGAGACGAGTCATCTTGGCTGTCCCAGCACTGGGCAGGAGTCATCAGCTCTCTATAGCTCACAGGTCTGTGTTCTGTCTGGGTGCCTTTACAGTTTTAAGGGGTCACACAAATAAAGACTGTGTAAAGGAGGCCTGCATATGACACACAGACATTTTACAGAAGTACACTGACCCTGGCCTACATCATTGCTCAAAGGGGGCCAGAGATTAAAGGACTTTTATAGTCAGGCTTGAGCCAAAAAGTAGGCATAAACTACTGTAGTGGGTGTCCAGGGATGAGGTCTAGCCTTATCCCTTGGCCACTGTACGGCCAGTGATGAGGACAGAAATCCAATGCAGGAAAAACACCGGCTAGAGCTCCAACTGCCCTGTGGGCTTGCTTGCCTCTGGGAAGGTGGGAAAAAATGGATCAGGAGCCTTGTCTGGGCTGTGTGGGAAATCTGATCTGGCCAGCAGCTGCTGGGACCTGCCCTACAGGACCCAGAAGACCACAGTTCTCAGCTGCAGCCCCCCTTGAGTAAAGGTGGGAAAGTAGAAGCAGTTTGCAATGGTTCTTGCTCTTCTGTCTCTCTCTCCCTCCCTCCCTCCCTCTTGTTTTCCAATAGGAAGAGGCACAAACAATTGTCACAAAGGAAATCCCAAAGTACTCCTTGGCAGTTGACTTATATATAGTCACATACTTTCTGGGACAGTGAGCCACTCTGAGGTCGGGAGAGCGGTTGCTTCCTTGGGCAGGTCTCTGTCCAGAGGTCAGAGCTGGTTAAGACTCTGGCCTAGGTGGCCACAGAGCTAGGAGGGGGGTGTCCTTGTCTCAGGGGAGCCCTGTGCTTTCAAGAATCTAGAATGACCTTCAAATAGACCCCTGCCGCCTCCTTGAGGAGGAATGTCAAGCACATCAGGCAGCTGCCTGTAACGAGTTACAATAGGTGTATCTGTTCCTTCTCAAGCTTCATCTAGATAGACCAATAGGTAAACGCAAATGTCCCCTGTGGGTTCTATTTTGTTACAACCCTGCACAGGTTCAGGGATCTCAGACTGTGCAGAAACCAGGACTCCTGCCCCAAGACTCAGCGACAGTACCAGAAGCACAGGCACTTAATACAAACCAGATACCCAGGGCATTCATGTTTTGTCCTAGTGTGGGGCATGGCTTTTACTCTGTCACCTTTCCCTGCTTCCTGATGCTCCATCAAAGAAGGATGCTACTGCTCCCTGGAAGCATCCTGCTGCCTCTGTGCTGTGGTAACACACCGGTGCCTGCAGCCTTCCCTGCTCTTTTGAGTTCTGAAAAGACAAGACCCTTCTGCCCTTCCATCCTTCCTTATCTCCAGCTGCCAGAGTCAGAAGGCACGGGTAGGAAGGAGCCAAATGCGCTACTGAGCTCACAGACCTGGGGGCTGAATGGAATCTTCTCTGCCCAACCATCTTACCTAGTGGCATGCTGCAGTGGGGTGGGCAGCTAACATGACATGATCACCATCTGTCTGCGTGTAGACTGTGAATGACCCCTGTCAGCACAGGAGAGCCAGGTTTCAGGGCACGTGTGACATGCCCAACCTCTGTGGGTGACAAAGGGCTCGGGAACATGCCAGCCTCTTCTCTCTGTGTCTCAGAGCAGCTCCATCTCTTGCCACTGGAAGTTCCTACAGTAACCTGTGCCGGTCTGTTCCTATGGACATGTGGAAATGGTGCTTCCAATCCAATAAGGGTATCTGGACCAGGGAGGCTCAGCATCAGAGAAAGATGTGCTAGGCCTCAATAGGGTTTGAAAACTCTGATCCTGGCACCATTTTGTTTGGCCATTTACTTTATTTGTTTAGGACTGGAAAGATAGTTGAAGTCTGCCCAGCTGTGAATCGTGAGAGAAACTGGGTAGTGTGGCCAGAGGGGTGATGGCCCAGTACACTCTGTGCAGGGAGAGATGGGGAGGGGTGAGTGGGGATGGTCACAGGCTCTAATGAGAACAATCTCTGGCAAGGGGCCCCTGAGCGAGGACACTTGAAGCCATACATATTCCCATCCTCCATCTGGCCTGGCTCCACAGGTTGGGTCAGCTGCATCTCCTAAGCTCTGGGGATGGAGAAGGAGCCAATAAAGACACTTCAGGCTTTGCTTCAGCCTCTCTTGTGACTCCCCTCTCAGCCTGGCGTGGTCCTCCTCCCGGGAGCCAACAGAGGGGCCACAGCAGGCAGGCAAAACTCCCTTTTCTCTTATAGCCTGTTTTGTTTGCTTTGGTCTAATGCTGTTAATTATAACGAGCTGCTGCGAAGATGCTCCTGGCCTTCCTATGGGGTTGTGCCCTGGTAAGACACTCTAAGTTGAAAATATCACTGACTACACCTCGAATTCTGAACGTCCCAGCTTAGCACAGCACAGCACACTGCAGAATGCCAGCTGTTTCCCTGTGATGACACAGCTTCCGAGGGCTGTGGCTACCCCGTACCGCAAGAAAGGATCACACTGTGTGTGGCTGACCCAGGAGAAGATAAAGTCCAGGTTCTGCTGAACAGAGCGCTTTGTGTCAGCAGAAACTTATAATCTTGAAAGTTAAGTCAGGGCTAGTGAGGGGCTGCCTACGGGCCACCTGGTGGTTTCAAAGTCACCTCTGCAGAACAAAACAGAATGAGGCGTGCTCATGGAGAGCAATACCCTGCATCTCCTTCGGAGCTTGCTTCTATTCCCCAGAGACATCTCGTTTTGTCTGATCTGTGAAAAGATTCTCTTTTGTCCTAAAGCTCATTCCTGATGGAAACATTCAGATAAGACAGGAAAAATTGGGGTACAGCAAGAAGCCCACCCTTTCAAGCAGACCGGAAGAGGGTCACTCACAGACTCCACCAGCTTCTTCTTTAAAAAAAGAACTGATTTATTTTCATTTTATGTGCATTGTTTTTCTCCTGCATGTATGTCTGTGTGAGGAACTGGCATTACAGACAGTAGTGAGCTGCCATGTGGGTGCTGGGAATTGAACCCTGGTCCCCTGGAAGAGCAACCAGTACTGAGCCATTTCTCAAGCCCCTGCATTAGCTTCTTAACTGCAAGCAGGAAAAGCCCCCAGGGTGATGGCCACTGCTTGCCTTCCCAAGTACTCGGGCCCTCCTGGAAGATTCTCACAACAGGGTGAACATAATTACTTTTTCTAATATCTTATGGGGATCTTGAGTCTGAGGCCCAATGAGGCTGTGAAGTTGAGCAAGGAGCTGAGGACTTTGGTCTCTGCACTTTACCAACCAGGTCCTTGGGCCTCAAAGTCCTTTGAGCCCTGACTTCTCTAGGGAACGCAGACCCAGCCATGGTGGCTGCCCACCCCCTGGTCTGTCCGTGTAGCACAGCCATTCAGCCGCCCTGTGCCTGAGAGCCACCACAATCTTTTTACCCAATTTTCCAGCTGAGTTGACTGAGGCCTGTGAAGGTCAAGGAGCTTGCCCAGGGTCACTGAGTAAAACGGCTCAGCCTGCAGCCTCAGGACAAAGATCCAGGATCCTGGCTCCTGCCCCCAATCACCTATCTCTTTCATAAATAATAGGAGTAACAGGGCTCTACTTTATGTAGGAGAACCAACTCCCCACAAGGCCACCAGGTTTGCAGCCAGACATGTGCTCCAAGGCTCACAGGCCAGAGGCAAGGTGGGGACGCAAGTGGCAGGAGACAGGGGCTTTACACACCAGTTGGCTCTTGCGAAGGCATTAATTTGTAACAGACGCGCAAGGAGCTGGAAAGAGCGCAGGACGTTCCACACACGTGACAGTGGCTGATTATTCATCGCTGACAGTTATTAGCCTGTTATTAAACGTATGAATTGCCTCTTTCATACCACACTGCCTATCCTTAAAGAGCTTTATGAACTAACATTAACCAATCCAATTAGCAAAAGACACTGTATTTGTGTAATTAGTAATTTGTGGCTTTGTCTTGGTCTTACAGAGCAAAGGCATTGGCTGTTGATTAGCGCGTAACATCATACAATTAGCAGAAGTGGTCGGAGATTAGCCGGAATGTTCTTGTTCCCCGGGGTCCCCGTCAAGGGACCTGGTCTTGCTGTGAAGCGCCGGGGATGGGGGGTATGTTTGTGGCACTTAAGCGGATCCAATTGCTTCCTCCCTTGTATCCAGGCTCCTCTATGCCGTTGGCATGGCCTTCTGCGTCAGGAAGGGGAAATATTTGTTTTTGTTATAAATTTAGAGGCCGAGTACAGTAAGGAACCTTGTTATTAAATGCTCCAAGCCCAGTCCTGCAGAAAATCTCAAAATCCAACTTTGGGTATTGATTGCAAGATTTTTTTTCTAATCAGATGCCAAAAGGAACATTGTGGAGGGAAAGATGTCTCAGGCAGCCCTGGCCAAGCGGCGTTTCTGTTTACATCTCTCAGTGAGACACAGGGCAGACCAGGATGGGCCAGACCTCAGATAAGCGCATGGCCTGTCTGCTGCTTAGGGCAAGACCCTGCATACTACAGCGTAGAGCAGAGGATGTAAAGGGCGTGCTGACACCCCTGGCTGAACGATGTGACTCCAGGTGGCTCACCAGAAAGCCCCTCAACGCAGATGACATTTCCACGTTCCCCTTGGATTCCTCTGAATTTTATTAGTTTATAAACTGTACACCGGGCTCCATCGGGCTGAGCAGCTCCCTCAGCATATCCTGGCAGACCTGAATTCTGAGCAGGAAGGAAGCTGGTCCTGCTCACAGTAAGACACCGAAGGCTGACCCTCAGGTACCTGTGTCCTAACAGATGGCCATCCACCGGGCCTGATGGAGGCAGCTCCGGCCTTTCCTAAGCACACATTGAGATTGTCTGTCGTGAAGCAGCCGAGCAGGGACCTGCCTTACTCTGGGGCTCACACTGAGCCACCGGCACAGGTAAACTGGCCCCACGCAGCCAGACCTGCTCCAGGAGAGACTGGAGCCGCTGTGGCTCTGTCCTCACTGTGCCCACACATCCCGCTGTCCTGGTTGCTCCGACTGCAGGAACTATGCTCTCTGCTCCCACACTTAGGAGGTGGAGTCCCTCGAGAGGAGCCCAGAGGCTTGGGCCATAAGCAGATGCCACAGGCTCTGTACCAGTACAGATGGGTCCTGATTTCAGGCCTTCAAAAAGGGTGTGTGCGTGTTTCCACTCTACACCAAAACAAAGTTGCAAAGGCTCGTCCCTTATCGGTGCCACTTTTTCTTCCCTCTGAACACTTGTACACACCAACATGCCAGTACCCACACTGTGCACACCTAAGCAACATGTCTTAGCAACTCTTTAAAAACACAGAGCTGGGCAGTGCCCCTTCACTGGACCTGTCCCCTGGAGGCAGCCAAGGACCGGTCAACACGGGCGCTCACAAACGGCAGAACTAAGAGGAGACTGGGTGCAAACAGCTCAGAAACCTCTCCAAAATATTTGGGTTTGTCAAAATCCCAAACCGCCGTTTGCCAGGCACTTTTCCCGCTAGTGTTTGAGCCCGCGGGTATTTTAAAGGAAATGAAATCCGTGTGTTTCTGATTTATTTATACTTAACTCATCAAAATGCTGTTTTAAAGAGCTATTTTGTATCCAAAATGCCCTTTACGCTTTTTTTCCCCTTCCAAACTAAAAGCCATATTCTGCCAAGCGTGCATGACCTTAAACTCTTAACGTTCTCAAGGTTCTTTTGAAAATCAAGTTCCTGATGTCCAAGCAGACCTGAACCGGGACCAAAGGTGCCCCCCCCCCCAGCCCGGTCCCCGCCCTACCCAAGCAGAGACACAGAGATGCAGCGGGAGGGGCTTTTGACGGGGGCCTGTGACTCCCTGCGGATGTGAATCCAGCAGGAGGCAGCAGCTTCTCTGAGGACCTCAAGCCTCCCAAGAGCTCCTGCCTAGGCCAGCTCAGGGTCGCCCAGACACCCCGAGACAGGGCAGAGCAGGCCCTCGGTCATCCCTGCTTTCCGGGGAATTCTCTCTTTAGTCTGGTGGGACTCTCATCATCATCTTTCCCAACCATGGTCTGAATTGTTCAGTCTTACTGCCAGGATGCCTCTCAAAGGTGAGCAGACACAGTTCTCCTCAAAGTCTGAGCTAATGCAGACCAGAAAAGTGTTTTTCCTTCTCCAAGAAAAGAAAACAGGAAGCTACAGCGCCAGCCCAGAGCAATGTGTGGGGAGGTGAGGGGGAAGGAGTCACACCTGCCGGCGGCCGAGAGCCAGGCCCCTAAACAAACAGGATATTGGCAACACTGTTGCCTGACCTGTAACACAAGGACTCAAAGTTGTATTCTTTTGGGTGTGATATTTCTTTCTGGCCAATTTCATCCAATAGAGTTCAATTATGAATTTGATTGCTTTTTTTGGTGCATGGTATAAAGCCCTTTATCCATACAGCATTTAATTGTGTTCCCTGGCAGATTTGGTATTCATCATGGCCCTGCTGCCCCCAGCCCCAGAGATAAACCATCCGAGGTGCAATAAATGTCTACTCTGATTATTGATGCTTTCAGGGAAATTGATTGTCTATTTGAGGGGCGGAGCAGGCTGATATACTGCAAAGTCTTTACCTGACACAAGAGCGTCTCTGGAAGAGAAATCCCTCAATTGCCTTCATGGATTTTCTATTATATTTAATGCTCTTGAAAGTGACATCCGTTTGTCTTAATATTTGAGGACGGAGCTGGGAAACAGCTCTGTGCATTCACCGCTGTGAGGTAGTTAAGGCTGGAAAGAACGGGAAGCCAGGAAACCGTATGGTACTGGGGCATTTGTGCCAGGTCTGTGATTTGTCAAGAAAGTTGTTCCTAAGGTCACAACATACGTCCACCATCCAAACAGCTGATTCAAATTGTATTTCCCCACAACTCATGACAGGAGAAGCAGGTTGTTGAAGAGCTTAGTTTGACCTAAATTAAAAGGGTGGGGGAGTCCAAACAACTTTATTCTAGAAATTTGGCCGTACTTCTATGTCTGTGTGTACAGACACATGTACTCAAATGTACATGCTTGTATGTGTGTGTGTGAGCTAGACTCTTACTAGGCAAGACTGGTAGGCTAAGAGTCTCCCTCCCCAGCACTGAAGGAAGTGTGCCCTGTTCTTGTTGTTGTTGTTTTCATGGAGTCCAGAGGAACTGAACTCAGGTCCTCACGCTTGCAAGGCAAACACTTTACTGACTGAGCCACCCCCCCAACCCTTTGTCACACTGTGATAGTCAAAATGTCTCTCTTCCTCTTGTCATGTCAGAGACATCTGTGTCTGTGTGTGACCCTAGCACACCTGTGTAGGGTGTGCACGGTATGCCGAGCCCAGACAAAAGATGAACTTCGGCTCATAGCACAGCTCCTATTAGTCAAAAGATAACAGGCGTTATAAACTCAGACGATGTTTGCTTACCTCAAAAATCGATAGTAACCCTGTGCTCGGCACTGTGGTTAACTGTGCCCATCTCAGATCGGGTCTTGGTTGTGCTCACGTGATAATTTCTTAATAGAAGAAAGAGGCTTTTATTTTGGCTAAGGTAGAGGCAGGGCCACTTAACCCTGGCTCACACAGCCTGGAGCAGTGCTCTCTGTAGGTGGGTCTCAAGGGTCCCACGGCCAACTCCACTACCCTGCAGTTGAGAGTAAATAAGCACTCATCAATGGATCCCCTGAATCAAAGCACCTCAGCTTTACGGTCTGAGACTCGAATCATTTTCACCGAGGCAGGAAGGCAGCACTCTGAGTCAGCTACAACTCCAAAGGCAGGCATTCTGATCCCAAGCCCAAGCAGCACGTGAAAACAGCCAGGCTCTGTGAAGAATGGAGGCCCCGCCCACTGCCAGAGGTCATGTTCTGGGCTCTGCCTGGGCCAAGCCGCCAGCAGTTCTGGACTGCAGCCAGGACAGTACACAGGCCCTGAACAGTAGCTAGTGAGCAAGTCCTCATGTGCAGGGCCCAGAACGTGCCAGGCCCATCTCTGGGCAGGGCCCAGTGGGGTACAACACTTGAAGGTTGCTGGAGACCACAGATTTCCTCAGGGAGCAAAGGTGGGGCAGTTGGGGACGTTGCTGAAACCTCCACCCCCAGAAGCATGGGTGGGTACGGGGGAGTCACTGGAGAAGAGTTTGCAGGTACTCAGGCCTATTGGGAGGCTTGGCTCCTTCATGCTCAGAATGCTGGAAAAAATGTGTATTCCACAGCCTGGGCCTCTCAAGCCCTGCACAGCATCTTGCCTGTTGTTACTGGCTCTTCCATCTGAAGAGGCCAGCCGGGATCTATTTGCTTTGTGGGGGGGGCAAGTTAGGGGGAACCTGTGCTCAAGGTCAGGGCACCTGCTGCCAAGGCCAGCCCTGATGTGCACTCTGCCCTTCCTACTCATGCTCATGCCTCCATCCCCAGCCTGCGTGTTGCTACTGGGGATCTGTGGGCATCCCAGGGTCTGGCTGCAGATGAGTGATGGGATACCATCTTCCTGAAGTTTTCTGCACCATGTCTGAAACCATGATGCGCTTTCTTGCAGAGTTAACCCTTCCATGCAAACACAGGTGGTTTCAAGGTTCTGTGCTCTGGGCTAAGAGTATGTCCTCCGTGTGGGAACTATACACATACACACACACAGTGCATCTGAGCCCATGCCAGTACTACATGGCTCACACATGACACACATACATCTCAGTGTGTGTGTGTGTGTGTGTGTGTGTGTCATTGTGCATGTGTCCAGCACACTAATGCTCTGCATAGCTCAAGGCCAGACAGGAAGGGAGCCAAGGAGAGAGGGACAAGTTCCAAATGCCTGTCCTGCCCCCACTGGCTTGGGAACAGGGCTGCATGTCTTTCTGTGATTGATGGCCCCGGCAGTAACTCTTTATTTTTACTGAAGAAAATATAGTACTTATAGACTACGTCCATTCAGGACAAAGAGTTCGCCAACAATACGGCTGTAGGCATTCTCTCTCCTTGCACAAAGACAGCACACCCAGGCTACTCTTTACAGCTTGTGTAAGAAAGTCCCACATACATTATCTGGTTCGATTGTGTCTCTTACATTGTGAATCAGAAGCTCAGAGAGGCCAAGTGACTATTCTAAGACACACAGCAGGGAGCTGTGCCATTACTGGAAGGCCCAAGGACAGCCCTGGGCTTTCCTAGAGGACCGTCTGTTTCTTTAAAGACTATAGGGAGCGACAGGTCCTTCTGAGGCCTTTGCCAAACACCAGAACATTCTCCAAGATCACTTTATGCAAGAGTTGCACGTGGCAGGTCTTAACCAGACACCAACAGTAGGCAGCTCTGATGCCCGGGCAGAGGCTCCACAGGGTTCACTGACAGCCTCTGCCTCAGGAATCTTCCTGGGCTGTGTGATGATGAGTGCTCCCCAGATATGGTGTGCTGGACCCAGGAAGGCTTGTGCCTCTGCATGGCCAGTGGCAGATGTGTCTTTGTTCTTGTGATGTTGCTCTCCCTGGGGCTGGGATGGGCTCACCTCCTCCTGATACCCATGACCAGGACTCCACAGACACCATCTCCTCTGTTCCAAAGACCCTCCAGTGAGGTGAGTAGACTGCACCCCTAAAGTGGTTTGGACACAAAGGAGTTGCCAGACCACAGAATGGGGCAGGGAATGAGGAGCTCCTTCCAGCTGGGCCAAGGCAGACCGCTCTGGAGGACATCCTCCCTGTGCTTGCGCAGAAGAGAACCCCAAGCATTACAGGCGGGCAGCAGGGCCCTGGAGTAGTGAGGGCTCATGCCCTGCACCCAGCTGCTTCCTCCTTTGTCTTGGTCCTGCACGACCAGGTCTGAAGTCCAAGCTCTTTGGAGGTGAAAGGCTACAGGCATCTCCTGGGGTGAACCCACACCAGTCTGACAGTCAGTCCCTGGGCCACCTGGCTGGCTAGAATACTGTGACAGGGATGTCTCCTGGCATTGGGAGCTCTTTTTGGAACAGGCCTGTGAGGTGGGTGGGCTGGGGACCCACAGAGACATGCGGAAGGAGGTATCACATGCAGATGGACAGACGGTGTGGGCCGAGCAGGGAGATCGGATGCTTTCATCAGGGCTGATGTGGGCATGTAATGGCTGTCCTCTGTCTGGAGCCGTGGGCAAAGCTGTCTACGTCCTGTGAGAGCCCAGGAGGCTTTGCTGGCCGAGGTTATGTGGTCAATGTGGAGGCTCATTATTACTTGAGTGCCAACCATCTGTAGCCCAACAACTGCCTCATTGCTTCCCACGGGAGACTCCATCCGTTTCTACCCCAGCTCTGTGAAGAAGGTCCTGTATCTAGAGGCACAGCCCTCTCTTAGCATCCCAGACAGGGAGCAACACTGCCCAGCCTCCTGGGGAGTGAGGTCCTCCAGTCACAAAAGGAGACTCCCAACTGCCTGCTGGATGTGTCCCCCTCCAGAGTCAGCCCTGAGATATTATCTACCCTGAATCTCCAGGGCACAGAGCTGCGGCTGGGCTGGGGGGATTTTATCGTTCTGTTCCCAACTGATGCCGACCAGCCAAGGTAATCATTAACCCGCTTCTGCCAGCTCCTTTCTGAAGACGATTCCACCCTCCCAAAGGCTCACTGCCTGGCCCTGGCCCTCTCCTCCCACGCTGGACCCTTCCCCCGCCCGGCTCCGCTGCACTCTGAGGGGAGAGAATGAGAAAGCAGGTCCTCCGGGAGCTGGCACGGCAGACAATGTGTGTCTTGTGTGAGTAATTTAGCACTGTGGCCAGTCAATCTGGTTTCTGGGCCCGCTGCCCTGACCCTCTTAGAGATGCTGGTTCTCGCCAGCACAGTGTGAAGCATTTTCTTTCACTGCTCTGACACTCCGCAGATTGAGACGTCAGCCCGGTCCAACTACAGCAAATTAGCAATTTTTCTTTTGCTAATTGGAAATAAAAACGTTTGCCGAGGGAGCTGTTTGTCGGCATGCGGTTTTCGGTTTCTGTGCACAGGGGAGGCTGCGTAGAAAAACGCATCCCAAGGCGCTGTGCACCCTGGGGCTGGGGGCCCCTTGCCACAGATGTGAGGGGCCTTCTGTCAGCGGTGCAGAGACATTCCCTTCTCCAGCCCCAGGTGCTCAAGCAGCCGAGCAGCCCCATGTGCCCAGGGCTGGTCCTCTGGAGGCCATCCTGTGCTGTGAGGAACTATTCGGGTCCCGCAGGTGGCAAAGCTTTTTGGGCAAAGCTGCTGAGGAAGCTCTTCGCCAGATAAGGGGAATCTGAAAACAGGAGTGGTACTCACAGCAGCTCACACCTTCCTTAGCACAGAGCACATCTTCCAGGGTAGCAGGCAGGATGTCTACCCTGCACCCATGCTGCCCAGTGTGCCCAGGGTGGGAGACATCCCCAGTCTGCCTTCATCTTGGTTCCAAGGTACAGAGGCCCCAGCACCTGAGAAGGGGGCAGATGAACATGACCCTTTGAGGAGAACAAAGACAAACAGATGGAGGAGCCAAGATCATCTTCTAGAGGGTTTCCTGGACCCAAACCCAGAGAGCTTAGAAGTCTGTCAATAAACAGGTTCATCCGTGTCTACCTGTGCATGAATATGTGTGCACGTGCATGCATCTAAGTTCATGGCTGATTGGGCATCTGCACACATGTGTGTCATGCACAGACCCTGCCCCCTCCATGTCCAGGGCTGATCAGGCATTCCAGACTGCAAGCCAGCACACAAAGGGTTACTGAGCCTTCTCCCACCCTCATGCTTTTCTGATAAAGCTTCTGACAGCCATGCCTAATAATTCTTTCTGTTGAATCTTTTCTTGATGTCTTTATGTGAATATGAAATCCAAATGAAGGCTTTGGGAGACCCCGACGAGAGAGGGGGGAAAGTGTGAACCAGAGAGGAAGGAAGAGTGGCCTGCAGGCTCCCTGCTGAGAGCCACTGGCCCCCATGGTGCCCACACTGCAGCTTCTGCGCCTCTGAGTGGCACCAAGTCTTCCTCACTTGGCCATGACAATAGCGGTTACAGGCAGGGAGAGGTGACGGCAGTCGGCTGGCCCCTCTCCCGCTGATGCTGGGTGAGGAATGCCCTCAGCCTTGCACTTGGCTACCTTCCAAGACCCCAGCACTGGTGACAGAGGAGAGAAGGCCAATGAGATGGGAGGCCTCAAAGCCTCTTGTTTTGGTGGCGGGTAGGACGCAGGTAGCACCTTTGATGGTTGTAGGCAGCAGCCTGCAGAGACCACAGCAGCCGCAGCTGAAGCGAGTGAGAGCCTTCAGCAGAGTATCTTGCTCTGGGGTCACCAGCTTGGCTACTTTGGGCTGGAGCACCCCTCACTTGCCCCGTGAACCTGACCTAATGCAAACTGTTCAAGTGGCCAAGTTCAAAGGGGCTGGACTCCATTTCCTGGGGCTCCAAAGGGAACAGTGAAAGGAACAGTTTTCTCTGATTCTGACCTGGCCTGAGCCAGAGAGACTGGAAGTCCAGCACGGAGGGCTGTTCCCTTTCGGTCCTGTTCCCATTTTAGACTAAATGAGTCCGATGGGATGAGGCACCGGCTGAACGTCATGGTGCTGCTTTTTGAACAACAGTCTCTGAACAGGCCCTGCAATGCTCTCATCTCTGTGCTCACCACATCCTGAACTGATGAGCTGGCAGGGCAGCTCCAAAGGCCAGGCCATCCTGGGCCATTTCCAGCAGGAAGCAATCCTTGCCGATTAGTTCAGAACTGAGTAGCCCAGCTTCCGTGTGGAAGAGTGTTAGGGATATAATTGTACTAGTGCTTTTGAAATCCCATGATTTGGGAATGAGCTTTGAAAATATGACACTGACTAAGAATCCTGGGAAGGGAGACATCAGAGGGCGACAGCATGGCACAGGTGCGGGTGTCTCTCTTCTGCCCTTGCAACATTCCAACAGGAACAGCAGTGGCCTTTGAGATTAATCACGGGAAGAAGCCTTGCCTGAGCCCAGCTGTGGTTGGCCACAGCCATGGAAGGCGTGGACGGGGCTGGGACCCAGAGAAGGTGGTGAGGATGGAAGCATGATGGAAGGGTGAGGATCAGGGAATCTGCCCACCCCAGTTCTCAGTGCTATTGGCCACTGGTGAAGTCCCGTTTTCTGCAATACTGAACAGTTTAAATGTCTCTGGCTTCTGGTTTGGGCCCAACTTTCATTCTGTGAGGCTAAATGGGATCAAAGGTCAGGCCCCAGGATGGCCCCTCATCTAGGATAGGAAGGAGTCACCTGCTGCAGGACTGGGCTGTCTGCAGCAGCATGCTAGCAAGAACCACTTGGGATATCTCTGAAGCGTGTGGGCTCCTGGCCCCAGACGGAGCACGGCTGAACCATCCTCCCCAGGCGGGCTGCTCCAGCCTTTGCAGCTCCTTCCAGGAGGCGGGAACTGTAGCACGGTTAGGGCTACAAGGGCCTCGCACGCTCAGTGACGTGTTCCTCTCTGCAGCGGCCCCTGCAGCTCCGAAGCCCCAAGGCATGGATGTCACCAGTGTGACAACAACGTGAGAACTGCTCAGCTCTTTTTGTTGGTGGGACACTATTTGGACATGGCTCGTCCTACATCTCAAGGGCCTGGCAACTGCCACATCAGCACAAATTTCTCCCCCAACATTTCACTGTGATATGTGGACACATTTTTCCCATGGAAAGAAAGTGTGGCCTTTGTAAGGAGGGCACGGCCAGCCGGAGTTACAGTAAAGATTAATCCCGAACAAGAGACAAGAGACAGAGACAAAGAGCATCATACACTCGGGCTTTCAATGGATGTTTTCATAAATGTATGAATAATTTAAATTATCATTGCTGAGTATTTATTCGAGTGTTTCAGGGAGAAAATGCCTCCTCTTTTTTCTCCCTCGATTCTTTTCATTTTTGTCTCATCTCTTTTATGTGCTGCTTGGGCTGTTTTCTTGCCATCTGAATCGGCCTGGAACAATGGGATGTAAGAGGCTGAGGGGCCGAGGAAGAATGCGGCCCTTGTTGCCGACGCCGCGCTGACATTGATTAATGAGGGTGCGGACACGGGCAGAATTTGTGAGAGCCGAGGGGGAATCGGGACCTGAGGGCATCAGAGGAGGAGGGCAGGGAGAAGGCCTCAGCCGCCCCTCCACGCCCAGTGGGAAAGGATGGACCGGGAGTGTGGCCTCAGAACCACCAGCACTGATGGATGGGTGACTCAACAGGTCCGTGGAAAACAGTGTGCCAGGGCGGGGGTCCTTGGGCCAGTGCCCACCTGCCTGTCAGGCGTCTGCTTGGCTGTTAGAGGAAGGACAGAGCTGCCACCATGCTATAACACTGAGCAGGGCAGCCTTGCCCTGCCTACTCCAGCCCCACGCCCACCTTCTCCCACATGCCCTTTCCTGTTACAGGAGTCTGAGCCCAGAATGACCCTATTCCCAAGAGGTTCTGCTTTTCTAAAGCCAGATGGACCTTGTCCTGTGAATGGAGCCTGTCAGACTTCCTGATGTGATTCAAATGCTACCTTCCAACACATAAAAGTCGTAAGCGATGTTGGTAGACTGGCTGCGGTGGGCAGGGCTCTGGCCATCTTACCCTGTCTCTCCTGCGTCACCGTATTCATTCATTCACCCTTTTCCCAAGGTGTTCATTTGCTTCTGACTCAAGCCTCTCCTCTAAGGTGACACCTCCACCACGAAAGGTGGTAACAGCTCAGCAGAGGGTCTCGTGTGAAGACACTCTAAGGATGGCCTTTGTCAGCTGGCTTCAGCACCCCTACATGCGCTCCAGCCATTGGAGGGAACCTTTGGGGGACCAGGCACAGCATACAGACCTCAATAACAGATCAGGTCATTCGCAAGTTACTAAAGACAGGGGCTTTGGGTGTTTCAGGGCCTGTGTCTAGCAGGGAAGCTCTGTTCTACAGGGCTGGGCTGCTAGGCCTGGCCTCTGGCCATGAGCATCGTCTCCTAGGCAGAATCCACCATGTTGTGCCAAGCAAAGAAGGAACATTGGAACTGTCTCTTCCCCCCTCCCACCCCCGAAGTTTCTACAGAGGAGGCTCTTGTCCACAGCCTGGGGTTGAGGCCCAGAGAAGCTGACAGGACAGTCCTTCTGGAAATGAGCTTCCCAAACCCTCTATCCCTGCAGCTAGCTGCTCAACACCATGTAAGCCCAGCACTGTTTGCTGAGAAGGAGAGAAGGGTGGCCGGAAGCTGCCCACCTTGTTCTGAAAGTTTCTAGGTTACATCTAGTAGGAAACCATTTTCTATTTGTTATGCTTTCCACTTGTGGCAAACATTTCTGCCAGGCCAGTCATGCGACCTCCAGACACAGCAGGCTGTGAGAAGGTAGGGCTGCAGGCTCCAGGTCTGTCTGCCCAGGTGACTCCCTGGGACCTGGACACCTGTCTGGCGCTTTTCCCCTGGCTGCATCATTTGGTTCAGAGCACACTCTCTCACCTGCGTGCTTCCGAGTTAATGTCCCAGGCAGTGTGCCCTGATAAAGATCTGGAACTGTAGGATTAATGGGGGGTGGCCAGGCCTCCCAGAAGGGCTGCATTTGGCCTCCAGAGTCCTGGCCTCCAGCCTTGCTGGTGACCTTGTTTGTGGACGACCTGGAGCGTTCACAGTGTCCTGGAGATCTCACTTCCTCTGTGGACAGCACAGACCTCCTTGGAAGGGTACACCCTGGCACAGTGTTTAGTGCATCTAACACAGATACCTAGTCCTGAGGTGTGGGGGGGGGCTGTGCCTACAGGACCTGTGCCCTGAGGGAAGCCCTGAGGCTCTCAGGTGAAACCAAACAGGCTTCCTCAAGGACCCAAATGAAACCCAGAATACCACCTTGTCATCAGCGGTGAGTGGCAAGTCACAGTCTTCGCAGTACTGCGGTCCTACCACCCTGCCCCGCCCTGTGATAACACCGTGTCCCCAACAAGACAGTTGGGATTTGTGCCAGCAAAATAGGCGAAGCACCTGCCTAGGACTGGACGGGTTCAAGACGTTTAATTCATGCAGACCTGGGGAGGTGGCCTGTTGTTTCTCTCCCTCCTGGCTCTGGATAGGGTGTTTGCTGCTGTTGGCAATGGTGGTTCCCTTCTGCAAATGGAGCTGCCATCATGCAGGATGTGATCCGAGGCCACATCTGCAAGTGCAGCCCTCCAGGAAAACAAGTGCAAGTGAGTGTGGGGACAGGCCTTTCTTTCTTGAAGTGAGAACCCTCCCTACTTTCAGGGAGGGTCTCCAGGTACCTATACATGAGCCCACTAGCAGGCTATCTCTGCTTGTATGTGGGGAACACTGACTGAGATAATCAGCAGGGGAAGGCTTAGGGACTCTATCCAGCAAAAGGAGGGTCTAATGAAGAACACATCTCAAACGTAATCCCTGGAGGCCACCTTTGAGGGAGGGGACAAGAAGGCAGGACCAAGAAGAGGGAAGAGGGCATCTCTGTGTGAAGGTTGCTATGGAAAACTGGCAGGAACCGGAAGGACCCCATCTCATCCATTTCAATGTGCTGGAGCCCTTACAAATGGGACAGTGGCCGGGACTTCAGACAGGCCAGGAATGTCCGTCCTCTTCAGAAGTGGGAGAGGCTGGTTCCGGCTGAGACCTCACTGACAGCGCAGGGCAGGTGCAGTTAAAGGAGAAGACAGCTTTGGGCGCCTCTGCATATACTTGGTGGGTGACAATGGGGATCCTTGGGGTGCCCCTCCTCCATCAAGCTGGGGGGGGTGTCAGGATCACCTGAAAAGGCAGCCAAGGGTGACCCAAGCCCTGATCCCCTGTGGGACCACGAGGAGCTTAACTGGCCCCGGGCTGCATGAAAGAGGAAGGGAGGCAGGAGAACAAAGCTCCGCCAATTTGCTCTTTGGGGCATTGTGCAAACTGGCCCCTTTCCCAGCGTATCACTCTCCCATTGAACGAGGTCAAGCGCCGCGCAGTTCTTCCGCAGCCTGATGGGTTTTCAGGAGCTGGTGAATGGCGTGCAAATTAGCCGAGTCCTCGGGAGCCTCGTTACTGTCACTCCCAAACTGAAGCTCCAAAGGCAACGTGAGGATTAATCAATCCAGAGAGCTCGCCCATTATCAAAGCAAGGTAGGAAGCTATTTATTGTCTCTTCTTTCATGTTGCCTCCATCTTGCCTGCCATTGCCGACCCAGAGGCGTTGCCAGCAGAAGACTCCTACCCACGCCTGCCCTGCCCACACACTCTCAAGGCCACAGAAGCCATGGGGCCTGTGGGATTCTCTGCTCTCTGAGAATCAGTGCCGGCTTGGCCAGGGAAGGGCAAATGGCAGGGCAGATGGCTCCACATAGTCAGCTACACCAAGACTGAAACCAGGGCCGCTGAGACAGAGTCCCAAGCCCCAAGGGAGACACCTCCAGGCTTCAGCTGAAATCCTAGCTCAACTGATGAGGCTCCTTGCAGCCAAACTGGCTTTCTCAGGAACCTGATGAGCACCTGCATCACAACAGGTTGAGCCCACAGCTTCTCAAGCCCCAACCCCACCCCACTAGATGCTCACTGATGCTTTTTCATTTTACATTTTAGGTGGAAGACACACCGATGGGTGCGTGACAGAACACCTGTCAGGTGGCAGCCCTGAGCCCGAACAAGTGGCCAGCGAGCTACCAACGTGGTGTCTAGTGAATGAATATGACATGCACATCTAAAGAGGAACTGGGGAAACATGCAAGAAGGAGTTTGTGATAATATCTCCAATAAACATATGAAAAAGACCCACTGACTATATAAGTATAAATCTAATGAAGTCATAGCTAGTGAATGAATTAGCAAACATATCTGCGAAGTAAAAATGAGGAAGTGGATAAATATTTAAAGAATGACAATAATTTGTATTAGTAACAAACATACACAGAGTCAATAAACAAATATCTATGTAAGTGTGTAGACAAACTCATAATTAAATATTAAATGAATAAACAACTAATAAATGACCATATAAAGATGAATGAAAAACAATGAATTCATGAGTAAATAAATACATAATGAATGGTAAATGACCCAACAGGTTATATGGATTAATTTATAAGAACATGTCTAATGAATGAATAGATAAATTGGTAGTGGATGAATAAGGAAATAAATACTAAAAACCAAGTAAGTATGAATATCTTGTGAATGAGGAGAACTAAGTGCCCACCTAGAGATCAGGGTTGGGCTCTTTCCAGCCTTCTAGCCCCAGGGCACACAGCCGCAGCAAACCTTCTGGAACCCGCCTGCACTTCCAGGCGCTTCAGATATAGGTCAGCAGCAGCTCCGATGACACCGGCACAAGAGCCAGTCAGAACTGAAGTAAAGCATTCTCTCCTCTAGATACCCACTCACTTCGGGCTGGCCTACCAAAGCTGCAGCCTCTGGTTGGGAGAACAGATTCTGAGCCTGCTGTGGTCCCTTCTGTGAACCTTCCTGGGCCTCAGTTTCCCCACTGCCACACTGAAATAACTCCCTACCTCAGCAGCTCAGAGCTGGATGGATGAAGTAGGTGAGGCCTACTGACAAGTCCCACAAGCCTTGGTGAACTCCAGGGAAGCCAGCTACCTCATGACAGCCAGCTTCCCCTCACGCTCTCAGTGGTCAAAACTTTAGCTCCCAAGCAGGAGGTGGCATTTAACACGAATCATATTAGCCAAGGTTCTAGAACAGTCCACAGAGAGATCAGCTTCCACCCTCAGGGCACACACCAGCCTGCTCCATGCCTCGCTCTGGCCCTTGCTCCCTCTGTCCTGCCTGCCTCTTCCAGGGCACACATGGGGGAACATGACTTTTCCTAATTTTTCCATGGAGTGGGTGTGGGCTGACCGGAGTCTGTCCAAGGTGACCCTGAGCAGGTGCGAGAGTCAAAACAGGCCCTGAAAGAACTGCACTCCTGATATACAAGGTGGGGCCTTCCCTGGACTCCAGTCATGCTCCAGCCTGCTTGATAAATCCCAATCTATGATTTATTCTGCCTCCTTATCACTCTGTTCCTTTTCCATTCAGGCATGAGCGTCTACCAGATAAATGATTAATTTTTTTCTTGTCCTTGGAACCAACAGTTTCCCATATTTTGGAGGCCATGTTCCAAGTCACCCCCCACCCCCCAATTGGCCTACACTCAGGAAAACAGAATTCTCACTGGTTTGCTCAGGGAGCCGCTCACCAGTGGAAACACCCTGACTAGTGACAAGCCCATGCCCAGGAAGCAGACAGCAGTTCAGAACAGCTGAAACGAGTCACCACAAGCCCAAGGAATGCCAACCTCCCTGTACTACTTTGTGTGAAAGGTTCCCTCACAGCTCTTGGAGACCTTCTGCCTGTTGATGGGGCCCTGGTGGGCTGGCAAGCTCCTCGTGGGAGGGGAAATGGAGGCCAGTTCCCATCACTGACCGGGCAGCCTTGAGCAGGGAGACCTGCTATCTATCACAGCTTAATGGGTGAAGCATGCAGGTGACAGACACAGAGCAGAGAATCTCCAGGTCTATGCATCAGCAGGAAAAGGCAGGCAAAGAAGGTTGGCCTGTCTCTGAGGCCCCAAGGAAGGCGCCCCAGCAAACTGTAGAGCCAGCAAGTGACAGGTATCAGCCAGGGCAAGAGGGAGGGGCAGGATGCCACAGAACTGGGCAAAGGGCTCTCGGCTGCTGCCACTGTGTGTGTGGTGTCCTCCGGAAGCAGGGCCATCTTCATCAGTGTTCAGCAGGCACTCACTAAAGTCCCTCCTCCTTTTCAAAACTGTGCACACAGGCGGGCAGGGCTCGGAAAGCAACCCTTCCTGCCTCCGGCCACCATCCAGAATGCCAAACCACTGGGACTGGAAAGCCCGCCCTCCAAAAACAGTCCTAGGCCTACTTATCGCACCCACAGGGAAGATGTGTGGGCAGCGGGAGAGGACAGGTGTCTTGCAACTTGAAACTTGAGCCTTAGGAACAGGAGTTTCTTTTGAAGGGGCCGAATGGCCTCATGCGAAGCTTTCATTCACCTCCTAGAGGCTGCAGGCTAGGGAGCTAGCTGGCTGCCTGGGCTCCGTGGGTGTGTCCACGAGACCCTCTCTACCAGGCTACCACCTCCAGTTCTCTGTACTCCTGGGCGCCAGCTCCTGTGGTAATCACAGTTAATGTGACGGCCTCTGAATCCCAGTGTGGGCACATTTCTCAAAGGGCCCATCCGTCCTGGCCTGTGGCCCCAGTTCTTGGTTACCCCACCCTTCATTCTTATATGCCCAGGATATACTTCATTCTATCTATCAGATGTCTCTCCCATCTTCCTGCTTCCAGTCTCCCTCCAGGTCCAGTGGGGTCCAGGCTGTGTCAGAATTAGACTTCATAGACATCTAGAATGGTGACCAGCTGAGAGCCTGTGTGGGTGACTGTCCTGGCCACATTTCCCTGAAATGCATGATGTGCACCCACATCAAGGGTGTCCCTGCACACACACACACAGGGAATGTGAAGGGGTTTGTGCAATTCTGTATGTGTAGACAGCATGGCTATGCATGAGAGCCTTGTGTACAGGGCCACACACAGATTTTGGAAGGATCAGACTATGCCTGGAATTCATTCACAAAGATCATTTCTAGGGTCTGTTCCTCTCATCTCTATCCTAGACTCACAGGGTTCAGGAAGCCAGCCCTGCCTCCTTCCACCATTTATGATGTCACCAGCACTGGGAAGGACAGACTTGGGGTAGAATGTGGACTGTGTTCAGTAGGATGACCCGGGAGGTGGGACAGACTGAGCATCCCACAGCAATTCCCCTGACATGGGTCAGAAAACCGGACTCACTATCCTTGTAAACGGCGCCGCTTTAATCTTAGCACACAGCCAGGTCACCCACAGGATGTCGAGGGCTTTCTGCAGTGCCTCTGTCCCTAGATGGGCTCGATGCTGGCTGTATCTTCTGTGTCAGAGACGATCCCAGAGGCCAGGGAGCTGTCTGCACACTGGAGCTCTCTCAGTACTCGGGGGCAGGATCTAACTTCACTGTCTACTGGGGTCTTCTGTCAACTGGATTTGCAGGGTGGTCCCAGACCAGTGCGGGTCACTGATCCATGTTAGGGTGCTACCACTCCAAGGTCCTCACGCTCTAGTTCTATAGCTAAGAAGCTGGGGACAACACTGGATGGGCCTCTCCGTGGCGGCGGGGAAATGGCACCGTTAGCACCAAATCCAGCCGCAGGCCCGTTGCTTAAATCACCCACAAAAAGTATCCAGGAAGGACAGCGCTGGAGCCCCTGAGAGTGGCTAACAGTGACGCAAGTTCCACAAAAACGCTCACAGGTTAGGATCTGGGAAGGAGCTGAGCACGTGGTGGGGATGGACACAGTCTCCTTCCCCAGTGGTGGAACTCAGCTCCAACAGCAAACAGGCCTGTGTAACAGGCAGTTACAGAAGGCCAGGCCGGCCTGCTGCACCTCACACACAGGCCTTTCATCTCCGCCAGGCCTCCCCAGTCACCAGAGTCCTTCTTAATCCTCACTTTCTTTAAAAGATGGATTAGGCAAATCTCAGCTGGAAAATTAATTAACGTATGAATTCAACAAATATTTACTGAGCATAGCATTTTGTTAAGCACTTTTCTTTTTATAATCCCATGGCACCTCCCTTCGCATACTTTTTTGCTGTTCAAGTTTTGGGCTGGTCCACTTTTGTATGTATGTATGTATATATACATACATACATACATACATATATATATATATATATATATATATATATATATAATTGCTAACTATAAAAACAGGTTTTTGTCCAATGAAACTTTAAAGATGTTTCTTTAACTATGTAGCCAGTTATGTAGAGTCTCAAACTTTTACACGGTGTAACCCGTAACTGAGGGCACGTCTCTTTGAATGGTGAACCCTAGTGAACTTGGGGACCAAGGGAAACCCAGAGGAGCCTCTGGAGCCTGTGGGTTCCCACTGCCAGCCCTGGGATTATTTTCAATTTTCCTTCTGTGCCTGTCACTGGCAGTAGGTAAGTATGTCCTCAGGGCGCCCCGCCCCCAGCCAAACAAAAGTAAGCTTCCCCAAGAAAGGAGTTCTGGGCTTTTCAGGGCAGTGAATGGGGGCCCTCATTTAGGCAGCATTATACCAGGACCTTCATTTCCCCTTCCCTTCTTTACCTCATTCAGGGGGCTTCTGACTTCAACTAATTCAACCGTAATCCCACTGGGCCTTCTCAGCCCCCCGTTCCGGAGCACATTGTCCAGGCTGAGCGGCCCCCCCACACAGGGGTCCCCCATTCCAATTAGCCAACTGCTGGGCCCCAGTCCCTTTCCACTCCTTTCCTGTCTGCCCGCCCATTTTTTTAACCATTTCCTTTTTGAATTAGACACCCAAGAGCTTCAAGGGCAAGCATTGCACACTGTGGGTCAGGCCCTGAGTGGCCAGCAGGCATGGACACAGTGAGCTTATGTGAAGCTTGTCCGCACAGTGTTTGAAAGCTTTCACGATGAAGAACAGCCACTTCTCTTCTGTCTCCTTAGCCTCACCACAGGCTCTGAATCCTGCCAGCTGATGCTACCTGGCCAGCAGGAATTGGGGTGTTCCTGCATTTTTCTTTGGGTGGTTTTTATTTTTTCTTTTCACTTGCTAACTCAGAATCAGAGGGGTGAATCTGAGATTTCTTTCTGTCTTTATCCTGAAAATCTATACCCCACGGCTGACCCATAAACCAACCTTCCTGCCTAAATGTGGAGTTTTAGAACTCTCCAGGGACCAGATCCTCCAGGGTGTCTGCATAGGTGGGAACTGCTGTGGGGATGGCTTGGTGGTAAAAGCACTGGCTGCTCGGCCAGGGACCCAGGTTCCTTCTCCGGTGCCTACAGGCAGCAAGGCATGCAAAGTGCTTACACATAAAATAAAATAAATGAATCTAAAAATTTAAAGAATGCTAACACTAAAATAGCATGTTACTGTTATAGCCAGGCATGGTCTCAATGTCAGTTTGTTACCAGCAGTTGAGTTTCCCCACTCCAGGGACTTGTGCACACGTCCCTAGGCCAGGCACATTCACTCTTCGAGAGCCACCATGGCTGCAGGGCACTCTTGCTCAGGCATGACTCTGCACCATCTTTGGTCATTCCCTCTACCTGAGAATTACTCAGCCTAGATATTTGATCCCTTGGGGATCTGTTGCAGGCTGACCTGTGCGCCATGCCCCTAACTCTGCACACTGAAGTCCAAGCCTCCAGCACAAGGGAAAGTGGTCATATTTTGAGACAGCCTCAGTCAGTGGGATCAACTGACTGAGCGTGAGCAGAGTGTGCTTTCTTCCAGTCTGAGGGCCTCCTGTTAGGAAGGGGACATTTGGGACTGGAGAGGTGGCTTAGCAGTTAAAAGAACTGGCTGTGGTCTCAGTAGACCAGGTTTGAGTTCCATACCTACACAGCAGCTCACCGCCATCTGTAACTCCAGTTCTGGGCAATCCAACGGCCTCTTCTAGCCTCTGTAGATACTACATGCACGTGGTGCATAGACACGGACACCCAGGAGGAGCATGTAAGCTGAAGATCCTGGGTGACATAGCTACAAGCCATAGAATGTCAACAACTCAGAGAGCCTCCAGAAGTCTAGAGGGACATAAACTAGACCACCCCCATCCACACCAGAACACAGCCCAATGCTGGCTACAGCAGTCTCAGGACCCTAAAATAGTCACATGTGGTAGGATCAGGCATTTCCCAATGTGCCCCAGAAGACTGACTTGACTCTGAAAACCACCAGAGATTGGGCAGCAAGATCAGAATTTACAAAACCTATGTCCCAGGCATTAGAGAAACTATCAGCAGGTCCCCACGGACAGCTGGGGCCTTCAAGGAGCTGCCCACACGGTCTGGGAACATGCTTTTTCCAGATCTCTCAGGATGGAGGCCATAGGGAGCTGAGTCCATTTGCTGGGGACACCTCTGTGACCTCAGTAGGTGCTTCATCAGGGATGGAAGAGCTCAAGACAGGGGCAAAGCTTTGGGAGGGGCCACAATGAAAAGTCACTGACCTGCTTTCAGATTCCAGCAGGTACACTCTCCAAGATGCATTCTCACATATCCTAAGCATCAGAATTCAAAGGCCAGGGGTGCTGGCGCATGCCTTTACTCCCATCACTTGGTGGGCAGAGGCAGGCAGATCTCAAGAGTTTGAGACCAGCCTAGTTTATAGAGCGAGTTCCAGGACAGCCAGGACTACACAAAGAAACTAAGTCTCGAAAAACAACAACAACAAAAAATCCAAACAAATAAAGCATCAGAATTCAGGCTAGAATGGAATATTTAGATAACTTATTCTAATGCCTTCGTTGAACAAGTGGGGAAACTGAGGCCTAGAGACTTGAGACGTTGCCAGGGTCTGAGTAGCACTTACTAAGCCAGTGTCTGAACCACCTTTCTCCACTGCACTGCCCTTGTACCCTGCTGCTGAGTTTCCGGCATCTTATACTGTGCTTTGATTTTCAGCTGGAGATGTAGCTCAGCTGGCAGCCTGTTTGACTAGCAGGCATGAGGCCCTGGGCTTAGTCTCCTGTACCACATCACTGGATATGGTGGTGCATGAATTCACACACACACACACACACACAGACACACACACACACGCGCACGCACGCACGCACGCACGCACGCACGCACGCACACACGTGCGCAGGAAGAAGAAGCAGGAAAATCAGAAGCATTTCTGCTACATTGTGAGTTTGAGGTCAGTCTGGGTGACATGAAGCAGTGTCCCCTGAAGCCCAGGTAAGCTTGCTTGCAACCTCAGTCTGAAGACAGTACGGATACTGCACTAGGAGGTGTCCCCTGCTACCAAATGAGCAGGATTGCCCTAGTTGAGTCAGAACCCTGCAAGGCTGGATTCCAAGAGGGGCTCACTCAGCTGCAGAGAGGTGAGGGTGCTCCAGAATTAACTATCAGCTTCCATATTCCGAGAAAGCCTGATACTCCAGGGCAGGCACAGAAGAGGTGGGATGACCTTTCAAAGGTTGGCCTCTGGTCTAAGAGGCATCTTTTGCAGCCTTGGCCAGGTCCCCCTTCAGTCCTCCTGTTCCTCTACCCCGGGTCCTGACTCACTTGCCGTCTGAGTATCTACGGGCCTTGGGCTAGAGTCGAAGTGGAGTCCCTGCTTGAAATATGGGCTGAGCCCTCTGCCTCTACGTGGAGAAATGGAAACACGCTGCCTTTGGCTGGGGTGGCCCACTATGGCCCTCCCTGCTGGGACGCAGCAGTACTGCTCAGCTGTCCTCTCAGGTGATAAGGGCAGCATTGCCCTTGACGGCTCAAACTGGAGAATATGTCACCAGCGGTCTCTCTGAGAATCTAGTATGGGACACATCACAGAGAGTGCAGGCCCCAGGACTAGCAGAATGGCATCCTTTGCCCACAGCTCTGGTCATTGAGACCTAGAGTGTCCCTGGAGCTTATGTCCAGGGAAACCCTCTGGCTATGGATTTGGGCACTTCTCTGAAAGCACGGATTTTCACAAATAACGGGTTCATAGCCAACCGTATGGGATGCTAATGTCTGAAGGGCCCAGGGGACTAAGTTGTAGCAGACAGGCCTATTGGAACCTTCTGGAGCTATAAACTTAGTTAGCCCGGGAGCCTAAGAAGGCTCTGTTGGATCTTGTTCATGGAGGCAGCAAGGAGGTCACAGTTCTGTGAGCAGAATGCTGGAGCTGGGGTGAGCACACCCAGAGTGGACCCAGGGGCAGGGGACTCCAGGCACCTGCGGCCTCTGACTTCTCTTTATTTTATACATCCCCTGTCCAGCTGACTCAATTGTATTGTAGCGCTGAAGAAGGCTAGAGGAGGTCTTGGCTACCTCTCCTGTGCACCCAGACCCGGAGGTCCCACCCTCTGCAGCACACATTTGTCTGGGTCCTCCAGCCGAGGGCCCACCTTTGCTTCCAGAGCCCACTGGCAGCCAATGGCTCCAGAGGCGCCTGTTGAAAGCCAAGCATCCTAACCCGCACCCCCCCCCCATCTCCCCAGCACTCTTTCGGTCCGCTGCTGAGCACAGAGGCTGAAGCGAAGGCTGATAAATTAGTCTAGAGGGAAACAAGGCTGCTTCTACTTGTAAAAGGTCATTTCGACTTTGTTCTGGGTGAGGGTTTATCTGAGCTGCCGCAGCGACAGACAATGCCTGGGGCCTAAATGGCAGAAATCTTAGCTCTGCTCGTGAAATTACTGTGCTGATAAGGCAGAATGGACTTCGGAGAGATCTAAATGGGAAAGGAGTGGATGTAGGTATTTTTGAACATGATTGAACAGGGATGACACAATAGGATGTACAATTAAACTGGGCATTAGCCCAGAAGGGGAAACAGCCTGAAAGGCAGACAAAGGTGGCTCCTGCGGTCCTGCTCAGGGCTGTAATCCCTGTTCCTGCCCCGCACGGGCTGAGGGGTACAGCTGGGACAGGAGGATGAGGACATATGCGTGCAGCATCTGGGCTGTTGTCATTGCTGCCTCTGGCTACTTCACTAAATGTTGATGGCATAGCTAGCCAGTTCCGGAGCACAGGGCAAGGCCACAGTACGCAGGCAGTCTCGAGTCAATGTTATGGTGATGAGGGGTCGGGGAAGGCTGCCCCTCAAGCCTGGGCTAGCCTAGTGATGTCCGGGCACCAAAATGCACACAGATTCTTTTGTTTGGTTGGTTTTGGTTTTTTGAGACAAGGTTTGCCTGTGTAGCCTTGGCTGTCCTGGACTCGCTTTGTAGACCAGGCTGGCCTCGGATGCAGAGATCTGCCTGCCTCTGCCTCTGCCTCCCTGAGTGCTGGGATTACAGGCGTGAGCCACTGTGCCTAGCGCACATGGATTCTAAGCTTGCAGGTTTGTTTAAGAAAATCTCTTACGTCGCCCAGGCTGGGCTCTACCTTTGTGCGTAGCTAAGAATGACGCTAAACTTCTGAAACGCCAGCTCCTATCTCCCCCATGTGCCCAGTTTACAGGCATGTGCCACCATACTGACCCACATGGACCTAGGACGGTACCAAGAGCTTCGTGAACTCGAGGCGGGCCTGGCTTTGCCCTGATGTGAGTTTCAAACAATATGAGGGGGAGGGGTTCCAGGCCCTTCTATTGCACAGGAAGGTGTCAAGCATTGCCGTTTCCCAAGTGTCAGTGGGAAACTTGGGTCAGCCTACTTCTGGGAATGAACTTTCCTGGACATGGCTGCTGATATTCCTTCAGGACAAACCCCGGAGACAACTCAATCCTCAGGGCCAAGAGAACTTACTTAGGGTGTCTCATCCTGCCTGCCACTGAGCAAAGGCAGCACAGGTGCACCATGGGGTGCCTGGTGGCCTGTGAGTGGCAGTGTCACTCTTGGCTGAAGCCAAGGTGGCTGGGACACACTAAGAGCACATTCCAGTGCCAGGGGACATAGGCCACAGAGAAGCTCTGATAAGCAGGCGAGGGAGCTCTGCCTGCGGAGGGAGCCCCCGGGCTCTCATCCCAACCCAGGCCCGGGGAGACCTTTTATGGCCTGGAACGCCTGGGCTCTTGCCTGACCCTGTGCACAGCAGTTGGGAGGGCTCACAAGGGACAGATGTCAGCATGGTGGCTGGGGGTCCCTAGGGAGACACCCGAGGAAGGGCTGCCCTCCTGGCTCAGCCTGCTCCTTACGAAACCTGTGGTTGGGAAATCAGTGCAGATGATTGATACCACAGTTTCTGCAGCGTTGGTGGTCTGGCTGCTTTCTTCCTCCAAGGGTCAGCCCAGAGCAGCCCAGGCTATCCTGTGGGAATGCACTGGAGGTAAGACTCTGTGTTGTGTCTTTATTACTCCCTGCTGGGCTTGGGCAGCACCCTCCAAACTCAGCCTCCAAGATCACTGGATGCCATGTTGACTGAGTATATGCCATGGGATAGGTCTGCTTATAGCAACTATAGGGCCATATAGGAGTGTGGATGCACTGTGGGACAGGGAGGTCTAGACACTGCCAGAGCCCCACAAGCTCTTGCTTTAAATACGTCATTGTCCTCTGGAGTCTGCCTACTTGGCCAGGGGCACCCTGGAGGCTGCTCCAGAACCCTTACACATCCTCATGATGGCGACAGCTCTCCCTGTCATCTGAAGAATGGTACATCCCAGATACCACAGGCACCAAGTGGTCCTTGCCTGGTCCCACTGCAGTCCACAGAGCAGAGGCTGAGGACTTGATTTTAAGAGAGGAGATCAGTTCTGGGGAAAGAGTGACACCCAAGGAGCTCGGCCTGGGCCTCCCCGAGACAGGCCCCTCCCCGCAGCCCACTGCACCGGTCTTTCCTTTCTTCCCTTGCAACAGCAGGTCAGCTTCCTGCCTCAGGAGCTAGGGAAGAGGGCAGTGGGCCGGGAGGGAAGTGCCCAAGCCTCCCCTACCTGGCTGGTTAGGCCTGTCTTCATTGGTCCTCTCAGCCAAAGGGAGATGGCCATGTGTTAATTGCTGCGCGGCTAGCAGAGGGCAGCCTGAGTAGAATGAGCTTTATGTGGGCCTAAGCAGGTGCCTGCTAAGTCCCTCGTGAGGGCTGGACCTCTCCTGACCAGCTTGTCAAGCCGGACAGGCGCAGCCAGGTGACTTTGTGAGCATGCATTTGTTTTCCTGAAGGAAATGAGGAAGGTAGGAGATAGGAGAGAAGAAAAGAACCAGGAGGGTCCTGAAGGGGCCACAGGCAGGCTGAGCCAAGGCCCAGAGCAGCCCACCTCCTCCTCCACCCCAGCCTCCCCGTCTGCTGGGACCTCCCACGCCACCTCAGCCTCATACTTTCACATGTCAGCTCACAGGCAGTATGCCGAGTCCGGATGGGCGCTGGCTGTCACTGGAGCAGTGTGTGAGGCGGATGGCAAAATACCATTTAAGAAGTTGGCATTCGCGGATGTCTCTCGAATATGAAAAGAAAACATTTATTTCCCTTTTTCGCCTGTGAATCAGAGAGCTCTATTTAAAGCAAGTGCCCTCTGCCGGGTTGTGGCGGAGTTATTACCCCTTAAGGAAGTGAAGGAGAGCCACCGGGGAGGTATTCTTAGTCATTCTCTCTCCTTTTTTCTAAAATTCCTTATATACCCGGCTTCGGAGCTGGGCCTAAGATAGTACAGGATTCCATGGCATTCCTGGGCTGAAAATGTGGGGCTGCTGTCAGTGTGCTTGGGAGAAAGAGGCGGGAAAGGTTGACTCCTGGGTCCTACAGTTGTCCTTGAGAAATGGCCATATGTGGCTTTCTCCCTAGGTTTGGAGGGGTTCTTGAGCTCAGCTCTTTCCCAGGGAGACATGGTGGGCTGAGGCTGGGAAGGGGCCCCCGAGGCAGCATTGCATGGCCAGGGTGCTGCCTTCACGGTGTCCACCCAGGAGTGTTTGCTCAGCAGAGCCATCGATAGTTTCGGACATTCCATTTGCCACCATAAGCACATTCCTAACTGTCACTGGGAAGAGAAGCCCACAGCATGCCTTAGTCTCGTTAAATCCCTCCAGCAACGGGACAAAGAGAGGCTGCCTAGCATTGAGGATTTGTGGAGTACCTAGGTAGAGGGAGAGCATAGAGAGAAGATGAGTTTGGCTTTTAGATGAGATGGGGGCCACCAATGAAAAGCCCAGAGCAGTGGTTCTCAACCTGTGGGTCACAACCCCTCTAAAAGTTGATGGCCCTTTCTCAGGGGTTGCCTGCTAAATGTCCTGCATATCAGACATTCACATTACAAACCATAACCATAGCAGCATTACAGTTATGAAGTAGCAATGAAAATAATTTTATGGTTGGGGTCACCACAACATGAGGAACCGTATGAAAGAGTCGCAGCGTTAGGAAGGTTGAGAGCCATGGCCATAAAGGGTGTGTACATCCAAGGGACAGCAGGCCCTTGCTGGCCTCCCTGCCCAGGATCCACGTCATGCAATAACTTTAGTGGCACTGGTGGAAATATGGAAGAAGACCTAACAAGAGGGTCCAAGAGCTGAAGGGGCAGGGTGTCTGTCCCCCCCCCCCCCCAGGCGGCAGGGCTGAGAGGTAAAGCCCTGTGCTGGGAGGTGGAATTCCGGCAGTATAGGACAAGAACACCTTGCTTGTGGAAGTATATAAGTGGTATATAAGTGTGTGGGTGTGCCCATCAGTGTCTGAGTGTTTCCAGCAGTGTGAGCCTGTGTGAGTCTGTGTGGAAGGCTGAGTGCTGTGTGCTGGTCTTTCTGAGTGGTACCAAACACACAGGACCTAGGTACCGCCCCAAACTGCCTGTTCCTGGAAGCAACATGCCTGCCAAGCAGTTTAATGCCCACCACCGCCCACAGAGCTGCCTCGTGGCCTCTCTGCCACGTGCACAGAACATGCCCTGCCACAGCTGTCCTCGTGTAGGGCCTTCGGCTGAGGTATCGCGTATCTTCCTTCCCGGGTCAGTCGCTCTGTACCTTGACTGTGGATTATAATCTCCGGGCACTGCCACATGCTCTGGCGCTGGATGAGTGTGAGGACTATGGGTCTTAAATGCAGGTGCTCCTGGCAGAGATCACCAGCCTCTTCCTGGAGAGAACCTGGGTTCCTGTGTTGCTGGCAGCAATGAGGTGATACCAGCCAGCGCTCAAACCAGAGTCATGACCCTAACTTTGGTTCTGAGGCCAAGATACCTAAAAACGGACTCTGAGGAACAGCCCTGACCCACGGAGGATGACATATTAACTTGTCACCTTGAAAGCTTTCTTTTCGAACTAAGTTGGAATTGTTAGACCTCATTCCCAGGCTGGGTGCACACCCTTCTTGGATGATTTGCATATACACTGGGTCTGTATCCAGCTCACTCTTCCCTATGGACAGTTCCAGGCATCAGTTTAGGAAGCTCTCGGCTGCTGACCAGTTGGCCCTGGACTCCCCAGCCTTGCTTTGCAACTTGGTGATAGCCAGGAATGGCAAAGCAGCAGGTGTGTGCGGATGTACTCATGTGGAATCAGAAGAGGCCTGGTGCTCAGTAGGTCGGGGAGCACATCACACCCTCTCAATGCAGCTTGGGAAGCATGTGGTGAGTCCAATGAGGCCGACGAGCCTGTAAGCTGCCTCCTTCCATGCCTGACCATGCCCACGGGGCAGTCACTGTCCAGCCCATCTGGCCCAAATGGTTCTGCACACCTGAGGCAGACTGTGCCTAGAAGCATACCATGACTCGGTGAAACTCCTTGTCCAGAAGGCCTCCGGGCAGCACTGCACTTGTGGGCTGCACTGGGACAGTCAGGGGCTTCCTGACCAGGTCTCTAAACTGGAATCCGTTTCTCCTGCACCTGCTATGGGATCACAGAGGGTGGGTAGACTCCCAGTAGCTCAGGTGATCCCATCTGCGGAGGGAGCACTACTTCCAGTGCTGGGGCAGCAAGCTGAGCCTCATCCTGGGACTCAGGAAGAACTCTTCTTACTTGGGCTCTGTCTCCAGCACCAAAATACACCCTTAAAAGGATAGGGCCCCACACCCCGACCCACAGCTTCTGTGCCCCAGTCCTGCATGGTTAGAGACCATTCAAGGGTACTGCAGGCCAGGCGTGTGGACGCTGAGGCAGATGCGGGTGTTTGCTGCTGGGGGCAGTGCCCGATGAGGAGGGTGCTTCCTAGGGTCTCTACCCCAACACTCACGACACCCTGGGCTTGGTCTCCCAAAGCAGCCAAGGCAGGGTAGAGAGCCACCCTGCCCTGGGTGGTCAGAGCCCAGCATCGGGACTTCAGTCTGTCACTAAGCGGGAAGTAGCTGGTACATCCCGGAACACAGCCATCCTAGGAGGGAGAGGCCTCTGCCTGTGCACAAGTCCAAGGGAGGAAAACAGCTTCGTGTGAGGGTCTGTGAAGGCTGGAGGAGAAAGGACAAAGGTCGTTGCCTCTGGAAACCCTGAAGCTGAGTCTTGGACCCAAGCTGGGGTCCCGATGAGACCGCAGTCCCCCCTGCAGGCCAGGCCCCTCTCTGGGACCTGGCAAACCTACCAATTTATCCTTCTTGCCACAGGACTGATTTTAGTGTTAGCATTTCAGGCTCCTGAGTGCATGTTCTAAGTATGGAGAAGCTCATTCTTGGTACAGCCATTTAGTGCTAAGTCACAGTAGCCTTAACCTTCTCTCAGAAGCTCTTCATCCTGGAGGGGGACTGGGGGTAGAGACTAAGACCATATCTGTGGACATCTCTGCCTTCCCTACCAAATACACCAGCCAGACTTCTCCAGAACATTGTCATCCCACCTTTTTGGCCCCCAAACTTTTACTTCTCATTCCCCACTCTCAGGAAAAGAAAGGCCAGGATTCCCCACAGTGTGCAGAGAGAGCTAACATGTCTATACGTAAGTGCACGTTCTCCTCTTTCCCGCCAAGCTATTGAGGGCTCACATTAAACGTACAGAAGTTCCTCAGGATCTGAGCAGGACGAGGGTGCCTTTCACCCACACTGCTTCCAGCCCTGGCAACCTAGGGGTCCCTGAAAGTGATCAGTGAATCTTGACCCTCCCCATAGATATCTGTGGGCCTCAGAAACCCTGAAGGAACCGGCAGAAAACCCCAAGACCCTGGCACTGAGGGAGGAATGGGCAGGCTGAGGTCTGCAGCTACCTCCCGTTTCCTTGTCCTGTTACCTTGGCCTGTTTGTTGATTGAACAGATGACTGCACGTGTTAATATTCATACGCTCACTCCAGTAAATGATGCAGTCCACTTGAGAAAATTCTTGAGATGATTGAAACCCCATCAGTTCACATTAACACCTCTTCAGCACTGGGGGGCATACTCATTCAGCAGACGATGTTTGGGTGTCAATCACAGGCGCAACACAAGTCTCAGAGTGAATTTCTAGAGACGTCCTCTATAAGAGCCTAGTCTAACCCTGGAGAAGTGTGTCCAGCCTCAGTGAGAAGCCTGTCCCCAGTCCTTACCCAGGTACCCTGCCTTACGTGCCTCACCACAGCTGCAGACCCCGCCTGGGGCAGGTGGTCTCCAAGCAGCCCATCCACAGCCCATCCCTCCCGGCTGTCAGAGCAGCCATCTCTTAATTAGCAAAATAAATAGCACAATGATAAATGTCATAATTTACTCAACACATGATCAAAATCATTGCTTTTGCAGACCTCAGGGCAATAAAATGCAATCACGGGGTGATTTATTCCCATCGGCAGGGTGAGCACAAGGCTTCGTGTCAGTAAGCAGGGCGTGACATGGGGGGATGGTGGCCAGATGGAGGAGCCTGGGAATCGGGATGACCTTCTATAAAACCACCTCCTTGAGGGACAGAGGACACAGGGAGGCCCACACCCACACACAGACCCATCATCCAGGCCCAGGAAGACTGAGATGCTTCCTTCTAAAATGACTGTGGACAGCCTGATGGTCCCAATGCACTCAGGGAAGGGGGCTTAGAGTCTCTGAAGGTCTCCAATACAAGCATGGGAGAAAAGGAGAGGGGCAGTGTCCAGGGCCAGTCCTGGGCAGAGGGGTGGGCTAGTCCCACGTGAAGGTGGAGGGGGCAGGCTCAGTGGCTCCAGCCTAACTCTGCTCTCTCAGAGGAGACTCTTCCTGGGGTGGGGATGCCCCTCCCCCCAGGGGCAGGGAGTCAAAGCCCCTCACATGTCACTGTCTGATCTGTAGGTTTCGTAGTCATCCTAGTCTGACCCTGTGGGGAGAAGAACTTTTTCCTTCCTAGTTACCCCAAAGACTCGTGCCAGCCAGGCTGAAACCCGTCCTTTCTTTTTGTCACCTGAAACAAGAACTTTCCTCTCAAAAGGAAATCAAGTATGCCCACAGCAACCCAAGTGATGGTACAAACGGAAAGTCTGATCTTCATTCCAAACTGGCCACCAGAGGACCACACGGTTCCTCCTCCTGGAGGGCAGACTGCTGTGCCCCACTCCTCCAGGAAGCCAAACAGAACAGACCCTCCTTGGCTCTCATCTGTCATCTTTACTAAAATGTCACCACTTGCAGCAAATGAGCACCACGTTAATGATCGCAAAATTCAATTATTCTGATTTGCAGAACTTAATTATGAGGGTGATAGTGAATAATTATGTGTGCAATCTGGGGCCATTCTGAGATTACACCCCGGCACGCCTCAGACTGCCCTGAGCTGACCGGGGCTCTGCAGCCTTCAACATGCTTGCGCACAGATACTTTCTAGTAGCCCTTGCCTCTTCCTGCGCTTGCAGAGTGGCTTGTGGGACAAGGACCTGGTGTGAATGGCTGAAGTGGCTTGGGAAGGCCCCTTCTCCTGATGAAGGAGAGACCTGGGCCCTGGATCCTTGGTTTTCTTTCTATCATGATCAGGAGATAAGGCACGAAGGCTAAGTGAGTCAGGAAAAGCTGGGAGGGCCACCAGAACTCACTGACTTTGCTGGGCTACCGGCCTACTTCAAGGAAGACAAAAAAAAAAAAAAAAAAAAAACCAACAGAAAATAACAACCAGGGAAAGGGCCATGAAAAGTAACACTGTAAGGAGAGGAGAGGTCTCAGGACTGTTCCCAGACCCAGAGACCCTGCCTGTGGAACCCACAGAATCCACTTCTGACCCCAGGAACTGAGCAAGCTTCCACCTGCCTCCCCAGAAGCCTCTTCTTTTCTCCCTGGAGAGCAATGGTTCCCACTCCAGTTCTCCCAGTGGCCCAAGGATCCAATCCAAGGACACAACAACTGCTCAGCCAGCTGCTGTGGAAGGGCATGAAGGCCAGAAAAGGGTCATAGAAATGGGTGACGCTGCCTGAACTTACAAAGAAAACAAGGTCAAATGAGATAATATCAGGTGCCTAGGTTTCAGAGCATTGACCTGGGAGCAATTTCTATTTCTAAGCACCCTCATGAAAAGTAGTGTCAGGTCACAACCATATGACAAAGCTCTCTGCAGAAACGGTGACACACACACACACACACACACACACACACCCCTTCACTCTCAAGTACCTATACCAAGAGTAAACAATACTGCAAAAGTCAACAGGTCCCCAGGAGTGATAGCGACAGCCTGTACCGGGCCTGCACCCAGGGAGCCGCTGTGATATGGGGCTTTTCTTTAAAAACCAAAATCAAACAGAAACTTCTATCAGCCACGGAGCAGACAAGAGCAAAGTCACTCCAAGGTCATCCAAAGAACTCCCTATTACCTGTAAGGTTTGTTTACCCTCCACGCATCTGAAAGCCAGCATGCTGATTAAATAGTGAAGAGCCTTGAGTGCATTAAATAAATACCCTCCAACACACCAGTACCAGGGAAGGCGGGAGTGGCCCTCCACAAAGCCAAATCCAATTGAGCCCAAATTACTCAGCTGCCATGCTGTCTAAAAACACCCTCCTTGGGCCACACAGCAGAGTATGTGCCCACTGGAGAGGTGGGATTCCATACCCTCCTCTCCTGCCTCACCTGGCTGGTCCCTGGCTAGTCAGGCATAAACACGATCTCAACCTCGGTCCCCATAACCAGCATCTGCTACCTCTGATGGTTGGATACGTAAGTCAGCTCCTGAGCTGCTTGTTCCCACCACGCTGAGGCCCAACTCACCATCTCTTCAGCTGTCTGGTGAGCCCAACATCTCACCTGGACCTTCCAAGCCCACTGAAGAGCAGGGTGGCTGACTAAACAAGATCCGGTGACGCCAGGGACCTCACTCCAACTGCTTTCTGAGACACCCAGAGTTTTGCAGGGCACGTGAACAGCATGAGTGTGATCTGGCTACCACTGGCAGATGTGTCAGCTCCCTGGCTCTCCGTGCTATTCCCTAAACAGGCTTTACACATGACAGGGCCGAGGGCAATCCTTGGCGCTTGCTGGAGCATCCAGAGTTTCCCAGCGTCTGCAAGGGGACACTCTGCACATGCAGACATTTCACCAGAGCCTCTGTGGAGTCTTGGTGCGCAAAGTCTGGAGACTGTAAAATAGCCTGACCTTACATCCCTGCTCTACAAAGAAAGCCAACATCCAGAGCTGCTCAGAAGCGTTCTCAAGGTTGTCAGGAGGCTGGGAGAGGCAGACAGCCCAGGGGCAGAACCTCGTCCCACCTGACCCCCAACCCAGCCCCACTGTTACGGGCCTAGCAGGCCAGCGGCTCTCTCCCTCCCCTGGACCATTTGCCCTTCCTGGCACTGACCTCCATGCAGGCACTTGTGGAGGTTGTGAAACACCAAAAGGAATCTGGATTCGCATTCCTGCTTTCCACCCAGGCAGGCTCCATGCCAAGACTACCACTGGAACCCAGCCCTGCGGGCCGCAGGAAGGCCAGGGCCTATGGAAAAGCGTGCTTTTGTGGCACTCTTCGTTCCCACGAGGCCACCTTGGCACGCCCCTCAGAGCAAGGGTGGGTGTACCTCGTGGCCGGAATGGACATCTCTAGATGCTTCTGGTTTGGAACTACCCCTGCCACACCTTCTAGATTTCAGGACTCTCCCACGTAACACACAGCCCACCCGCACAGGTTAACACACACGAGTTTCAGTCCCACAAAGGTCAATGGAGATGTGCTAAGGAAGGTTAAGTAGGCAAGGCTTCTGCTCCCAAATCTGAGAGTGAGATTCCCCCCCCCCCCCCATTATGGTCTGTCAGTTAGGAGCTTTGTCAAACTGTGCTAGGGTTTGTGGGGGCTGCATGGCCCCCACGCCTGTTTTGCAAGCTGCCTCAACCTGATGGAGAGAGAATGAAGTTCTTGGCGTTAAGCTGCTTCTCCTGGAACCTTCAGCTATCCTATAGTGAGAGCGGGTTAGCACCTCCCTCCAGTGGAGGTGGCTGTTCTAAAACATGAGCTCATAAAAGACTCATTTCCGGGAAGAGGGTGCCACAGCCGTCGGGCTGATGGGCATCGGAGGGGACCGCAATGTTTTCTGAGTCACGTCATGCGAGCTGCTGGATAAAATAACCCTGGGAAATGTGACATTCGAACGCTCTCTCTCCAACAGGCCAAGCCTCCTGCCTGGGGCAGTGGCTGCACCGGCTTTATAAATAGATTGAACACAAGATAAATGGCCGCGATCAATCATGCCCAGACTGAGCACACTCACCTCCCATCCGAAGTCAGCCTCCTTCAGTGCAGCCCGGGGTGCCACCATGTAGGGGCCAAACCTCTCCCCAATTTCCATCTTCCGCTTGGCCCAGATCCCCAGGCCAGCTCCTGGGATGGAGGACTCTCGCAGCTCAAAGTCTGGTGGGATTGGAATGTCTTCAGGAATGTAGACAGGAGCCTCATAGGGCGAGCCCTCCTTGGGAGTGAAGTCCTCACTGGTGGGGAAGGGGGATGGCGGCCCCATAGGGATGGGGGACAGAATGCTGTCCTCAGTCTCCTCCTCGGCACTCTGGCCGGCCAGCAGGTCCGGGTCAGGTTCATACATATTATTTACAATGTCACCGTCACCTAAAGAGATAACGTAGCATCAGCCTCTGCAGCAGGAATGTGGCCCTTATGGAACCAGAGAGCACCAGCTGCCACCCCTTGCCCAGCAGACATCACCTCTGCACCACCCCAAGCTTGGCATTGGGCATGCAGTGCCAGCAGCTTCCAGGGAGGAGACCCCAACACGCTACAGGCATCGCGGCCGAGCTCTCCCTCATTTGTTCAGTTTCCAGATATGTTAGAGGTGGGAAGCATCATCTCCGCAGCCACCTGAAGAGGTGCGGCCCAGTCCCGATGCGGAGCAGCAGTGTCAGGGGAGGCAAGGCTGTCATGGTGATGGTAAAATGTCTGCTGTGGAGTCACTCCAGCACCTGTCTGTGGCCTCGGAGATTGGGGAACTGGGATGTGTATTGAGAAAATTCAGAATTTGGGTTCATGTGAGAACTGCTATAAACTGCCACCCCAGCACAAGGTCACTCGGACTCACACTGGACTAGCCAGGCCCTGTATGGGTTTTCTCTAAGTTCCTGGTAGATCAAGGCAGATCAGGAATAGTTGCAGTCACAGGCATGGTACTTGAGCTGCAGGTCACAGGACCTAGCAAAAGGAAGAGGCCCCCAGCCTATTGGTGGGTGGGCTTTTCTCTAAGGGCCATCGTAAGCAAAGGCTGGTGTCAAGATGAAAATAACAGGGGCACCCGAGGCACACTGAGGCTGCCATGGATAGGAAGGGTCAGGGTGTGGGGGGAGGAGGAGATCAGGCAGAAAGGAAAACAAGCCCGTTTCCCACAGCACCACAAACAGGGCTTGAAACCAGCAAGGACTCAGAGGAGCCAGACGGCCAGACCAGCTCAAGCTCCCAACAGCACGAACAAGCGAATGATCAGACTGTGTCATGTCCACACCATGCTCTACGCATCAGGAGCCCACTTCTCTGCAGTGCAGACAGACCTCAGAAGCGCACAATACTGGCGGTGCCATCCTGTAACTATTCTGAAATGCACAGGACTGACCATCTTACTGTGCCCAGGAACACCTCCATTTCTTCCTGTCTGTAACTTTGTTCCCATTAACCAGCTTCTTCCTGTTCCCTGCCCTTCCCCCACAGAGGTGTCATGCTGCTCACCCCAACTTGACCATTCCCCAAGGCCTACCATGTGTACACATTGTAAACCTCACACTATAGCCTATAAATCCCTACTCATTCCCCAATGTAAAATCACACTATTCCTATAAAGGCCCACTCATTTCCCAGTGGGCACAGAATGGAAACTCTACTGCATCTTGTCAATACAAATGATCATTATTTGTCCACTGAAACTTTAAAAATACATTATGCAGAATGGAAGGCAAATACCATGCTCATACAAAACATCCCAAGGAGGGAAACCGGTAAAGGTCACAAGGGGTTGGAGCTGACTCTCCTGTGGGTGGTGAGAATGTCCCAGAATTAGAGCAAGGTAGAGGTTGGTTGCACAACACAGGGAATTGTGCTAAATGCCACGGAATTGCATGCTTTAAAATGGTTACTTTTTCTGTACTGTGAACTTGACCTCAGTCAGTGAGGAAAGCCAGAGGTGTGGTGGAGGGAGGTGGGCAGGGCCCAGAGAATGGCTCCTTGCTCAGTCTCTGACCCCTGGTCCAGATCTCCCATATCAGGTCCATCCTGCCACTGCTCTGCTGACCTGTGGATGTCACCCCACACCCCTCCCTGCTCCTCAGTGTTGGCTGCTGAAATAGAAGCCTTCAGGGAGACAAGAACTTTCAAGTACAAGGAAAACGATTTCAGATTCCCCACGCTGCAAACAACCCGGCTGCAGGAGTAACAAAATGTTTTCTTTCAAAAGAAACCAAAATCTCAGGGAAAAAAATCATGCCGATAACACTTATTTAATTTAGCAACATTCACAGAAGTAATGACTGTGTTTTAAGTGGCCAACGGTTCCTTTTTAATTGGCTGGTGGGATCCTTTCAGAGACTCGGCAACATGAAGGCAGCAGTTCCTTCCACCGAAAAGCCTGGTGTTGTTTAGGTTTGAAAGAACACCCCCGTAAACCTTCCCGTTGCCTGTGTGCGGCAGAAAGGTAAATTAGAAGGGGGGGTAATTAACAAGCCACCTTATTATTCGAAACTGGTAACTGCACAGAGCTCACAAACAAAATCATGCTGGAAGCCCACGTTCCCCGCGAAGTGCCCCTTAATTCTTTCGGGGTGCTGAAGCCTTTGCCTTCCAGAACGGCTTGGAAGCAGAGCAGCCCTTCAGAAGCCCCACAGGGGTCCAGACGGCAGGAAACGGCCCCATCCAGTGTATGGTCACCTCAGGGCCGTTTCTTTTTCTTTCCTCTTTTTCCGTTTGAGTTCTACTTCCTGAAGCCCCTCACTTACTCTAAGAAGCCAGCACTGTAATAAAGGCCCTAACTGGAGGCCCAGCAAACAACTGGAGAGAAGGCAGTGTTTCCTGCCGATTAGAGGCAGGTCTGCGCCCCAGCCCAGGCTCCTGTGCCCAGGTGGCCTTAAGTGACAGCTTCCTTCTTTGCTGTCCCCCGCACTGAGGAGATGGCTCTTTGTTCATGGGTGGGCGTTGAGGGTACAGGAGGCCTAGTAAGTGTGCACAGAACATCTTTTGAGAGACGATGCAGGAAGGGCTCCTGAAGGCATGAAGAAGCCGGTCACCTGCGCTGGGTCTTGGGGTTCTGGGGGGGCTAGGCATGAGTCACTCAGTTTTTTGTGTTCAACTCAGAGATCACCCTTCTGTTTTCATGAACTCCAGGTAATAGAGATGAAATCCCTTCTGCCCAAAGTGGACAGGATGCTCTCTGAGTGGGTACCACTCTCCAGCCCCAGTCTTGGCCACTGGAATGGCAGGTACATTTTCCAGACCACGTTCTCCTTCAGGTAGAAGAGCAGGGGCAAGGTCATGGACACTTTGTGAGTGTTCTGCGTGTCCCTGACTGGTCAGGAGGCCTGCATTCTTTATTTGGATCTTGCAATGGCTTCATGCTGGGGATTCTTGGCTGGGGCTGTCATTCACAAAGTGATAGAAGCGAGAAGGGGAAGGGAGGGTCCAGGGAGCAGCAGGGAGGGGAGAGCAGCCTGAGCTCGGCTGTCCCTCAAGCCAAATGGTCCCGAGTCACAGTAACGTCCACTCTTAATCCTAGACGCACCTGCTGGATGGCCCGGGTTCTAGCACAGCCCATTCCTGGTGAGCTCCACACCAACTCCCTCTGAGAACCATGCTGACCAGTGTTCAAGTGACCACTGTGACCCTGTGGCAGATATCAGACCTCAGCTCCTCCCCAGAATCAGGGAAGCATAGACTGGGAACCCCCCATGACCTTGTCCTTCACTCTGCTCTGGATTCCACCCAACCTGATTTTTAGTGTTGGGTCTAGTCCAACCCCACACCAGGGGCTTTTTGCCCCCTCGCTCAGACACAAGCCACCCATTGTCCCTTCAGAGACCCCACTGAAGAGCAAACATGAATGGGAAACCAAAGTATAGGAAAACAAGACACACACAGAGACAGACCGACAGAGAGGGAGAGCAGTATGCTCATATGCTAAACTCTGGGACAGTCTGCTCAACATTAGTGTCAACAGCAGCAGAGGGCCTGCCTTGATATCCCCCAGGTTGATGCTCTCCATCAGACATGCCAGTAACATCTGAAAAGGTGGCCGCTGCCTGTCCTGCCACCGCAGGCAGATTTAAACCTCAGTCAGTGGCCAGAGGGAGCCTGAGGAATTTTCCCAGTTGATGGGTATCCCACTATAGTTCCTGTTTTACTGTGAGGCCAGGTTTAAAGGAGAAGAAATTTAGCTTGAAGGCTTGGAGCAGGCAGTATGAAAGTGACACTGGGCAGGGACAACAAGGGAAATGTTTTCAGAGAGAGAGGGAGAGAGAACACAGATGTGGGAGCATGTGAGAGCTTTATCTGAGCATGTGCATATGTGAGCATGGGCAATGGCAGGGAACCCCGAGAACAAGCACTTGCAGCTACACAGATCCACCCTCCACAAGCTCACTGCCCTCTTCCTGACGAGTTCTGGAAAAGGGAAAAATGGAAGGACACCAGAAGCCCCTGACCCCTGCTCAACACACACTAGACAGAGGCCACAAGAGGTCCCTGGGGCACCCTGATAGGGCCTGGGTGTTACTGGTGTGACCCTTACTGATGGGGTGAGCCCTCTCCCTAGGCCTTAGCTGGCACCTCCCTCAGGAGGCTCAGACAAGGCTCTACAACTCATTGTTCTCTCGTAACACCTCCAAGTGGCTATAAGAACATTTTGATCTCATTCTGAACCCCAAAACCACCGCATAGCCTACTCATAGGACACATGTCGGTGTCATCTGTGCCCAGAAAGGAGGACACCATGCTGACACCCACAAGTCTGCTCTGAAGAGTCAAACCAAGTGTTCACTCAGCTCAGTGACCGCAAGGCAGGCATCTGCTGGAGGTCAGCAGGGCAGGAACTTCTGGAGAGGCACAGCCTCAGATCCGGGGTGCTCAGGACAGGGAAGCCCATGCCTACTGGATACGCAGAGTGCTTTCTGCATCCTGACTGTGGTGGAAACACAGGCCTGGGGCAGCGACCAGTGTACACGGCAAGTGTTAGGAGCAAGTCTGTGGGGCCACCTGAAGAAGGTGGATGTCGCCTACATTAATAACCTGGGCTGGAGGGATGGGATGCATTGCCCGACCCTGGTGGAGCTGTGCAGCAGGGTCACTGGGTCCCTGCATCGTGCTGGGGAAGAACAGGGTGGGTGACGGGTGCAGGATATGGCAGGCCTGGGACCCACTTCCTAATCATGTCTTTGAAGTTTTAGACCTTAGAAAAAGTCAAGGCCACATAGTAGAAAGCAGATGAAAAGTTACAAAGGGTAAGAACCCCACACACCAGACTGTCACTAATTTCTTCACCACACAAGTGCCAAGGAAACTGGCGGTGCCAGGAACACTGCACATAGCAAGAATGATTTTCAAGAATGGGAATGGGCAGGCAGCAGCCTGGGCTCTGGCCCCTGGTTCCTTGTTGTAGGTTCCTGAGGCTCATCCTTAACTCTCTGGGTATTGGGAACATCTTTCAGAACCAGAAAACACCAATACCAAGGAAATCAGAAAAAGCAAGGTTGGGTAGAAAGGTGTCCAAGACACAATGCATAGCTCTCTGAGTGGGGACGTGTGGTGGTCTGAATAAGAGTAGCCCCCAGAGGCTCGTAATTTTGCATGCTTGGTCCATAGTTTGTGCAATTGTTTTGGGAAGGACTAGTGGTGTGGCCCTAACAGAGGAGAGGCGTCACAGGGAAGGGCCTTAAGGATTTAAATGCCCATGTCAGGCCCAGTCTCTGGCTCTCTGCCTCCAAGTTACAGATCAAGGATGTAAGCGCTCGATACTGCTTCAGCCCCATGCCTGCCTGCTGCCTGCCTGCTGCCTGCCTGTCTGTTGCCTGCCTGCTGCCTGCCTGCCTGTCTGCCTGCTTCCTGCTGCCCGCTTCCTTCCTGCTGCTTGCCTATCTGTCTGCCTGTCTGTCTGCCTGCTGTCTGCTGCCATATTTCCCACCATATTGGTTATAGACTCACCTTCTGACACTGTAAGAAGGCCTCAATAAAATGCTCTCTCTTGATTGTTCTATCTCTTCACTGCAGAGACAAGTAACGGAGACAGCACCCTTTAAATGTGCATCCAAGGTACAACACTGGCTGAGTCCAGGCCTAATGCCAGGTAATACCCACACCCACGGCAGGGCATTTACTCTCTGAGTTCTGCATGATTCATTTGGGCCCATGATACAGAAAGATGGTTCAGGCCTCACTGGGTAGTGTCATCTGTGAGGTCGCAGGTCTCAGAAGATGGGCACCTGCAGACTAAGCCTCTGCAGGGGGTGGAAATATGGATTTTTAGAGCCTACTTAATCCTGCTTCGGTTGGATCTGCTGTGACTGGATCTAACAGTGTTGCTGAGCACTGGACCCCAGGTCCACCAGCTGTCAGAAAGGCAGTGAGTATGGACATGGTCCTTGGAAATCCAGAGCTTCCTGAGTTCGAGGCCCTGCCTGGAACCCCGGGACCCCAAGATCATGATGGATTATGATGAGTTTCTTGAGAGGTGGCTGTGAACAGCTGTGTCAGCTGAGCCCCCTGACCCAGGACGTGATCCTGAGAACCCCAGACCTTGCCTTGGTCAGTGAGCCATCAGTTCCACAGGCACTTGCCCTGGGAAGAGGCTGAGAAGAGCTACCTGCACAGGTACTGCCTTCTCACTGACACACAGGCAGTCAGGTCTCTGAGGGCAACACTGCCCACCTGGGGCCCCGCAGCAAGGGGCAGAGCAGGCCAGGCCGACCAGCCCAGGTCCCACGCACCATCCAAGCCCTGCTGTGGGCAATCGTGTCCCCTGCAGACCTGGATGCTGTTCTCTGTCCAGGTCTGGGTCTCAATCTGGTGGCTGTGTGCTCCGTATCACTCAAAAGCCAAGAGCAGAAAAGTAGGGACCTGGAAAGAACACGCACCCTAGAACCCACCTGGGCACCTGCACCTTGGAGGGTGAGGGATTCTCATCAGGCCAGACACTGGTTAGGCTTCCTTAAAGACCAGCACTGAGGCTTCTCCTCCACCTGGGCACAGATGTGCACATGTGTGATGTCCATTCGGTACATGTGTGCATGTGTGTGTACATACACACAGACCATCTCTCTCTGTGTGTGTCACACACGCAGACACACAGACACTCAAAAACACAGACACACACAAAAACACATTCATACCCACAGACATACACACTCACACAGACACATACACAAACACACATACAGATACACAGACACACTTTATACACACAGACACACACACATGCACACAGATACTCACATAGACACAAATATACACACACAGAGACACAGAAAGATGCTCACACACAGACATACAGAGACACACACACACACAGAGACACCCTCATTCACACAGAGACACACACACAAACACACACACATAGACACAGAGAGACACTCAAAAACACAGATACACACATAGACACACACTCATACAGACATAGAGACACACACAGATACACACACACACACACACACACACACACAAGCCTATTCAGAATCAGAAGCAGACTGAACAGTGAGTGACATTTGGCAACACTGAGAACTTGGGGTTTTCTTTTCTGGCCCAGTCACGGTCCCCACCATCCTGTAAGCTTAGAAACAGAGGCAGCTTAAGGAGGACGGTGCCTGACACAGGGAGGACTGAGGCAGCGCAGCAGTCTGTCCTGTGGCCATCCCTCTGGCCACTGTCCTGAAGCCAGGGGTCAGCAACTCGCCGTCCTCCCCGAATGGCCTCTACTGTCCTTCCCGAGGGCCAGAGAAGAGGGAGAGCACAGACCCCTGTGTGTGCACAAGCGGCTGCACAGTGGATGTGGGATGGGCTGGGTAGGCCTGCCAGGCTCGTGGGTGTGGAAAGGGACAGCTTTCCCAGTGAGGACACGCACCGCCCCACTGACCCCTTCACAGCCACCACAGCCACCACAGCCACCGCCGGGTTCTGGGGCCCCATGAAGGAAGAGTTCCCGATACACCGCAGGGACTGGAGAACTTGGGTTGTCCGAGTTCCAGGCTGCCCACTGCTGTGAGGCAGGGAGGGCACCACCCTCATCATCCTCAGCAGCTCATCTGACAGTGACCCTCACATCTGGGCAGCCCTTTGGAGCCAACATGGTCCCACTGTACAGCTGAGATCACCTCACACACCCTGAGACCACAGAGAGGTGTGTGGCGGCCACACCTGGCCTGTTGGTTTCCCAGCAGCTCCCATCCACCCCATCTCTGCCCAGGAGACAATCTGGGCTGAAGAGACATCACAAGGAAATGGTGACAGGTCTCCAGGAGCTGAGCTCAGAGCTGGTTCTGCATAAGCTGCCTGGCCCAGCCCCACAAGGCATGGTCAGGAGTAACGTGCAGCCATGAGCAGCAAATGCTCGTTCCGTGGGGGATTTAGAGCTGTGCTTGTCCAAAAGCTACATGGCTTGTGGTTCGTGTGGGTAGCTTCTCTCCCTGTCTGGCCTCACAGCAGCCCCAAGTCTGAGGGCCCTTTTCCAAGCTTACTGGGGGTCAGGGGCCCAGTACAGAGTTGAGGGACCAAAGGGAGTCTTCTCAGAACTCCTAGAACTGACCTGGGAACAAAAGAAAGGCCACCCCATGATCTGAGGAAAAGGAAGGAAGCCTTGCCTGAGACAAGGTTCACCCTGTCTCAGAAACAAAACCCTATCCTCGGGACATCCAGCTGTGGGTCATCCCATGTGTCTAGGGAAACCTCGGTGGACCAAGAGACCCCTTGCCCCATGAGCCATGCACACTGTCCACAGACAAGCCTGAGAGTGTCACACTGAATGATAAGTCTCCTGAGCATCTCCATCATCACCATCATCAGTGGTGGGTCATCTTTGTGAGAACCCTGCAGGCTCCCAGGAGAGCAAGGCAAGAGACTAGGAGACGCACAGTCTTCCCTGGCAGGGTCCATCTGATGGCTCAAGCTTGGACTGTTAGGATGTGCCACAGTGACGTGGGGCCACTCAGTGTGAAGGGATTCTGAAGTGATGGAGCCCTCCCGTAAGGAACACTGTGATATGGTAAGATTCGCTTATGTGAGCCCCTGGCCATTAGCATAAGACACTCGAGGCCCTACAGTGTCCAGAAGGACCAACATTGAGTGTCCTCCACTGAACTCACAAATTGAGTGTGGGGGTGGGGAGTTGTCTTGCCCAAGGGGAGGGTTGAGAAAGACACCAAGGGCAACATAACAGGACAATTTCACAAATGAGATGGGCCCAGTTTCTGGCCTGTCACAGCAGGGTTCCTGCTCAAGTTGCACCTTGTCTCTGGAGACGCTAGCAGTCATGGGACCTACTTAGATCTGGGCAAAGAGGTAGAAAAGCACCAAGTCCTGCAAAGGGCAGGGTCAAGCTCCCCCGAGCTGGCTCCACAGGGCACCAAAGCCTCCAGCTCCAACCCCATGAGCAGCTTCCTTTCACTGCAGCAGCTGTTTACTGGGCGAGGGAGAACCAGAGCCTACCATGTTTCAGGGCTCCTCACTCGCCCCTCTAACAATGTAGGCAGAGAGCAGATTCACACACCCTTCCACAGAACGACAAGCAATGGTTTCCGTAAAAGCCAGCCCTGGCCACGCCTTATAGGTATCTCTTTGAAGGGAATATAGCGGTGGCCCAGGGCCACAAGCACCTCGTCTTCCAGAGGAGCCACCACGTGGCAGTCAGCAGTGATCTGCAGCTGCCATCCTGCCAGCCAGAAGCAAGGGCTCCCAGAGTGCTTTCTCCTGAAGAAAATGGCAGGACCAAACACAGGGCACCCCTCCCCAAAGGTATGTTAAGCTTCGCTAGAATGCTGAAAGCAGAGTTTAACACCCACTGATCAACTCAGTTTGAGTTGATGTACATGTGGCCACAGAGGTGAGGCCACACTTCAAGATGGCTAACTCCCAGGCACTAAGGCTCTAAGGACACAGTGTCCAGCTGGCCACATGGCATCAAACCCTGGACATTATAGGGATGACCCAAGGGGGTCTTACGGTATGCTATCTCTCATGGGTTCTGCCCACCCCTGTCGGGCCTGCTGGGCATTGCTGGCATTGATTTAGGCTCACTAACTGGTGATTCAGTTACTAATCGAGTGCACGGAATATGTGTCTGTTATGGCACTTGATCTAATTCTCACAGAGTCCACAAGACATGGAGCGTTATTACATCAAGGACACGAAGTGTAGAGAGTGGGTGACAGACTGTAGCTAGCTGAGGAACTACTAGTATTCATTCTAAGGTATTTCAACTTTATCTACATCCACAGTGGCAAGATTTTCACAGGAGGTATCTATTGATGGTCCTACCATAGGGACAGAGTGGATGAATGAATTTGTGGGTGAGTGAATGGGTGGTGGATGGACAGATAGATGGATGAACGAGTGTATGGGTATTTGAACAGATGGATAAGAGATATGTGAATGCTAGATGGGCAAATGAGTGGGTTGGTGAGCAGGTGAACAAATGAATGGTTTGGTTAATTGATGACGGATGGGTAGAAACCGGATAGATGGGTGAGTAGACGGAGGAAAGATGAGTGAAGGGATGGTGAGGTTAGGGATGATGGGTAGGCATGCTTAGGGTAGGGATGGACTCAAGTGGATGGATCAGTGAATGGATATGCAGACAAGCAGATGGTGAATGTGTGGGCAGATGAACGGCCAGATTATAGCAGGGATGACTCTAAAGATGGATGTTTACAGATGAGGGAACCCCTGAGACAAGGACTCACTATGTCTCCCTAGCTGGCCGTGAACTTACTCTGCAGCCCAGCCTGGCCCGGAAGCCACAGTCTTCTTGCTTCTGCCCCCAAAGTGCTGGGATTAGAGGTGTGCCACTGCATCCAGCTGTGGGAGAGTGTTTCCAGCGAGGACGGTGAGCGTGGGGACCCTGCCTTTCCTCCCTGAGAACGGAAGCTCACTGACACGAGTCCTTTTCCTCCGCCTGATTGGTTAAACTAGAAAGATAGTTCTTTCCCACAGCCCCCTTGAAATCCAGCCAGTTTTCTCTGATGTCCCTTCAAAGCCAACCCTCTTCCCCTCCTTCCTTCCTTCCACTCAGGTGTGGTGGTAGCCTGGTCTATCATGCCATGGTCATGCTTGTGGCCTGCTTGGTCTAACACGCCATGGTCACATTTGCAGCCTGCCTGGCTCTGAGATGCCGCCTCCTTCCGACCTGAGCTTTCCTGAAGAAAAGGTAGAACTTGGCCCCCCTGACTTTCATCTCCTTTTCCTTCTCAGAGACAGTGGAGAAAAGGGCTGCAAATGATTTCCTCAGAAAACCTAGCAAAGTTCTCCTGCCTGGAGGCCTACACCTCACAGGAGCTGCGCATATCGCTGAGTAGACAGAAAAGGGCAGATCACGCTTGGACTGCCGGAGTCACTGAAGGGAGCAGAGCAAGATGTTGTTCTCAGGGGATAGTGAGAGGTTCTTAAGCCTGGAGGGAGGAGGGATTCTGCACAGTCACGGTGACAGACACTTCCTCCAGAGGACTGTGGGACCCCACAGGAGTTTCCTGAAGACTCATTCCCCAAAACGGGTTGTTAGGAAGGGATACCCAGGAACTGATCAGCTCCCACCTGCTTGCTCCTCTGTCTTTGAAACACCCTGTGCTACAGTGATTGCCCCCAGCCCTCAGCCTTGGAAACTCTCACAGGCAAGAGGCTGGGCATCCCTCCCCTGACAGGCCACTAGGGCCCTGCCTCATCCATAGCTTGTCAACATTCTTCCAGAGCCAGGACTGACCCCAGCAGCTGTTAGCACAGCAGATTAATAGAGCTGAGGAATGATGGCACTGCAAACATGCTAAATGTTAATAATAATCAATCGCCGTTTACATCCGCAACCCTGCCCGCGGGGATGGTCCCCATCTGCAGGGCCGAAGCAACCAAATTGCCATTAGGGCTTGGGGGAGTCTGGGTGGGTCGGTGCTAGTGCTGGCTGACCTGGATCTGGCCCGGGCCTCTCTGAGCCATTTCTTCAAAGACAAGGAGTATGGAAACATCCTGGCAAGGAGCTGGGCTGCCGGCCTGGTTTCTCCAGCCTGGCGTAAGTCACCATGTGACCTGGTCATGCCATGTGGATATTAGTCTTTGTCAGTTAATTCAGGAAGCAGGGACCCAACCCACAGAACTGCCTCCTCTTTGCAGATGAAGAACAGGTCTGGAACCACCGAGTAGAGGCAGCTCCAGGCCTGTCCCTGGTGGGGCCTGCACTAGCCTGGTAGGTGGGTTTCCTGCCACCCCCACACAATAAGGGCTGGCTCACTCAGGTCCTCACATCCAAATGCCTCAGAATGAGGCTTTACTTAGAAATACATTATTTGTCAATGTATGGACTTAAGATGTGACATCAGGATGGACTCCAGCCCAAAGTGAGTCCTTGGAGGAACACAACTCTGCCACACCAGAACTGCAGACTTCCAGCCTCCATCACCCAGTTCATGACAATTTATTCCAGTGTTTCCAAAACCACGCTGGCAAGCCCTTCCTATTCAACCCATTTCACAGATGAAGAAGCCAACAAGCTGAGGATGAAGAGCCACCTCTAGGACCCCTCTGTGGATGGCTGAGCCCCAGCAGCCCATGCGAGGTAGGGTCTCCTGTGGACTACCTCTCCTAGACTCTGAGCTACCTGCTAGCCAGAGTCAAACCCCAGCCTACCTCAAAAGACTCACATGCCTTTGGGCTCAAAGATAACCAGATCCACCCAGAAGAGAAGGCATATTAAACAGCTAGGCTCAGGCATACCAAAAAGCCAGGCCCTTCCTGCCCCACACCCACTCCCATGCAGCCCAGGGCCAGCGCACAGCCCATCGGGGTCCAGAAGCCCAGGGCCAGCCTCCTGAATCCAGCCCTTCCTGAGGGCCGTGGAAGGCTCTGGCCCCGGCCACCTGGCCCCACTTAAGGCTGATGCATTATTCCAGGACGATTATTTGTCCTGTAATGCTCTAGGGACACTGAGCTCTGCGGCAAACCCGCATCTTCCATTTCCTGGCCGCCTCCATCGCCCGGGGCAGGCGCTGAATGGCTGTGATGCCTCTGTAATTTTTATCAAGGCTTGTTCCTGGTAAAAAGCCTCTTTGTTTCAGAGAGATGTGATTTGGCCTTTTTCTTCCTCTCCTTTATTCCTTGGTTAATATACCACTTCCCTGAGCCCCGGGGGCAGCGAGGTAGCCCACGGATCGCTCAAATCTCAGTGTTTTTCTTCTAAATCACAGCAAGGCTCCCTGGCCCTGTTGAGCCCAGTCTGAGTTGGCGGGCTAAGGGGGTGCCCTCCTTAACCCTTTGCCTCCTGAATAGGCAACATGTAGGCACCTCAAATTTCAGGCTGGGAGTGTTGGCTCCAGACACCAGCTCTGAAACCGCCGACCCAGGCAATGAGACGGGGTCTCTACAGACAACCCGAGGGGGGCTGGAGGGGGGCTCAGGGGTACTGAACAGTCTGACATCAGTGAGGCCCCCGTTTCTATACCTAGCAATGACGAAATCTAAATTCAATAGCAGCAGAGTACACCTCACATAAAAGCCACCGTCTCAGCCATTTTCAGTGACAAGTCAGCGGCATTATGGGCACACTGTGTAACACAGTGTACTCACGGGCCCTTCTTTGGACCCCTCTCCGTGTTGCAACTGAAACTGTCTCCATTAAGTACAATCTACCTACGTAGCCCTCCAGTCCTGAGCAGCCACCTTTCCACTGTCTGTTTTTGTGAATCAGACTCCTCTAGGGACCAGATGCTGGTGGACTCACACAGGACTCGGCCTTTGTGATGTGCTTATCTCGCAGCGCACCTTGTCTTCAAGGTGTCCCCTCCCCCCCATTGCAGGGCACACTGAAACTAACTTCCTTTCTAGGAGACCATGCTTTACTAGGCAGACACACTTGCTTCCACCCTTTGGCAAGCATGAATGTTGCAACGGTGAATGCAGGTGTGCAAATACCTCTGAATCCATGGTGTATCTTAGAATACTTGGAACAGGGTTTAACAGGCTGTTCCCCCAGAGTGAATCCTGCTCCCTGCCAATGGCTGCCACTCTCTAGTGGCAATGAGATGCCCACCTCGTCACCCTACCCTGGACTGAGTCTTTCCCCACCTCCGCAGTTAGTCTAATTTGTCCACGTGGCCACCTAGGGTGGCCCCAGGTCAGGGTGGGGAGTGGGGAACCCTAGGAGGAAGCCGAGCTCTGATCTCTTAGGCAAGTTGCCGTTTGGGGGTTTTATGCTTGGAAGATTCCTAACTGTTCACAGTTGGGGGAAAGCTTCAGTCCTCCTGGGGTCAATCAGCTCCTCCGGGGTGCTAAGCTGGGCTTGCTTAGGCCTGTGCCCTCCCCCACATCAGCAAGCATTCAGAGCCATTTGAGGACCTGAGGTTTGCCCTGTCTACAGCCAAGGCCATAGAGTCCCAGAGTCTCTCAGTAGTCAACCAGAGCCCAGGCCAGACCTGGCCTACTCAGTCTAAAGAGGCCCCAGAAGACTCAGGCACAGTCTCCATACTGTCTACACACTCATGGTGGAACACTTGGCAGATGATCCAGGCAGGGATGGCACTGTTCTGAGCGGTCCACACCTGCCTGCTACAGGGTCCCTGAGAAGGCTCCGGGCCACTGGTTGTGGCACTGTGCCTGGCCGGGTCGAACGAAAGCGTTCTCCTGATGTCTGCGCTCTGCTTTGTTTCCCTGTGCCTCTGCCCCCGGCAGCCGGGCAGAGGAGCAAGGGGTTAAATGCTGAGCAAAGGCTGTGACAACTGTCACCAGACTATTTATAGACACATTTATCTCTGTAGCTCCTACCAGCCAGCCCATGGCTGCCATTCACAGGCCAGAGGAAGGTTGCAAGTAAACCCATATGCCTCAAGAAAATGAGGGTGAGGAGGCATGCTGGGAGGGCCCGGCCCGCCCTCTGCCCGGAAGGCTGGCTTCTGGGAACTTGGATGCTGGGACTGGCTTGCTGTTTGCTCAAGCTGCTCTCAGGGGTTCGGTGAACCCACCTGGCTCTCTTGATAGGGTAGGCAGTGGGAGGACACGTGGTTTGATTGGCACCATGAGGCAGAGGATGAAAGGTGGCACTGGCTCTGAGCCCTCTTCCTCTGCGGCCTTGGCTGGAGACATGGCCCTGGCCCTCCAATAGCTGTGAATGCTTGGAGGTCAACACCAGGGAGGAGAGGCCGCAGCACGTTCACTGGCCTCCAGCCTTAATGTTGGGGAGCAGCCGGCTCTGCTGTCAGTGTTGGACCTGGGTCTTCTGCCTCCTTCTTAAACTCTCCTAGGCTCCGCCTCTTCTGGGCATTATGGCCACTGGCTCTGTGCCATGTCCTGGCCTCCCACCAAACCAGGGGTAAAGAGCTACAGATGCTGAGCCCCTCTGCCATCAGGGCTGGGACAGGGGGCACCACAAAGCTTTGTGGGAGGACAGTGCCACCTTGTGATCTGGTTCCTGGGGCCAGGCAGATAGTTTGGGGAGACAGTACTTTCCAGGGACACCTGGTTTCTGTGGTTTTTTTTGCTTTGTTTTGTTTTGGGGCTTGGGTCTTTTTTTTTCCTGTTCTGCCTAATGATGTTCAGAGGTGTTCACAGGGATGAGAGGTCATTCTGAGAGCACCCTCTCCTCCTCAGGCCAGAGCCCCTCCCTCTGGGACTGGGGGTGACACCCTCACCTCCCCACCCCCAAGCAGCCGCTACCTCCTCCCTCCCTTCCAGAGGCTGCAGGTGAGAGGCCGCCCTGGTCCGCTGGCCCGTACTCCCTAATAAAGACGCTTATAGTTTTAACCATCAAATAAAGTGCTTAACTCCACCTTGTTCTTCTCCCCTGTTCAGCCACTCTGCAGTTTCATTTAGCAGGCCAGTGGTGAGAGGGGGGAAAAAGAGAAGGAAAAAGAAAGAAAAAAATTCATTAATTTTTATTAACAGGGAGAGCCATTTGTTCCCTGTGACAATATTTGACTTGTCGAAATGATTTTCACCTCTGCCACGAGGTGCGCGCTCCCCACATACATCACCCGATTACTCGGAGCGCGCCGGCCGCAGTCATTAGGCAGTGAATTAACGGCAGTCCCCACCACTATTAATCACCCTGACAAAGGCGTTAGCTCGCCGCTGACCCGAACACGGCCCACGGACACAGCAGCCGGGGAGAAGGCTGCAAGCTGGGGGAGGTGACAGTACTGGGGGGTGGCCTTTCCCTGCATGCCCCTTAAGGTCTTGACAGGGTAAGCAGGACGGCCCCCAAGCCATCCTGTGGTGGACAGTGCTGGGCAGCAGGGTGGCAGGTGCTTCCCTGTGCTCCTCCGGCCCAGCGCTAGTGACCTACCCTCAGTCCTCACTGCCCAGCCTGGGAGCACTGACATTAGCATGCCAGTTTACCCTTCATGAACTAGACAGAGAGACCAGGACCTGCCAAGGTGGTGAACCCACAAGGAGCATCCCCAGAGTGCTGATCAGGTCTAGTGACCACAATACCACCACCCATCTTGGCTCTAACATTTCCCACTCTCGGCCTTGAAGGGAAGGGAGGTGTGGGGAGCTGGGGTGTGCCCACTGCTCTGATGGGCTTCAAGAGAGTCCATGTCGACCCTACACAGAATGGCGAGGCCCCAGGGTCAAGGGTCTCAGAAATTGTTCTTGTGGAGTTTGGTTTCTAAGCTCCAATCAGTGGTTTTTATGGCAAAAGGGGAGCTTTCTTCGTGTGCATACTGGACACCCGCACGGGGTAGGCTCCGTCATGGAAAGTCCCGGGGGCTGGCCCAAGACACCCTCCTCCAAAGAAGATCCTGAGGGCTGTGCATCACTGTCATTTCTTGGGATTCTGTCTTGCAAGATCTTACTTCTTGAGGGTCACAAGTCCAGGGCTATAGCCCCCACCCCGCCTATTGACTCCAGACACGTCCCCTGGGTGGAGCTCATCTGCACACAGGAGCCCTGAGAGCAGGGCACACCAGCTCTGCCTGGATGGCGCCAACCTGCTTGGGCCCTCCAGGGCCCAGGAAGCCCTTCTCACAGGCAGGTCAGGTGACAGCACCCACCAGTGCCACCCTGCCCCCAATCCTGGATGTTCACTGTATTTGCCACGTTAACCCAACTAATCAGTTCTACATCCTAAACCAATTTCTCCGAACTAACCCAGGCATCAGACTTGTACCTTAGCCCAGGCTGAAGGAGTCTGAGGAGGTGGGTGGGAGGAGCTGCTCGCCACACTACTCCTTTCTCAGGACTTCTCATTTTCTATGCCTCAGCAAATTTCCTAATTTTCCTCATTAGTGACTAATTTACAAGTCTCTTTCCACCTGTCCCTTTCATGGAGGACTTTTCAAAATAGTGCCACTTGCTCACTTGTATGATGCTGGTTCTCAGCTTCCAGCAAACAGGGAAATGCTAAGTGGGACCAGAGACAAGCTGAAAGCCCTCTGAAGTGGCAAGGAGGGGCCTCTCTGCCTTTGGGGGTGGGGGTTCTCGACGGGAGACTCTTCATTCAGACTATACTGGAATACGAACATGGCTCCTGTAGCCAGCACTCTGACTGACTCCTCTCCCACCTACCTCTCCCTCTAGTCGGTGGCCTGAATTCAGGTCTCACATCCGGATTCCCAGGGAACTGAGGGCCGCTTTGCACTTGGACACTTGCTGAGTCTGAGGATGGCCTTGGCTCGGATCTTCTTCAGAAATTCTCAAATTCTCAAATAACTGTGGGCTTATGCCTCAGATGAGGCTTTGGCCTTGGACATGACACTTTCTCAAGCTCAGCGATGGTAACCTTGGTGTAGGCCAGCATCCACCGTGCCCTTGCTACTTAAAGGCACAATTTGGACTGGACCACAGCTCTCCACGGAGCCCCTCCAGGGGAGGCAGGAAGAGGCACAATAGAAGTTGGTTTCAGGCCTAAGCACCCTTACTCCAGGGTCCAGCTGTAGCTACTTGTCCAAGGGTCCTGAGGTGCCTAGGCCTCCTGGTATCTATGCAGCAAGATTACCTTAAGACTAAGCGGCTTCCACTTGGGTCAGTGATCTAGCCAGCACTCAGGATGTGCTGGCATGGGGTGGCTTTACTTCACAGGGGACAATCTTGGGTTTTCTCAAAGAGGCAGAAAGACTGCCTCAGGCTTGGCACTGGCTTCTACCCACCTGTCTCCCCAACTAGCAAAATGTGCCAATAATTGGAGGTACATGAGGTTTGTACCCTGTTGTTCCGGAGAATGAGCCAGCAGGACAGGAACAGGGCATGGATACTGTCCCCTTAATTCTTAATTCTATCCCCTTAATTCTTTTTTTTAAAAAAGATAACATCTCTTTATTTTAATTACATTAAAAAGTGATTGTGTGTCCTTATTTCTCGACGTATTGTTTGTGCGTGGTGGCCAGAGGGTCTCTTTCAGGAGTTGGTTCTCTTCTACCATGGGGGTCCTAGAGATTGGACTTGGTCATGAGGCTTGGCAGTAAGTGCCTTTACCCACTGAGCTATCTTGTGGGGCCCCAGTTCTTTCTTTTAAGGCCTCTAGAAGAGTCTGACCCCAGGACAGTGGCAGTGGCCAAGAGGGCTCCAATTAATGGGGCCCGAAGCAGCCGTGTATAACAGAAGCTGAGTTCTCCAACATCTGAGCTACTCCCTGCAGTGCCTGGGGGCCCAGTCTGTTTCTAGAATCATATATATATACATATACATATATATACATATATACCTTTGGAGTGCTGCTCCCAAGACCAACACACCTGTCCCACTGTGCCCGCTGGGCCTCCCGGGCACCTGAGATGTGTGTCTGGGTACTGCTGTCCCCAGCCCAGCAGTGAGGCCCACAGAGTCTGAGCACTGCCTCTCCTCACCTGCTAGCACCAGTTCCATTTTCTCTGCTAATCGAAAGGTGTTGGGCAGAACTCAACCCTCAAATCCGTGATTTCCCAACAGTTCACGAATTTCACCCAAACAGAAAACGAGGCGACTCTCACATGTCATCCCCTGTGTCATCCAGACCAGGCAGGAAGAGGCACAGGGCTGGGAGGTGCTCACCCAGCCACACCCCACAATGACTCCTTCCTGAGCCCCCATGCAACTTGATTATGACATCGTTAAGCATTTGGCCACATGGTAGGTCATGTCAGAAGACCCAGACAAAGGATGCACCCAGAGCCTTTGTTACTGATCCAAGTTGTCTGTGTCTGGGTGAGCTGTCAAGCATGAGCCAACCAATGGCAGAGGAACTGTGACCACAGTGGAGAAGAACAGAGCAGGGAGCCTCCACCAGGCACAGCACTCCACAATGCCAAGGTGGGGGATGAGCCTGCCTGCAACAGAGTCTGTCTGCTCCGCCATCTCAGCACGCCCTTTAGGAGCTGGGTACCATCTGAAAGTTGAGGCACACTTGAGGCTCAGCCCTCCTCTATAGCACCCCCTTATTCAACACAGCCCCCTCCCCGATGCAAGCCCTGCCTCATGACCACAAAACTGTGACCTCATTCCCTTGTGGGTCAGCTCACCTGACCATGCCTCTTGCAGGCTGCTCACCTGCCTCAGGCACTTACAGAGCAATCTCTCAAGAGGCCACACCGCCTTCCAGGGACACTTCCCCTGAAGCTTGCTCTGTGGTCAGCAGCGTTTCTGGATTGCTAAGACAGAGCCCAGCTGGAGGACCTGGGTGCAGCGCCAATCTGCAGTTCAGCCCTTCTCACTCAGCCCAGCCTGCAACTCAGAATGCAAGAAACTCATTCCTACAAGTTGCCAGTCCCTTCCTGCCCCCAGAAGAGTGACATCAATCATGTTTCCAAAAATTAGGAACAAGGAGGCAAAACCTTTTAGTCTATAAAACTTTGTCTTCTCAGATTACCTGTTATATTGTTTGCCAACCTCAGACAACCTAAAATTATTTTAAATCATTTTTTTAATCTTAGAAAACCATGAAAACAGAATGGGTGTCTTTATCACACATTACACTTTAGCTCTTGGCTGGGTGTCTGAACGGTGCATAAATCACACAGTGGAAGTTCACAGGAGACATGGGTCTTGGGGCCTACAGGCAAGTGTGATATCTCAGAAGAAACGGCTGTAGAGGGAAGGAGTGGTCAGATGGTGTCTTCACCACTGTCCCCAGAGCTACCTTGGGAACTGAGGACTGGGATATTAGTGAACATTTTCGCCCCTTGTCCTGGTGCTCCCCAAGCTCATGTGTGGTTCTCTGTCCCCAGCGCAGTCAGCCACCAGGATGCTGGCCAGACTGAGTACTTAGCTGAGGGTGGATTCCTAAGGTGAACCCTTACCCATGTGACAGTACCATCATAAACAGAGAAAAACAGACACACACACCAAGGAAGTACCCCCTCTGAACACAGAGGGAGGTTCAGAGCTTTCAGAGCCACTTGGAAAACCTGCACTTCAGACTCTAGACTCTCCAAAGAATAAATTCCTGCTGTCCGAGATGCCTGGTTTGGGCTCTTTGCTTAGCCAGCCCTGGAAAACCAGTACAGCAGCAACCTTAGTAGACAGGGTTTGTGTAATGACTTTTAACCAGCATTGCTATGCCAGCCACCAAGGGGTTCTGGGGCCTGGTGGGTTCTGCCATCCTAGAAGGTCTATATGCTGCACCTGGAGACTCTCAGGTGGAAAAATTCATCAGAGACAGGACCGTGTCACGGTTTTCTACATATACCTATTTTCAAGATCTCTGGGGACCCTAGGGCCCGGAAGCATGGCTGACATAGCCCTTCATTTTTGAATCTTGCTCTCTGACTGCTCACTCTTCTTCTCTACAAAGCAGGGATAGCAGGAATAAATGAGGAGAGGCACAGCAGCATTTTCCTGAAAGCAACCCTCTCTCTAATCCAGCATGGCCACTGCCTTCCACTCAGCTGCCTGGTTGCTGTTGATCCTCAGTGACCTGCTTCCTGGAGACAGTGCCATTTTCCTAACCAGGTCCTCACAAAGCTGAGGAAGAGCCACTTAATAAAGACTGGTGCCTGGCAGTGTTGGCAGGCCAATGACCTGGACTAGAGCAGAAAGAAAAAAAGGAGCCTGGCTGCTAACCACAGAGAATCCTGAGGAGGCCAGAACCTGGAATAAGTGCTCATCCTAGCAGATCCAGGAAGACAGAGGCTAAAGGAGGTGACCTTGTGTGACAAGACAGTCGCTGGTACAGAGTGCTCACAGACACAGAGCCCAAAGGATAGATGCACGCTGACAGGAAGCGGATCAACATATATTATGTCTAGCATCCTACCAGAATGCAAAACACAAAACCGTTTCTCCATCACAGGCAAGCTTCCTCGGTCTTCAGAAGTAACCCTTCTTCCCGGCCGGCATCAGACCTCCTTCCAGCCACAGTCACACTTGTTTTTGGTGACACACTAGCACAAAGTGACTTTGCACAAGAAATGAAGAAGGTCCAGAGTGGGCTGGGTTCTCCAGGGCCTCAGAGGCACAGAAAGGAAGCAGCTGGCAGACACCCTTCGTGTTCCAGGGGCTCATGACAAAGTGCCTCCTGAGCCGCCCTGGCCATGTCACTCGGAACACAAAGGGCACTGCCAAGGAAGTGATTTTAAACCTAATTGTTCCCATTTCTTTTGTTAAATGTCTTTAGGGGTGCCTGGAGATCTGCTAGCAGGGAATGCAGAAAAAAAAATACGTGTGAAGGCGCACACCATGGAACTTGTAAACAAGACTGAGATTCGGCCACTTCTACCTAGAAACAAGAAGTGCCGAGTGCAAATTTCTACGTGCTGGGTGAAACCCCTGCACAGATGTCTGATGTGTAAGAAAAATCATCCTGGCCTGGGTGAGTTTGCGGCCGGGAGCCATCTTTGGTGACCAGCTTCTCCTGCAGCCGAGCGGGCAGAGGACACTTAATTGTGGAGCCTGTTTGCTGGCAGGAAGCCCTGCCTCGTCCAGCGGGCAGCCAGCATGATAATGAGACAGTTTCTATGGAAATGAGCTTATAACTATTCATTTTCTCCCCATTCCCGACCCATCCACAAAGAGGGTTTCCAAAATGACCCCCATTTTCCTACCCCCAACATCTCCTCACACCATTGCCTGACCCGCTAATCAGCGCGAGGAGAAAGGAAAGAGGAAATGCCGTTCTTTGACAAGATGTGGGAAACCACCTCGATTTGTGCTCCGTGTGGCTGTGACCAGAAAACAAAGAACCCTCGCCGGATCCAGGGGCCAAGTTTCAAGTAAACTTTTCCGGACGCACCAAGCAAGTGTGTTTTTGTGTGTATTTTCTGGTAAGATCTGAGCACTCCTTTGCTACTTCTTAAGAACCTCTGAACGCTGCTCTGCCCTGCCAGAACATCCTGTGTCGGTCTCCTTCGCTGGTGTGTGCTCTCACCTGTCAGCTGCTCTCTGGAGCCCTGTGTGTCTCCAACAGTAATGACCTGAGTAGGGGCCTCGTTTTTAGTAATGCAAAGCCCACTCCCTGCCCACCTCTGGGCTTCTCAGTGAGGAGGAAGAACAGCGGGGAGGGGTAGCATTGGGCTGCATTTTCCTGAGCCTTTTATCGTCTCTAGATGGACAGTGGTAGAGCACAGGAAAAGGCTTTGGCCCACAGAGGCATCTTGACTGACAAGTAGTACCAGGCTCAGGCCCCACTCAGCCCCTTAGCAGCTGTACGGCCCTGGATCTGTGTGTAGGAGCCCTGGCTGTTCGTCTCGGAAGTCCATGTCGGAAGGGAACTCACCTACGCAGTGGGAAGGGTGAACAGGTCGTTCCTCTGGTCTCTGGCTTGCTGTCTCAAGGCAGAGATCATTATCACAGTGGAATGCTGCTACAGTTTGATGTGAATCTAGGACACCGACAGAGACTCTAGACTTGGGGCCTGTCAAGGGTCCTCCCTGGGAAGAAGGAGTGGGAAGGGTAGCTCTGAAGGTCAGAGAGTTACTGTGACCTCTGCAGTGTCAGGCAGCTTCTGTGCACAGTAGGCATCACAGCAATGCACAGTGAGTTCATAAATGAGGGAAGGAGCCAGGGTAGCATGCAATCAGAACTGGTTTGCACTGGGTACCTTACAACATTGGGAGCCTGGGGGAGCTGGGGGGGGGGCTGGCTATACTGCCCCCGAAAAGACTCTGGCAGCCACTGGTTGTATGTTCTCTCTCTGTCCTGCCCAAACGACCTCAGGTCTCATTGTGTGTCTGGGTGCCACAATATAGCCATACAGCTGCCCTTGGCCAGACACCCAAGGCATGATCCTGATGGAGTGGGTCAAGACTCCCCACCCCCGGTGGTTGTGATGTTGTGATACACAGCAGAGAATTGCTGGGCAAGTGTGGGACATATGAGTGGGGCATTCTGACACTAGGGAAGAAGCCGTGTTTACCTCGCCTGAGCTCCATGTACCCTGAATTTTGTGTAACAACCTGATTTCTGGTGACCGCACCTTTCCCCAGCTGCCTCGCCCGGCAGTGCCTCTCTCTGGTCCTCTGCTGTAGTGAGAAATATGCCTCATGTTCCCATGTGAAATTCTGACTCCAGCACCTTAGAATGTGGTTGTTTGGAAAAGGGGTATTTAAAGAGTTAGAATGAGGCCAGTAGGATGGGATTTACCCAAAACAACATGTGCCCTTGTAAGAAGAGACCAAGATGCAGACACACACAGGGATAGTCCTGTGAAGGCACAGGGGAAAAGAGCCATCTACAAGCCATGGAGAGACGCCTCGGGAGGAACCAGATCAGAGACCTCAGGCTTCTGAACTCCAGAACTTCTGTGAGCTTAAAGTGCTGTGTTCATGTCGCTTATGGCTGCTGAAGCAGACACAAAGCTCTTCCTTCCCACAGCTGTATCCCCATCTGCCTCCTGGGGCCACGTCCTGGCAGGGATGGGTGGCTCCCCTAACGGCTGCAGGTGGACTAACTCTCTAGCCTTTTTAAAGGAAAATATCCAACAAGTTCAGCCCCTTCTCCCTCCATGATGATGGACCCTCCCTTAGACTCAGTATATACAGATCATAGCTTTCTCCAAGTCTTGTGAGATCAATGTAAAAATACCAATTTTAAAATTCAAGGTGGAAAAAGGATATGTTAAAAAGATAATAATTAAGTGACTAATTTAAATAATCACCCACATAGTCAACACAGACAAGTTCTAAGGGTCCAATTAGTGCCAATTCCCTCTTTAGGAAAACTGGCTCCTCACAGGAATCTGCAAGCCCTTTTCTGCCCAGAGCCAGCTCTTCTGGACAGCAAGGTCCACCCACAGTCAGTTTACAAGGAGAAGGGGCTCAAAGGCCGTCCTCTCAGAGAGGTTGAAGAAGTGCCTGGAACTCGGGGGAAGCTCTGCCAGACGAAACACCATAAACAGAGGTAACAAACTACACAAGTGCCATGAAAAAGGAGCATGCAGGCTGTGTCTGGGACATACATGCACCAAAAGATTATGGGCTGTTTGCTAAAATTCAAATTTGGCTGGTGTCCTTCACTAGTGTCTTCCCAGGCTGGCCAAGTGTGCTGGTTTGGAGCCAATTTCAGCCTTGGTACTATGTCATGTCCCACCCAGTGCAGGGAAGTTTGTTTACAAGGAACACAAGTCCATTAAGTATATGACAGCTTGATGTCCCAGTCAGGGAGCTGGTGTGCTTCTGTAGAACAGGCAAATTGAAGTGTAAGCCACCATGCTGTCTCAGAAGGAATCATACCATGAGTGTGTAAGAGACACGAGACACAGACCAGAAAGTGTTTCAGATTTCTCTCCAGATAATGGGATGTAAGGCTTTAATTTTCAGGACGTGCCTGTGTTCACTACAGTCAGAATTCATCTGTTATTTCTACAATGTATACTTTTCTATAGTGTATGTTTTTATAATGTGTAAGTTTCATTCACATCAAAGGAAGTATGAGAATGAGAACAAAATGAAGTCTTGAAGCTGGGGTAGACCTGCCTTCCTCTGGAGTACTGAGAGGTGCTGCTGGCAGGGTGAGGGTGGGTCCTGGGATAACCTTGGAATTTGGGGCAGCATTGGGTGACTCCAACCAGCCCAGAGACTCTGCTCATCCTGTGTGTGGCCACCCTAACCCTCCCATCTACAATCCCTTTGTATGCTTTGGCCCTTCTTCCCAGCAGCTAGCTCCTGCATCGGTCCATTCACAAAAAGGAAAATCAGAAGAACCATACCCCAGCCTCTGAGGGGTTAGAGAGGTGCCTGGAGGCTGGAAGAAAACAGTCAGACAGAACACCACAAGCACAATAAAACACAGCAGGGAACCATAACACAGTAACGTGCAGGTGGCATTCGGGACATGCACGTACCAAAAGATTATGAGCTGTTTATTGAAATTTAGGTTTGACTGGGCCCCTGCACTTGTGTCTTCTCAGTCTGTTTATTGAAGGTCAAGTTTGACTGGGCTCCTGCACCTGTGTCTTCTCAGTCTGGCCACCCCAGTGGGCACAGCTTCCCTGGCATCGGCCACTGTCCAGCGACTCCTCATCTCTCTCTGTGGGATGGGTAGGTGGGTACTGAGGCCTCTCTATTGGGAAATGGGGCGGTAACGGCCAGCTCTGAGCCTCTTACCTATTCCCAGCTCTGCCCAGATGCTTACTGACTCCACCAAGTACTGTTTGCAAGTCCAGCAGACAGGCCTTAAATCCCTCTGGCTCCCTGCTCCTGACACCTGCTCCCTGAAAGCTAACGCCCACCCTTGAGCTTTGGAAGCCACATGGTTGATGAGGTGACCCAGATAAAACTGATTTTTGTTCCCCTCCCAGTGCAGACACCAAGACTGATGTCAGGCTCAGGGTTAGCGTCTGACTTTGAGACAGTGTTGGGAAGGAGCCGCGTGCTGGGTCCTTCCCTGGAGCCTGAGCAGGCCCTCTCTAAACAGGTCTAAAGAAAAACAGTCCTCTGAGCAGAATTATGTTTCCTCTCCCCAGTTCCTGGGAGTTGAGAAAGAGAGACAGAGAAGGGAAGGAACTCGATGCACAGTCCAGCTTTCACCAGTTCATAAAATCTTCCCAAACTAGAAAAGCATTTTGTCTACCTTTGGAGGTGTAGATTCGGGTCTGAGCCAAGGCCCCTTTTGAATGACAGCCACTGATACAATCTAACCTTGAAAACAGAAGCTATAGGCACTTGGGCAGAATCACCTCCCCCAAAAGTCACCTAAAATCCAATGATAACAAACAAAAATCAAAAGGCCGCAGCCAAACACAGGGAGAGGGCCTGCCTCCCGGGAGCGGCAATGGCCCATCTGTTGCTTGGGGCAGCCGGACCCTCCCTCATTCTATCACAGCTCAAAGTAGGTTATCTAAATAAATGGGAGAAGAAATCAAGGAGATATATTAGCGTGGCGGGGTATCCGTCATCGCCTCTGTCCTTCCTTCCCCAGGAATATCGGTGATGAATTTGCAAATGGCTCTGGATTGTGACAGACCTCTTTTCTCTCTTCATTATTTATCCCTTCTCTGTGCACCTCGATTAGAGGCCACAGTGACAAATGCATGAATAAAAGGCAAAGACAATATTTGAGCAATGTGTTGTAAATCTCCTTCTACGCATTATTAATTTAAAGGAGTCCATTACACCCAACAGCTCTGAAAAGGAAGACGGGGTAATGGAGAATGGCTTCTGCCCGTGGGGGTCAGAGAAAGAAAAAGCAAGATCAGCCCCTTGAGAAGGGGGTGCGGGCTATTCTTTTACCATATCCAAGGCTTTCAACCACCTTACTCTAGTTAATAAAAGAAAACATTTGCTCCTTCAGACACAATCTCATTTTGCAAAGCAGGGACGGGAGTCATGTGAAAGGACCCCAGTTTTTTCAGTGACTGCAAAGGCCCTGATGGAGACGGAGATGGGGAGCCAGTCTCTCCCTCATCTCCCTCGAGGTGGGAGAGGAAACAGAAGCTGGTGGAAGGTGCCGGGCAGAGTCAAGAGCATTGGAACAATGGCTGGACCAGAACAGCACAGCTAACAGCGTTAACGCAGGCATCCCCAGGGCCCAGGGACCTCGCTAATCAGGAGCAGACACCTCGGCAGCCACACCAAACCCTGCAGCCTGGATTTTCATTCCTACTAATTTCTTTTCTTTCAAAATCCTCCAAGAAAGGAGCGTGGGCCCCAGATTTCAACACCTGCCTTGGCCAACAAGATGTGTCTGCAGGGATGAAGTCTGCTCTGGGCTCTCCCTGCAAAGGCATCTCTTCCAGGGACCTTCCTTGGGAGCTCAGGGGGGTTGGCAGCATCTCACAGATTTGGGAGGTGCAGGGAAAGATCTAGAGCCTCCCCCCACCAAGAGGTCTGGACTATCCAGGAGCCCAAGACCATCTGTCGGGCTGGGGAGCGGACCGACGAAAAGCCCCCATCCACTCACTCGTACCAAAGACCTCATTTTGGTGTTTTACTTGTTTTGTTTACTACCAGGGCCTAGTCTCCTCTTCTTTTGCCCAGACTTGTTTACCCTCTGTGAATCATAAAGATTTTCCCAGCAACTTCCATAATGCTGTCTCTGAATGCTGGGTCCCTGGGTGGGTGTCATCTGCAGCCATCCTAACCTGGGCTCTGCTCCCCTTTCTCTTCAGGACATCGAGGCTCCTCATCTGCCCCTTTTGAGGGACTCAGAAGACCTGGTGATCCAGCTGAAGCTGGGGGCACAGAGGAGTGGGAAGAGCAAGGATGTCCTTGTGAGCTACCTAAGGGGTAGACCAGCTCACAGCCGGGAGGCTGAGGGGGCAAAGTGTAGACCAGGAGTTGGTGTGCCCCACACTCCAGCATCTTCCTCCCTGAAGTTTAAAGCCATTCCTCTGACACTCATCAATGTCCACCAGGAAGTGCACACTCTGTCCCTAAAGCCACCCACCCACCAGACTGATGGGTTGGTATGAACTCCCCCTGCCCGGAGTGCTCATCAGCCCCCACTCCGTGGGAGAGTGAACCAGCACAGTGACAGCCCGACAGTCCACTTAGGGGCTCAGTGGTGGACTGTCAGGCAGATCCTAATGATTCATCACCGACCCGGCCCGGTGACAGCCCAGCGGCACACAGAGGCAAACAGTGGTAGGGCCCAGTGGGACCTGCAACTCTAAAATCAGAAACTCACAGACAAAAGGGCTCAGGATGCCGAGGCCGGTGGGAACGGGAGGAATCCCTAGGCTGGTTTCGTTTTGTATTTCCCTCATCAGCCTAATTGCTTGGGAAGCTGTGGTTTTCTTTGACACGGAGCAAGCAAGGGAAGACTCCCTGGTAACATGCTAAATCAAAAGTTGCCGATGGCGGATGGCGACGCAGATATGCACATATTAATTTGAATTTTTAAGACAAGTGCTGCGTGTTATTAATATAATTGCCAGTTGTAGAAACGGTGTATTTATTGCGTTTTCACTATCGCTTTGCGCTCCCTGCTTCTAAATAGTGCAAAGGGTACGTTCAGCTGGTGTTTACCGAGCCTCTGAATGTTAATCAGCGTAAATTAAATGTGTACTTGAAACCCTCACTTAAAGCCCAGATAATTATTTTTTGATCCAAACAGGACTGCCTTTTCCGGAAGGGTGAATCGGGGGCTCTCCGGGGACCAACGAGAGCAAGAGAAACCACTGCCAGCTTTGGGGATCAGCCTCCAAAATGACACCCAGTAACTTTCCCCAACCCGTTTTCCTTCTGGCGAAAGACGGGCTGTTTCTACCGAGCCTGCTGTGGTCCAGCCTGGTGGTCAGCCCTGGGCAGTGGAGCCATCAGGAAGGTGTGTGTATGGCTCCTGCCCTGGACAGCCAGTTGTTCACTGGCTGTGTATCAGCTGTGTGTCTGCTTCAGCCGTACGTGGGCCACATTCCTAGGGTTTGTAGCTGGACAGAATACGACTCAAATCCCATGACACAGGCTCAGCACACAGGTTGGCATGCGCTTTTGTGCTTGTGCAGATAAAGACACACCTGCACACATGTGCACGTACCTAGCCCAGGACTCTAGGCCCACCCTGTCCCTTCACAACCCGTGGTCCTCAGCCTTCCCAGATTGCTCCTGGCACCAATCCACCCACTGTCTCCATACCTCTCCAGCAGCAAGTAGTCCAAGAACTCAAAGCAGAAAGAAGGAAGTCTGCAGATGGGAAAGGCAAATAGTGAGAGGGGCAAGTTCCAGCGAGGAGCTGGCTATGGCTTGCTTAGACACAGAGGCTCTGAAGGATGGCTTCTGTGGACCTCTTTTCTTTCCCCTCTGAGGACTCTTTACTAAGGAGAGAGAGAGAGAGAGAGAGAGAGAGAGAGAGAGAGAGAGAAATATTCCATACCCTAGCATAGGTGAGCTTTTGAACTGAAGTTTCATTGATTGATTGACAGTGTCTCATGTAGTCCAAGCTGGTCTTAGAGTTGCTATGTAGCTGAGGATATCCCTATTCTCTTGCCTCTACCTCCCAAGTGCTGGGATTACAGGCATGCACCACCTCACCTGGTTTATGCTGGTGCCGGGGATTGGATCCAGGGCCTTTTGCATTCTAGATTCATACTCTGCCAGCTCAGCTATCTCCCTGGAACACTAGAAGGATTTTTTTTTCTTTTTCTTTTAAAATTTTAAAACATTTTTAATATGAATTTTTGTCTACATGTATTTCCATGTACCACATGTGTGCAATGCTCAAAGAACTTAGAAGTAGGCATCAGATCCCCTGGAGCTGGAGTTGTGAGTTGCTGTGTGGGTTCTAGGAACTGAGCCTGGCTCTCTTTAAGACAACAAGTGCTCTGAACCTCTGAGCCATCTCTCCAGCCTTACTCTTTAAACAGCTAGGACCCATGTCCAGTTTCACAGTCTTCATCCAACAAGAAGCAGTTTGGAGCCCTGATTTCTCTCCTCTGGCCACTCTTCAGTGATCGCATGTTTCAGACTGGTGGTCCTTCTTGCAGGCGCTGGCTTCTAACATGTTCTGTAGGCATCTATAGCCCACCCTGGCTATCTGAGGTCACCATCTTCTCTTTCCCTGGCAGGGCCATAGTGGGTCAAATCCATGTACTGCATCAATACTGGACGTATTCCAAGCTGAGACCATGGCCTCTTGGTCTCCTGGGTGTCAGAGTCTAGAAAACACCCTAGGCCCTGACCTCCTAGGGCTCTAAATGCTACTTCCAGGAGAGTGTGCAGCCATCCCAGGTCTCAGGGTGTGCTGGGAAGTTTTATGGCACTTGACACAAGCTACAGGTCATCGGAGAAAAGGGAGCCTCAACTGGGAAAATGAGGTCAGGCTATGAGCCAGCCCGTGGGGCATTTTCTTTATCTGTGACTGATATAAGGGGGCCCAACCCACTGTGGGCACTGCTATCCCTGGGCTGGTAGTCTTGGGATCTGTAAGAAATCGCCCTGAGCAAGCCATAGGCATAAAGCTGTGAGCAGCACCCTCCTTGTCCTCTGCATCAGCATCTGCCTCCAGGTTCCTGTCCTGTTTGAGTTCCTGTCCTGACTTCCTTCAGTGATAACAGTGATATGGAAGTGTAAGCCAAATAAACCCTTTTCTCCCCAACTTGCTTTTCAGCCAGGGCATTTCATCACAGCAATGGAAACCCTAAGACACAGGGGCTCTTTCCAAGTTACACCGAATGTGAATCCATTTCAGAAAAGCCTCTGCCGCTTTGGGGAGCTGTGCTTCCCCAAATCAGTGGCGTCCTGAGTGGGCCAGGGCCTCTCTGTTTTAATCCATGAAGTAAACAAAAGCTAAGTTCATGAATTTGTGGGCTTTCTTTAGTGAGACAATGCCCAGCAAAATCACAGCATAAAATGATGCTCCTTGCAAGAGCTCACACATGCCAGCCTAGTCAACTGAGGCAAACCCCAGAGGGCAGTGTGGGATTAGCTAATAAGCACCCTCCTGTAAGCCAGGCCACTTACTCCTGGGTCCTCAGCAGCTGCCAGTTTCAGAGAACCGGATCCACCCGCTCCCTGCACTCCTCGATCTCTGCTCAGGTCTGGCTCTGACCCCATCTGCTGGAGGGATATCACTGGGTTCTTGGGGAGAAATCGTTGCTAGTAAGTAGGCTTAGCTAGCTTGATCTATCCTAAAGAAAGAACTGAAGCTTGGGCTTTCTCTCTCTCCAAGATTTCTACCCCCTGGGGATGCTTCCTCTACATGCCTGGACCATGGTCAAGCTTTGACGTGTCTCCATCTTAACTTCCCCTACCAGCCCACCCAGCCCCACAACCACTTGTATCCTACACACACACACACACACACACACACACACACACACACACACACACACACACCAGCTTCCCACCATTCTTAAAAGGAGGAATTTACAGGCCGAAGGACTGGGGTGAGCCACAAATGCCAGCAGAGCTCTGACTGAAGTCTTGACCCCTCACCTACTGCCTTTCCATGTGAAAGAGGTGCCTGCTCAGAACTGTGACCTCACAGAGTACAGAATGTCTTAGCAAAGTCTAGGCCTTATGAAATGGCTTCCAACACAAGTTAGGTCAAGGATGGACAAGGGGAATCTGAACAAGTTCTTAGGGACCCTGGCTTCCTCAGAGCCACAGGTGGGAAGTGAAGCTTCCCAGAGCTTCTTGAGCAGCTGCTACTGTAGTTGAGTGAGGTCCAGCAGGACTCTGGAATCTGCCATGTGATCAGTCAGGACACAGAGCTGGGTGGCATGCAGCCAGGAGTCTTTCCTCCCAGGGTATCCGGATCCCACCGTATGTGCCATGTTCTAGTTCGCTTCTCTGTTCTGTGATAAAACAGCTCGCACAGTGTGCTGCACAGTGTCAACTTGATACAATCGAGAGGCATCTGAGAGGAGGGCACCTCCACCGAGAAAATGCTTCCATGACATCTGGCTGTACGGCATTTTCTTAATTAGTGATTGATGGAGGAGCACCTTGTCCATTGTGGATGGTGCCATCCCTGGGCTGGTGGTCCTGGGTTCTGTAAGAACGCAGGCTGAGCAAGCCACAGGGAAGTAAGCCAGTAAGCAGCACCCTCCATGGCCTCTGCATCAGCTCCTGCCTCCAGGTTCCTGCCCTGTTGAGTTCCTGTTCTGACTTTCGTTGACAGCAAACAGCAGTATGGACATGTAAGCCCTTGTGGTGAGAATTCTGAAATTTGGGTTTCTTAAAAAACACAAAAATATTTTAAGAGCATGTTTTCATTTTAATCCTGGGTATGAGGATGTGGAGCTGCTTTGCAGCAGCTGACTATGATTTGCCTTGTGCTCTGGAGGAGGCATAATTTTGTCAACCGCAGATACTTTCTGTAGTTGTGTGACATTTGGAATCCTGGAGACTTTACGGAGGGTATATAAATGCTACTCTCTATAAAGATAGCAGAGTGGTATGCAGAGGCAGAGTGGGTTGTTGGTTGCTTTTCACACAAGCATGGAGATCTGAGTTCGCATACCCAGTACCAGCATGCATGTGTGACCCCAACACAAGACAGGCAGAGATAGGCAGATTCCCCTGAGCTCCATGGCCAGCCAGGCCAGCCCAAACTGCAAGCACCAGGTTCAGTGAGGTGGGAAAAGCTGGAGCAATGGCTCAGTGGTTAGCAGCACTGGCTGCTCCTAGGTCCTAGGTTCAAGTCCCAGCAAAATCACAGCTCACACCTGTACCAGACAAACGCCAGATGCACAGACACACACGCAGTCAAACCCTCTTACACAAGTAAAAATGAATGCAACATAGCTAGTGCCTGGGAAATAGAATTCACTTTTTTTAAAAGATAGAGTATGCAAATCAAAACGACTATGAGATTTCACCTTACACCCACCAGAATGGCTAAGATCAAAAACTCTAGTGACAACGCATGCTGGAGAGGTTGTGGAGAAAGAGGAACCCTCCTCCATTGCTGGTGGGAATGCAAACTTGTACAACCACTCTGGAAATCAATTTGGCGCTTTCTTAGACAATTAGGAATAGTGATTCCTCGAGACCCATCTATACCACTCTTAGGCATATATCCAAAAAATGCTCAAGTACACAACAAAGACATTTGCTCAACTATGTTCGTGGCTGCTTTATTTGTAATAGCCAGAACCTGGAAACAACCCAGATGTCCCTCAGTTGAGGAATGGATACAGAAATTGTGGTACTTTTACACAATGGAATACTATTCAGCAATTAAAAAGGAGGAAATCATGAAATTCGCAGGCAAATGGTGGGACCTGGAAATGATCATCCTAAGTGAGGTATCCCAAAAGC
>CM053763.1:123363023-123411271 GCA_028658305.1 Pachyuromys duprasi
TGGAAGGGGAGGAGGTCCTCCCCCGTTGGTGGACTTGGAGGGGGTGGGGAGGAGATGAGAGAGGGAGGGGGAGGGTGGGAGGGAATGAGGAAGGGGGCTATGCCTGGGATGCAAAGTACCTAACCTGTGATTGATATAAAAATAAATACATTAAAAAAAGAGATAGAGTAATTGAAACATACGCCTAACCTCTGTCCTCAGTATGCATGTGACATATACGCACACTCACCTGCACACACACACAACAAACAAACAAAACCAGTAGGTGTTCCAGTTGCTCCCCCATGAAGCTGGTATGTGCTGTTTCTGTCAGGAAGAGATGCAGGGGTTGGGGTATGTGTGGAAGATGTGTGGCTCGTGTGCTCTCACGAGCACGGACACAGGCGTCCATTTCAACACTCTCCTTTCTCTTCTCACTGAAGCCCTCAAGGTCATTCAAAGTCATCACACCCAGAAAACTCACGTGCTCAGGTAGGAGAGAGGCACATGATGGTGGTGCTTTTGTAGGTGGCTGGGCTTTCCTGGCTAATCTGACCAGCCCGGCAGCTCTCGGAGAGCTAACTTTGCTACTGGCACACTCTTGACCTGTTCCTGAGAAGACCAGCGAGCTGGAGGGGGTCTCTGAACTAAACAGTGGAAGGAATCTCCTCCAGACGGCCCTGCATTGTTCTGGAAGATACCAGAGACACTGCTCAAGCATCTGCCAAACTGGAGAACAAGAACGCTCACCAGCAGACACTAAATCTGGGAAAAGTGGAGCCCAGAGCTGGGGAGAGGCTGCACAGCCCAGACTGACTGGGAAGCCAGTGCCGTCTGAGATGGCTGTACTCGATCCTCCATTGGTGCACACGGCACACTCGCTGTCCTGTGTGATCGAGGCTGCTGCCGCTCCTGAGCCTATCTAGCGAAGACACTGAAGACCAGAGCTACCCAGCCCATCCCTGTTGCACCTCTGCCCTGTGGAAATGGCACACTTGCCATACTTGCCTCTGAGCACAGCCCTGACACTTTCCTCTGTTCTGCTGGAGGAGCTGGGTGTGTCTGAACATGCCAACTACACTGTGGTTGGCCTTTGCCAGGCCTCTGGGTGTCAGCTAGACAGAGGCAGAGCTGGGGACTGAGGTGGTGATGAAGGGTGGGGAGTCCACTCTGCACACAGCCTGTTCGTGAGTACATTCCCTTACACTTTCCCAACAGCACTGTCTTTCACATCAAAGCCAAGGACGCCCAGGACCGTAAGGGCAGGTTCCACAGAACTGAGAGCCTCTACGTCCACCAGCCTCCACCCCAGAATTGTTGTGTGGGTGCCAAAGGTCATACCCCAGAGGTATGCAGCTCTACCTTTCCTCCATCACACATCATCCTGCCTGTTCCTAAGCAGACTGCCCATCCCCCATCCATCACATTGGTACCCTCAGCGTTATCTTTCCTGAATCTTTGGCAGGCACTAAGCCTGATCCACATTGCTCCCTGGGCAGTGGTGAGACGGTAGCATATCTGAAATGGACCTGGAAACATGGTGTTTGTCCTTCTGGGGCCTCTGAACCCTGCCAGCCAACTCTAGGCAGCCTCCTGCATCACTGCTCTTGGCTCAGTGTCAGCTGCTATGATACAGATAGAACTACACACAGGACAAGAGTGAGTCAATAAGACCAGCCCAGCGAGGACACACAACAGCCCACCTCACCCCCATGGACCTGGGTCTGTGAGTGCCAGAGGCACAGAACAACCCCACTGTTTTGGTTGGACCAGGTTGGCCAATATCCACCTCTCGGCTTCCCCACCTCCTTGGGGAGCCTCGGACCTGCCTTTGTAATAACAGAACTTTCCACTGGCCTACACCTCCGGTCTGTGATTGCAAACAAGGCAGCTTCTGGGCAGAGGGCTTGCTTCAGGCTCAACAGAGGAGGACCATGTTGCTGGGATGCCAGCTTACAAGCATCCTGAATTGCACTTGAAAACAATGCTCTATCTCAACTGGAACTAAGATGTCCCCCAAGTACCTAAAATCAGATTTGGGGATCTCCTCCTTTACAAGACACTGCCAAGCACCAATGGCCTATTCCAAAAACCAAGGTTCCATTTCCCAAATAGGCGAGAGCAGAGCAAATAGAGAGCAGAGCGAGGGCACAGGCAACTCGAAGCCTGGATGCTTGGGCTCAGGTTCGACATCCATGCGCCTGAGCCCAGGGACGCTGGTCACATATCTTATGCACATAGGGTCCTGTCTGAGAATGATTCGATAGAGAAGTGGAGATCAGGAGCATGAATGGGGTCCAGTGTTCCCACACTGGTTCACAGGTCTCCTCTCTCCTTCAGGACCCCAACCAGCCAGCATTTACAGAGCACCCTCAAATTGCTACTTCAAGCAAACACACACATGCTCTTACACGCGTGTGCATGCACCATCCCTGACAGCAGACTACAGCACGGCATGGCACTTCTAGAGCACACTGATTTTGTGAGTCACTTTTATTCAGTAGTGATTTACACCTCCATCTCCCAGATGGTCCGTCTTTCACAGACTGGGAATATTTGATGAGAGGCTCTGAATTCCATGTGAGTTAACGGTCATCCACAGGGGAGAGGAGGCCAGAGAACATAAGCAGGATAGGGGTGCATAAGGGATACCCCCAAATGAACGAGGAAATCTAATGCACCCAGGGGATCCCACAGGAGACCTGCTCACGGCTCCTGGGGGAGCAGAAAGCTGGGTCCCATTCTTAGCAGAGGCTACAGCCTCAAGCACGTATCCACTGAGATGGCGCTCACACCTGGATTTGTGTGACCCAGGGGGCTGTCTGGGGACCTTCGGGATGGTAGCTGACCTCTAGGTGACAGAGCTGTTCACATGCTGGGGTGATAGGGAGCCAGGACTCACTCAGACAAATTAGATAATTAAATGGAACCCAACTAGATAAATTGCACTTTGTAAATGAGATTATCAAGAACCTCTGTGGGCAGCAATGACCTCAGTGACCTCACAGCTGAGCTGTGCTCAACGGGACTGGCTGTCGTCTGGCCAGCCCTGTTGTTGGCTTGGAGACCCATATCATGCCATCCTTCGGATAATGCCCGCACAGTGAACACGGACAATAGGGAGTTCCCCAGACTCTGTTGATCCTGCCCTGGGTAAGGACACATGCCCCGGGGCAGCCAGAGGTCCCACTCCCATGAAGGACAGCTGGGAAACTTCCCTAAGGATTCCAGCCCAGGCCATGGCACAGAGTCTTACTCCACCTGCCTGGAGGCCCCCAGCTGGTGGGAATGTGGCCACAAGCCATGCTTCCAGCCCCTGAATGCCCACTCCTAAAGTGGGCACAGTGGCATCAGAACTCAGGAGGCGAAGGTGAGAGGTTCAAGGGTAGCATGGGCTACACAGTGAGGCTGTCTCAAAAGGAAAACCAAAGCCACACATTACCCACTGTAGAGCAGAGTCTGGGAGTCGCCAGCAGTGCCCGGCTCCTTTGTGTGTGGCCTTTGCTGTACAGAGGTGACAGACACCTCAGACTCATCAGCAGACTCCTCTGGGTGGTATCTTGAGATTCTAGATTCCAGGGAGTACGGACAGCAGGTGACCTCCCATCCTGGGCACACCGGCAAGCATCGGGGAGGCTTGGCATCAAGGAGTCACCTACAGGTGTCTGGGGCCTTAGACAGAGCATTATAGGTTGATTCTATCAACCTTTCCAGTGTTTCTCCCTTATGTAATGTCTGCTGTTACGAATGGCTCTTCATGCATGTGTACATGTATGTCTTCGTGCATGTATATTTATTAGCTCACACACATGTGTGTGCACACGTGCTTAGAAGCTAGAAAGACAACCATGGGCGTCATTCCTCAGACTCCGCCCTTCTCTGCCCTTCTCGTTTCATTTCTTTTTGTTAAGGCAGGGTATGTCACCAGCCTGAACAGGCCACTTAGAGACGGCAGCTGTGAACCTCGGGGGCCGCCCTGCCCCCACTTCCCCGGCCCCAGGACTGCCAACACATACCATCACAACTGGCTTTTTGTATGAGATCAAACACAGGTTCTTCACCAACTGAGCCTTCTCCCCCGCTCTGTACATGGTTTCCATCTTTCCAGGTGCTGGGGGAGGAACAAGAAGGCAGAGCAGGCTCTGGCCTTCCCTCACCATATGGGCAGTGGAGCAGAGTCCTGGGTTTGAGGTGGCACGAAGCATCTGGGTCTCAGATCTCTGTTCCTGTCTAGTTGTTGAGGCCATGAGAATACTTTTTGTAGGGCTAGCTCTGGCCCATCTATGCCTCTGTTTTCTCATCTGAGAGCGGGGAGAACAGTTCAGACTCCAGCTAGGGTGCTAAGCATCTGTGACAGAGGTAGGGAGACCTGGGCTGCTTTTACTGGGGGGCCCCCTACGCATATGCTAAATGGCCTCTCCCTTCATCTCACCAACCTGGCCCAACCTCCCTCATCCCGGATGGGGTCAGGGTCTGCACTAGCTGAGGGGCCACCTGGAGCCTGAGCGAGCAGTGAGGGATCTTCCCACTCTGTACAAACATACTGGATCTGTGAGGCGGGCGCTGGCCAACTCTGAGGATTAGGAGACTAGGGATGGGGAAGCATTTCCTAAAATTGCAGGGAGCTGTGTGCCCAAGCCCAGGCCTAGCTAAGATCAGCCTGCATTGCTTGTTTCCCTTGGGAGCTCAGGCCACCCACTGTCTAGAGCTGCTAGGTCCTGGGCAGGGTGCTTACAGAGTCCCTCTATGGCCAGTTGTGGGCAGGCATGTGCTGCCCCAGGAAGGTGGACACAGCAATGGTGCTTCTGGGCCTCCCTCTCACTGTACCAAATCCTAGAAGGCAGGAGCCATTTCTTCTCCCTGGGTTGTATCCACAGAAGCCAGCAGGGGCTGATTCTCTGTGAGGGGCCCAGAGAACACAATGAGGACAAAATAAAATGGGGGCTCAGTGGGCCAAGTGGGCAGGAGAAAGTCCAGTTTGGGTGAGCGTATGTACTCAAACAAAGCTCTCTTCCCACCTCAAGATTTTTATGGGTTTTTTTACTCCTTCAGGACACTGAAGCTCCAAAGATATTCAGATCAGTCTGTCTCCCCTATTCCCTCCTCAAGCCAGATCTCAGATCCCGCTTCTCCAGCAGCCCAGATGTCCTTTTGTGAGCTGGGCACAGACATGGACACAGTCTTTCCACAAACTTGACAGCTCAAGGCAGAGAAAGAGAAGCATAGTTTTAAGCTTAGCTATTCTTTTCTTATGTAAGAGAAAATGAGAGAGAGAGAGAGAGAGAGAGAGCTGAAGAGCCAGCCATGGAAGCCAAGCTATCCCTCGGAGCCCCTTCTACTCTGGAGGCTCAGTGCCCCGAGTCCTGATTCTCTGTTGACCCCCATGCTGATCATACTTGCCCAGGTGGCCAGGACACCAACAGGGAGGCCAAGTAGTGGCTGAATACGCGGCCCTGTTTATGGCAACGCCGACTACTCCTGAAGGAGGAACAAGCCATGGTGTCCCTGCCTGCAGCTGCTGATCCACCAACTCACTCCCCCTTCTTGTTTTTATTTAAAATGACAGGCCACCAGAAAGACAGACTTCAAGCTTCTGTGTGCACGCAGGAGCTCACCAGCCCCTGTGTGATCTAATGAGAAACAGCCTATATCCAAGGAAAAACATTTAGGATTCCCTAACAGGAAAGCTGCTGCCGGGAGAGATTCCCATCCTGCCTCGGGTGCCCTGCTTGGGGAGCCTGAGATGGCAGGCGGCTGTTCCAGCCACCGTGTGCCCTGAGCTAACCCTCTCTCTTCAACACATAATACAATGCACAGGACCCAGCCAAGCTGTTAAAGTCATTTCCTCTGCTCAGAGCCCTCTGCCCCTTCCAATGCTGCTTGTTTCCAGCTGCATGGGTGACTTCCTGGTTTGTACGGTATACATTCAGGTAAATACCCGTTCTCTCAGGAGCAGGAGATATGGGAACACATGTTCCTGGGCCATGTGTGTTCACACCAGACTGCACTGCAGGGAGATGTGGACTGAGGCCACTCATCCTGAAGCCTAGCCCTCCTGGAGACCTTGTATGCTGCACGCTCTGGGCATTGGCCTCAGCTACCTGCCTTGGATGAGATGCATCTTCTGGTTTGCTGTTCCCTCCCCCAGCATCACGGAGACCCATAAGTAGCCTGGCTAGAGGGAAAAAGGCTTCCATGGGACAACATGGGATAGGACAGGAAGGAGGCTTCAGATCCGGCCTCCCTTCAACAGACCTGGGGGGGGGCAGTGCTCACCCCAACTTCGGGGACGCGGCTCCCCATGTCTAAGAGGATGCTCATTGTTAGCGTACCCAGATGTTTCCACTCGGTTCTGCAAATCTGCTCCAGGCCTAATACGTTGCTGTTTGTTCTAGAAATCAAAAGGTCTTGCCTGGCTGTGAAAGATGCTTGACCGCCACCCGCCCTGAGCCCCTCCCCCTTTCCTGGAGGCCCAGACCCTCGAGCGCCCCCAGACAAGAGGCGGGCTGGATGCCATGGTGACTTTCTCAACAGCTCAGCTTTGCAAGCTGGGGAGCCCCACAGGCTGGGTGCTGGAGACCTGTGCTTGTCTTAGACCACTCTGTGCCCCTGCTATTGAGCGCCCCTGGGTGGCGGCATACAGTGTGACCCCAGTTTTTGAGGCAATACCCAGCATAGTGTGTGTTTCCCTTCTTGGTGTGCCTGAGGGCCACTGGCTCCTGAGGGCCAGGGTTTGAGTCAGGTGGTGAGTAACTGAGGAAGGACTGTCACTGTCCCCAAGCTGAGAGGGTGGGATTGGTCTGGTGTTTGTGGAAAGTTCTAAACTTGTCTCACTTTCTCTATCCTGCCATTTCTATTCCCCTCTCTCAAAAGCCAAGCTTGGCAAAGCACAAGGGAATAAAGCCATTCATTTTCACAGAATTTATCATCTCCTTAACAGGGCCTCTGTGGCCAGGGTGTTATTCACATCTCGTCGGGATAGACGGTCAACAGCAGCTCCTGGCTCAGGACTCCACAGCCAGGCGGCCGAGGAGGGTCTAGGCTGAGGCCAAGCTGCCTTTGATACCTCACTGATAACGTATTGTACAATTAGATCAATTTGACAATTCCCATTATGGCTGATAAAATATTTATTGAGCCTTGGAGATGATGTCTGATCTCTGTGCCATTTGTTCTGTTAATGGGGGAGGCTGACGAGGCTGCAGACAGCGCTCCGAGCCGGCTTCTCAGACCCTCCTCCCCATTAGGTTTGCAAATTGCCAGCACCAGTCATAAATTACCGTCCAGCCCATCGAGATTGATGCCAGGCTGACAGGGCAGGTGGGTGACTTGTGATGACATTGTTTCATGGAAGCATTAATCACGAAGGAGAGAGAAAATACCCTCAAATTGGCCCATAAGTCTAAATATTAAGGAATGAGAAGCAGGCAGAGGACGGCTTTAGCGAGAGCTGGGAACTGGGAAATGAAAAACATTTTCTATTATTTAACAAACCATCTTAATAATTCCCAGTGTTTTTCCTCAGACTTCCATTGCAACCCAACAAGCTGGACCACTCTGGCTGCATACCAGCCATTGAAGATCTGTAATAAACCTTGCCAGTAGATGCTTCTGTGCTGTCTTGGCCGAGGGCTGTGGCATGCTGAATTGGAGGAAAGGGTGGCACTCGGGGAGAATGGCGTATCTGTCTCCTGCTCAGCTGCCTGTGTAGCCAGGACCATCTAGAGACAGGCTAGATTTTCCTTGGCAGGGATGGTGTTGGTACTACTGAGGGAAATGAAGCATCCAGGGGTCAGATGCACACTTCAGAATCCAGGTGAGGACCAGACGTGTACACCATGGGGACAGTGAAGGACTCACGTCCATGTCGCACCCTCACACCTGAAGGAGCTGCAAACATGTGCACACACATTATTGTGGAGCATCTGCACTGCCTCCTTCCCAGGCTGGCCTCTTCGGGTAAAATATCAGTGCAAAAGATAAATGGCCCTTAATGAATTGCCTCTGAGTTAGAGCGCTGACGCAGTTTTAATGACAAATGAAAAATAAACACGTCAATAAGAGAGTGAGAACTATGGTGCAGGGTCTGGTGCTCAGCAGAGCACTGGGGAGGGGAATGAGGTCAGCAAGCTCGGGGCTGGGGTCCCAGACTCTTTCCTTTCCTAGAGGGCTCACGCCTCTGCCCATTGTCCTGGGGCCTCTGGGCTCATCCTGAATTTGGGGCCAGGGGCTCCAGTAGCCACATTTTGGCTCTGAAGGCTGCAGTGCAGAGTAATTAAATTAAATTGATGCTGTCCCTGTTTTGAGGCCACCCTTGATTTAAGGCCAGAAAAGGAAGCAATTAAATTTAATAAAAACCAGGTTCTTGAACAAAGATACATAGCAAGTGTGGCCATCCGGAGACTGCACCCGCCGGGGAGAGGCCACTGTGGGTACTGCCAGCACATACAGGGTTTGAAATAATAGTAACAGTGATAATAATAATAAATCCCCTCTTAGGGCCTCTGAGTCCCTAACTCACTGATTTAAAAGCCCAATCTCGAAGACAATTTTGTTTAAGCCAGACTCCAACAAAGATTTGGAAGGAGATTTGTAGCTGGCCAGTGACAGCCACTCAAAGCTGACCTGTTTGACCAACGCCATGATTAAAAGTGGTCTATCAAGGCTCAAGGTCAGGGTGCATAGTCCTCGGGCCACAAAAGGGTCAGGTCTGAGACAGGAAACGAGTGAGTCCGTGTGCGCTTCCATTTACCCCTGCCAGCCCACACTCAATCAGGAACTTTTCCCCTGGGTCTAAGCAGCTCCAGAAGCAGGCCGAGGCACACTCAGTTCTAACAGCTTGTGCTTGTGGGCCCCTTTACTCTGAAAAAAAAAATTAGTCTGAACAGAGAAGGACCAGTCACCAGCCTAGGCGAGGAGTACCCGGGCCACTCCAGAGCTGTAGGTGACAATCCAGTGTTATTCCCCACAGCACCAATAGCAGCAGCAAACTGGCCATACTGATTGCCCACAAGACATGGCACTGCTTACCAAGCCCCAGGACGCAGGGCAGAGGGGTCTGAAGCCCCAGCCAGCTCCACTCCTGCTGACTGCTCCATCCAGCGGCTCTGCTGGTTGCGGGATCAGCATGCACAAAGGCGAGAAGCACCATCAGTTTGCTGCCCGCTTTGGGCAAAGGGACATGTGATTCACTATTTAAACATGGGTCTCTGCACCCCAGGGTCATGGAGAGCAGCCTGTAGCTCTGTTCCTTACACATATCCTCATGCAAACCATAGGTCTCCCAGGAGAGGTGGGTTCTGCAAGAGGCTGGAAGAATTGCCAGTGCCACATTTCTCACAGGCTTGGCACTCCAGAGCCAAACAGTGGCCAGCAGGCTGAAGCATCTGTCCCATGACCACGCAGCCCTCCATGCCCTACATCCCCTCAAAACAAAATCAAAAAGCTGCAGAGTTGGATATGTGTTGGCTGATCTACAAGGATAAATCAGACTGGAATCTCTCAAGTCCAAGCTCCAAAGCCTCCAACAGCTGCCCCCTGTTCTGATTCTAAAGGGCAAAGTTGAATGCCTACAACACACGGGAAAATTGGTCAAGGGGAAGGGAGAGCAGTGGCAGGAGTGATGCTCACCTATCCTCCTCCTCAGAAGCGCCCAGAAACAGCAGTAAGAGAGATGAATTGCAAGTCTGCCAGCCAACCTATGACAGGCGTGCCTCGCTCAACCTTCAAAGCTTCAACACAAAACAAACCCAGGCAGGCACCTACCTAAAAACATCCAAAATGCCTGGTCCTTACTACCCACTGTGCCAGGGCAAGAAGGCCTTCGAGAACTATTTAGAACTTCCAGGATAGAGTCTCTCACTCCACACAGTGCCGGCATCTTATTCCAGGACACAGGTCTGTGGCTTCCCAGCTTCCCCCTCCATCTCCTTTATGGCCAAACTTTGCCACTCTCACAAGCATCTCTATTGGGGTTTCCACCCGGTGGGGGGGGTAAGCACAGTCCCTTTATAAGTATATGAAGTAAACCTTCAGAACATGGGTACAGGCACCCCAAAATTTGTATCAGCCCCAGCCAGTCATAGAGACCTGTCCCTTTAAGACCCAGGACTTTCAGCTTTGGTGAACTGAGTTCTCTCTCTCTCTCTCAACAGTGATGCACAGTCACTTCATTGGGGTTACATATGAACTCCATTTCTAACAGAATGCTCCAAGACTGTTGAGGACAGGGTTGAGGGTGACAGTAAGAAATAGCAAGAGACACAAAAGATGATTTGAAAATGTTGCGCCCTTTCCATTGCCAACAACTAAGACAAACCCATGGCCATGAACAACGTGAAGGGAGTTGCATCTGCCAGGCAGACTCCTCTGTAAGAGGCACAGGATCCGGAATCTCCTGCTGTCTGGTCTGCTCTGCACACATATCTCACTCCTGTGGCCCAAGGAGGGACAGCCGCTTTAGAACTGGCACCTAGGGGATTCTGGGGCGGCCCGGCAGGAGGAGTATATGAAACCTATAGTCCATTGGGAGGCTGCTAGACACCCCACTCAGAGCTGAGGCCCTCTAGGATAGCTCAGAAGGAACTGAGAAACCGATATTCCAGTTGGCAATATTTCCATTAACTTCTGAAGTGAGCCATATACCTGGGTAGGGGGTGAGCCATACTTTGCCATGGGGGGTGAGCGTGAGAAAGCTTCCTCCCCCAAGGTGAGGCTCCAGATACCCCCTCTTGATTCTGTTGATTCTAGCCTCTGGCTCCCAGCAGGCCCTGGATCCAGGCAGGGGCAGGTGCCATTGGCCTCACTGGCAGCCACCACTGTCCCTAGAACTTCCCTCATACACAATGAGGCTTTACAGGAAGAAGCAGGGTGACCTGCCCTCCTGGCTCAGACTCCAGGCTTGAGTCAAAATCTGTACCTTGTGCTCCATCTGGTGTGCTCACACAAGCTGGGTGGTGGTCAGGTCAGAGAGAAGAGCTGGGCCCCTGCTCTGGATCCTCTGATACTCAGGCTGGGAAGGAGACCTTGGAGACAGTCACAGTCACCCATGCCTTGAACCTAGGATGGAGCAGCATCCCTGCTTCCCATGCTGCCTCTCTCTGTCTCCATGGGATAGGACTCTTACCAATGCTCCCTGCCACCCACCTGTCTGCTGACCACCTTGCAGGGAGCAGTACGCCACTGGAGGCTATGACTGCTCTCTGCACCCGCTCCTCCCAGACAGGGGCAGCGGGGGAGATGGCTACCACTTACAGCTTGGCACTGCTGCTAGTGCCTGGGGCCAGCAGGGGTCCACAGCCAGGTCAGCTCCCAGCATCCCTGAGCCTGGGATTGCCCAATCACCCAGCATGAGACACGGGACAAGAGAAGCCCTGATTGCAGCACCAGGAGGGGCTTGTGCGCCTGGGGGTGGGGAGCTTCTGCCATCTCAAGAGCAGATCTGAGCCTGTCAGAAGCCAAAAGGTGGGGTGCCATTTGGGATAGAGCTCCTGAACCCCTTCCTCTGTACATAGCAGCCAGCCAGAGCCAAGGGACACTAAAGACTGCCCTTGTTCAGTCCTGGAAACTATATGCCCTTAGGCCTTAGCAGCTGCCCACTGGTACCTGTGGACACGGAAATTGAGGAGGCGGTTATTTGCAAACAAAGGCCAGTTCATCCCTGGACTCCAATGCAGTGGCCATGTAAAGTGCCTCTGTGACCAGTGATGGTCCTGGACGTGGCTGGGTTCAAATGCCAGCTCAGCCACTTCCAAAACTATCCACCCTTCCCCCTGGCCCACCACTTCCTTACCTCCCCTCCTTAATCTGTATATGAGAAAGACCTTCACCACTCAGGCCTGTGCCTATGCCGACCTCCCTCTTATGGGAGCCCCATGCTTGGGCAGGGATGGGTGGCGCAGGAACCGGAACTCTTACGTTCATCGGCATCAGTGCTGCTCCTCTGCTGGGTACAGCAGAAAGGAGAGTTGAGGCTGGTAGTCCTACGGCAAGCCATTCAGGGGGCAGGTCCTGAGCCCAGGCCCCACCTGCCTGGCGTCCTGTGCCTCCTGGACAATGTGGGCACACAATGAGGGCGTGCTATCCTGCACCTGGGCTTTCTGCCTCAGCTGCTGGGGAAACAGAAGGAAATCCTTGGGCTCTGCTCCCCATCCCTAGCTGCCCAGCATGGCACTGCCCTGTCCCCAGGGCCCCATTCTGGGTCTGGGTCTGGGGGACACTAATGACTAATCTCAGAGAGGGCACAGGAAGACCCAGCCTGGGGACAAAAGGGCAAATTATAGAGGGCCAAGGATGGTTATGTCCAGCTTGGTGGAAGTTTGGACTGAATGGCACAAACACCTGTTTCCCAGGTAACTTGACCCTGTAATTATGGCTAAGCCCTGGGCGGGTGTGCAGGCCCACAATGCCTACACTTGGAGGCTGGGTGAAGAGACCCTAATTGTCATTGCCATGGCAGGGTGCATTGAGTCAGATGGGATCAGGTTCCCTGAGCTCACAGCTGGTGTGTCACCTGCCTCAGCAGAAAGGGCAGCTCTGCTGAGGGCTTCGAGGGGCAGAGTCAGTTCCCGACCTTGGCAATGCCTGCTGAAGCTCTTGGTGCACTGAATGTCCAGGGAGCCCCCTCCCAGGATGGCGCGACCTCATTGTTTGCCCTCAGATAAGAAACGCGGGCTCGTGTGCTTTCTTTCCTTGAGAAAATGTCAGGTCCCTGGATGGTGTCTGCCAGACAGGAAGAGCTGGGTGCGGAGGGGAAGGGCCTCTCTCAGTCCTTCCCACTGCCTAGGACCCACTGGGCCCACTCCCTCACGGCCACTGGAGACTCAGCTCTGGTTGGGGCCTCCTCTTGAGGACTCATTGCTGGTCTGGGAATGGCTTCTGCAGCCCTCCAATAGGCAGATCAGCCAATACTGTAGGAAGGGCGTCCTTTCTCCCAGCCACCCCTGACCCAGCTGGTAGCTCACATGTGGACGCTGGACTCTCAGGCCCCGGCCTGTGGGTGGTCGGTGGCTCCAGGCCACACCAGCAGCTTGGCCGCCTAATCCTTGACTAATTTGAGGCGATCCCCTCTGCTGGCTCTCAGAGAGGTGGGTCCCGGGTACCCCCACGCAGGCTCAGTGGTCAGGCCTTAGTAGAACAAAAGGTGGCCTGTTTCCGCCTTCGCCTCAACTCGGCTTAAGGACATTTTTCTCATTTTTGACCAGCTAATGTCTTGAAAAGGAAAAATAAGTTGTCTGATCGTGTTAAGTTTAATCTTCACTTCATCCAACACTGTAGGTGCCCAGAGCAACTTCACCAGGTCAGTGAGGTCCAGGGCCTTCAAGGCCTGTCTGCAAACTCTCTGGGCTTGTCTCATAGTCCTCTTCTCTATCTCCCATCAAAGGGAGGCAGGCCCACAGAAGCCATACATCCTCACGGGTGGCCCTGTCGTGGACCTGAGTGCTTTTCTCCCTAGCCATCTTCCCTGCTCCGCACCCCTCCCAGCGTGACATGACTTCTGCCTTGCACACCCTTACTCTTTGGCTGGCCAACTCTTTGTCTTTAGAAACAAAGATGGCTGCCTTAGCCATGGCTCCTTCTCTTCTCCAGGCCTAGCTCCACGCTGGCCTTTCTGATATGTTTCCTATCTGCCTACGACCTGAGAACAGCTTCCTTCCCCACCACTTATCCACTCTCAAGGTGCAGGGTAGGACAGCTTAGCCCCCAGGACTCAGGTTCTAACTGCAGTTGGAGCTAAGGTGTTGGCTGCTCTCCTTCTGACCTGATTGGCCTTGGGGTGGGGGTGTCCTTGTGTAGGTGGATGATTTTCCCATCAAGGTGATGTCCAGCTTCCTGGGGAAAGGAGGAGCACCTATAAAAGGCCCCTGGCCCTACATCTTCTGCCTCTGGTAGGAAGCACAACCTATCCACAAGGCCCCCCTCCCACAGCCCTCAGGGATTACAGGAAGTTCATAAACTGGGGCCAGCTGTCTTTCTTACCCCTAGCTGAGTGATCTCCATAAGTTGTCAGCCTCCACGGGAAATCAGATGGGGCTTAGCACAATTGCTTAGGGCTTACAGGGAGGAGACCTTAGCGACAGTCAGGGATGGTCACTGAGAACCATTCCCATTGGTGGTGGATGCTGAGAAGCAACTCTTGCAGGCCCTGCACTTAATGACCACAGAGTTAACACAGGGGCCCTGGGTACACGCAGCACAGTAAGGGCAGGTGAGAGTCTAGGTTTCGTAACTGGGTGTTTCTGAACAGCAGCTTCAAGAAGCCACACCCTGCTTCTCTGCCCATCCCCAATCCCCCTCCTAAAAATGGCGTGTCTGAAGACACTGTTGAAAGAACTCAGCAGGCCTGAAAATGCCTCACCTTGGCCGTGGGAGAAACAGGCTTAGGATACACGGAGCCAGAGCTGAGGAAGGCCTCCCTCTTCTATACAAAGCTCTTCCTGCTCGAGCTGACACAGTGCCTCTTCCAGAGACAGAGCTGCGCTGGGCATGGCTAGAGTTTGTGTGGTACTCCAGCGGGCTGTGCGGGTACTATGCAGGAGCCTGGGAGTCACACTTCCCATGGGACTGCTGTCTGATGGGACAGCCTTCCCTGAGGGACACTCTGGGCTCAAGACCACTCACCTTCTCAAGCCTCCAGCCAAACACACGAGGCTCCATGCTGACACCCTACAGACACAGGCTACACTCTCCTGAGCCCCACTGCAGTGTTTCCTGTCAATACACAGGGTCCTGCACAGTTTGCATCATAGGGTGTGTGTGTATGTCTTGCACAGTAGGAAATGGGTTGCAAGCAGCGAGGACCCTGGATGTGCTTGGATGGGCTGCCCTGCCAAGCTTTTTAGGCTCTAGGCCTTTGTCTCTGTTTCTCCTGCACTCACTCCCAGATTCCCACACTCAAAGGAGGCTGGACCAAAGAAGTAAAAATGGCTCTATTTTAAATGAACTCTCTGTCAGGAAGCAGAGGTGTCAATGTCTCCAGACAACAGTGTGAATCCTCCAGTTTCACGGGTTCTACATTTATGGAGCCATGCCAGAGGAGGAAAGATGCAAGACAGAAAGACAGAAAGAGGGGAGACACTTTTAAGATACACCTATCACCGCTGCCTAGTCTGTGGGCTTTGCAATGATGAACTACACACAGTGAAGACTCTCCCTAAACTTCAGCCAATTGGTGGAACATGTGCAGCACTATGGAAAGCTCTGGAAAGTTCTACAGGGTTCTGGAATTTGGGGAGGGTAGGGTTCTGAGATGTTCTAAAAATGTCTGTGTCCTAGACCTGCCCCCACGAGCCCAAGGCACTGCTCTGACAAGGCCACGTCTCCTTTCTCCTTCTGTTCAGCAGCTTCTGCTCCCCTGCCTAGAATGCGGAGCTGCTCAGACCCTCTATGGCTATCTGCTGTGTACCCATTTTGCCCTTCATCCTGGTTCCAGAATTTACCCTTTGCATTCCAACTTCCTGTCTGCCTATGCTACAGAGATTAGAACACAGACTCTAAACCCTGAACTCAGATAAGTAAGTTTAAACCTTGAAAAAGTGCCCTTAATGCCCATTGTGCCCTTGATTGCTCATTTTCCCATTATATAATTAGCATGTAAAGAACTCTCTCCTCTGAATTAAATGGCAGTAATTGGGTTTTTAAAAAACTAATTTAAATCCTAAACCCTTTGAAAAAATTGTCATTGTTTACATATTAAATGGACTAGCATTTTAAGTATTATGGACTAATTTAACAGCTTGTCTGGGACATAGGTCTGGGAGGGGAGGAAAGGAAGGGAGAGCTCCTGAAAGCCTGGCTTGGGGAGGGCTCCAGGCAGCAGGCTCGCCACTGGGGAGCACAGGGCAGTGGCTTCCAAGTCGGGAGCACCAGGTCCCACCGAGGCCACCACCATGCCTTCAATGGGGCCGTCTCTTATTACCAGGTGCCAATCAGAGGCCAATATGGCCTCTCCTTCTCCAGGGTGTGAGAATATTTGCTTATTGTCTCTAGAATTGTCTCTTTAAATTAATCCTTACGTTGCAAGGACATAAGGGCTTCACTTATTTTCATTTAAACACCGACTGAAAACGGAAAAGTCGCATTCCTCTACGGAAGAATAAAAAGCAACAGTGCTTCTTCCAGGCTCCACCTGCCCCTTTTAATCCAGCAATGTGGTAACATTACAAGAAGATAAAAACGTTTTATTTTCCCTTTAAACTTGAAAAAATAAAATGACTTTCAAGTTTTCCTCAAAGGGGGAAAAAGTGCAACAAAAGGGGTGTTTAACGGTGAAAAAGGAACCTTGCCTCTCTGTGTGCTCAACAATGAAAAGCAAACCTCGCCTCTCCATGTGTTTGGGGGTGTCTGGTGGGCTGTGGCAGTTAGGAGCAGCAGAGCCCGCCGCACACGGCTACGTGCCCGTGAAGAAACAGCCAATAGATCCTGCAGGGGGCCAAAATGGCTGCTCCCCACTCTGGATCCTCACAAGTGCCCAGAAGACAGGCACCTCAGTGCAGAGGTGAAGTCTGTCCCACAGGATAAACAGGTAAACGGGGGAAGGTGACCTCATCCAATCAAACAGAGATGAAATTGTCAGTGGGCTTTTGAGACTAGAAACCGGATAATAAGGTTCCCTGGAGGCAGAAAGGTGAATGGGGCACTTTCGTCTCCCCAGTTTCCAGTGTGTGGTGAACACTGGCAAGGGTGGCACCTCACGGGGCTCACAAGCTAGCTCGCCACTACACACCGGTCACACCAGGACCCAGCTATTCCCTAGGTCCTAGCACTGGTGTGGTGCTGCTGTGTGCACTGGTCTCTGCGGCCACAGCTGCCCCTCTTCTTCAGGACCCTGACTGACAAGGCCTCACTGCTGCTAGGATACACAGAGCCTTGGGAACAGCCAGGCCAGAGTCAGGACAAAGACAGAGGCGCCTGTGAGCCTCTCACTAAGGTGAGCAGCCTCAGCAGTACCTGCCTCCAAGACCCTGGGACCCCAAAACCCTAGGTTACTGAGCACGCAACTCGGGACCTGCAAGTTCTGTCCTGGTATGTCCCTGGGGCTTAAGGCCTTAAGTCTTCTTTTCAAATGGTGATACAGAGACTTCTGGGCACTAATCCCATGCGGGGTAGGGTGGGACTTCCAATTCCTGGGCCATGGCTTCCTTCCCTAGTGTGTTTATATATTTTTATATAGACTAAGAATCTGTTGTCTAATACAGAAAAACACACTCATGAGTCCACCGACTCATGCTGGGGCAGCCAGGGCTGCAATCACCCAGAAACAGCAACTCACAATGACCTGGGCTGCAACAGCAAGGCAAGATGGAGAAACAGACTTGTCCTCTGGGGCTGGAACAGCAACAGAGGTCTCTCCACTAGGTACTGCCCAGGCCCCACAAGGCAGCATGCTAGCTAGGCACCCCAGCAGACTCCGTCTCCATCCATCTTGTCCTGACCTACTCATACCAATAGCAAGACTACTCTGGGCCCTTCTGAGCTGGAAGCAGGGGACAGGAGCAACAGCCGCACAGAGACCTTGTGAAGAGCTGGAGGGCTACAGACAGAAGGTGGTAGAGGGTCTGAACTAGGCCTTCAGGTATAGAGAGGCGCCTAGGATGCGGTCTTGTGTGGATGGTCCAGGTACATACCATGTTGCCAGCCTGAGCATTCTCTAAACCTATTCCAAAACTTTCAGAGCATTCTGGGCTCCTCCATCTCGCTGGGTGCTTCCTTATACTGTTTGTTCCTCCGAGCCACAGGCTGACTGCATTTTAGGTCCCTGAACTGAAAACCCTCAGCTCTTACTCCCAGGCCAAGTGGTTCCCACTTCAGAATAAAAGTTCACCATCACAGCTACACAGAATGCTGGGCTCTGGACGATTTCAATGTCTTCACTTTCCACAGCCTCTCAGGGAATAATAGAAAGGCACAGAAGTAACCTCAAAATAGTTCAGATTCTACTTCAAAAGTATTTGAAGACTGCCAAGTCCCAGGGACATACACCCAGGTCCCTCACTGCTCTTCAGACTTTCTGGTCTTTGTTTTCCTCGATGCTGTGCTGCAAACTGTGTTAGGGGACAGACCTCAATCTTCCTTTTCATTTTAAAGTACTCAGAATTGAGACTGGCTCCTTTGGGGGCATGACTGATCCTAAGGCTTCGTTCCTTCCATGGAAGGAAGCTGCTGGCCCTTTTCTCTGGAACTGGCTATTTAGGTAGAGGTTCCAGAAAGGGTCCCTAGACACAAGCAGCCCCTTGATAGCTGCTAGCACCAGAAGCTGACCCTTGGTTCAGAGCCCTCCGCAGGGAGTGTCACACCAGCATCTGTGCTCTGGATGCCTTCAGCAGGGGGCCAAAGCCTACAGGCATCTGGGCAGTGCGGTCCATTCTACCCTCTGTCCCACTGCTCCATGGCATCCCAGAATATTCTACATCCACAGGGACCCTTTGACCTTCCCACTCTCACGGGGAAACTTTCTCCTGCTCAGAGAAGTACATCAATGTCTGCACGGGCCGTGGGCACAGCCAAGACTGGCCTGCTGACCCCCAGCCTACTGTCCCAGCTCAGGGGCTCAGAGCATCTGGATCCTTTTATAGGCCGAAGGGATCAGCAGCTAGTCTTCCAAAATGAAACCAGAAACCAGGTCTAATCACTTGAGCTTGATAAAGACTCCCCAAGTGCCCAGGGAAGCCAGGGTTGGGCCGCACAGGCAACCAGTTTCCTTCTCCCAGACACATGGATCGTGCAAGCAGCAAAATGAAATACGTTGGCTGCACCCACTGAGCTGAGGGGTGGGGGCCTATCTCACGGGGCCATCGTCTGGGTAGGATGATATCAGATGTAGCAAACAAGAAAAGCAAAGTTCAAGAAACCAACATATATCAGCTTTTGGCAGAGTGTGTGCACCCCTGTTATGCATTCGAAATAACTTGGTGCCAAAGCGCGGCAGGCGCTCCTTGCCAGGAACCAGGAGAGGTCAAGCGAGGATCGCAAAAGAGTGCAAAGATTTGTCTTTAAAAAGCACAGTGCTGAAATCTATTTTGGTTTTGCAAAACAAGAGACCGTCTGGGTCTCTCCTCCCGCCCCCCAAAAGGCATTTCCCTTTTCAGTTTAAAACTAACATCTAAACTGAGTCCCCACCGCCAGACTCGAACCCTACCCAGGAGGGCTGAGCCTAGTGTGAGAGGGGAACTCAGCAAATGTGTGCAAGGCAGATAGGCAGTCCTGCTAGGCTCCTAAGTACCACAAGAGGCTTCACAGTCAGGCTCAGGTTCACACGTGAATCTGGGGAAGCAGGCCCCAACTCCTCAGTTTGCAGAATGCATCAGATCTGTGTAAATAGTCTGCAGAGTGCAGCCAGCAAGGGCTGGATGTGCTCCACCTAGCCCTTGCACCCGAGTCCAGAGCCTTTCTGAACTATTCCCTGAATAGTTCCTGTCCCTCTATCCCGCATGATCCTGTCCCACCTCAGCAAAACCCCCTCTGCTTTGCCTGTGGGCTCATCCAGGAGGAGCTGGGATCACTCCTGGGCCTGAATCCTGCCTTACTTTCTCCTGCCTTCTCAAAAGTCCTCGTGGGAGCCTGGGAGGCAATGCCTGTCTGCGGAGCACAGACGGACTTTGTAACTTGTCAGTCATGCGGCCCTGGGTTTCCACTGCACCTGGTGCTGTTGGGAGAACAGCTGGGTGACCTATAGGCTATCTCTTGGAGGGCCATGAACACTTCATCTAGTCAGAAACACCCAGATGCTGCCAGCAGGTCACCTATGTGATCCTCATCAAATCCTCAGGTCTCACTGTTCCCATCTGTACAATGGGTCTGTCCCTGTTTGTCATATCCCAAGCACAGGGAGGAAGGAAGTGACCAGGCAGAAGTGAAGCTTGGGTTTCAGGACACCATGAGACAGGCAGATATTTTCCCAGGCTAGATGAGCAGCCAGTAAGAGCCACAGGGACCTGCTAGGCCGGGAAGAGAGGCCAGCAATGCCTAGGCCCACAATGGCTCCTTTCTCCCTTGGTTGATTGAGACAGTTGAGTGTGGAATATTTAAACAGTTGTATATTCACAGATCGCAAGACGAGAGACGATTACCTAAGGACGAGGTTCGCCGGGCGATCAATGCATAATCAGATAACTGCCCGGCTCAGCAAGGCTTTACGGGACACCAGCCACTCAGACTCTAATTCCTCCTGCTAATTAAGCAGCCTGTTAATTGCTCCCGGGCCTCTAATGCCCCTGTCATTATGCCCATAACAGCTTGCTTGACAGCAATGGTCCCTGAGCTCGGGCCCCACAAAGGACTGGAGCCCTTAATGAATCAGAGCAGCGCAGGGACCTGGTCCCATTGGCCCTGCGCCTTGCCTGTCCTGTCATGCGCTACGCTCCGAGGGGCCTGGCACAGGAGGGTCAGCACCCCTCAAGTGGACCACGCAGGTTACAATGACATGGCCTGCTTTGGTAGCAGCCAGTAGCCAGGCTCCAAGGGAGACAAATCTCTCTTTACTCCTTCAAAGGTAACCTGGAGCTATGCGCCACCCGGACTCACACTCCTCTGGATCCTGGACCAGCACCAGCACACAAACGCCTAGACGTTCAGAGCTCACAGACTAGTGGCTGCTCTGCCTTTTAAGGAACGGGCAGCAATGGAGTGGCTCTGAGCAAGTTGCCATGCCTCAGTTTATCCTGCATGGTCTGTGAGTGACAGCAAGGACAAGATGGGGTGGGGTGGGGACAGAAGACTGCTCCTTCCTGGAACTGCCCTCTCCTTCCATCCACAACAATGTCACAAGCCCAGAATGCACCAGTCAGCTCTGCCACTCGCAGGCCCAGACTCGGGTCTGCATAGTGCAGTGATCTGGGAAATGCAGCCAGGGGAGGCCCGGGCCTTCCCCACAAGGTACAGCTGCCAACGGTGCTTACCACCGGGCTTCACTGGCCCTGCTGATGACCAGCCTCAGCAAGTCAAAACTGTCTGAGGCTCAGGCAAAGTGAAAACTCAAGAGAGGTGCGTTCAGCTAGCTGTGGCAGGCAGGCTTTTCTGGAGGCACAGAACCCAGAGAGCAGTCGGACCTGAAGATGTGTCTGGCCAGTGGGAGCCTAAGTGCTGCCAGCCACCACAGCAAGCCATCACTCCATGAGCACTACCTTCTTCCTTAGTCACTCTTTTCCAGGGGGCCTGTCCAGCTGGAGAGGAGGGAAGGTCAGGGGTGGGGGTGGGGAGTACATGCTCAGTGGAAGCTGAAATCAGTCTTGACTTGCCTGAAGTACCTTCACAGAAACTTAAAAGTTGGTGATCTTACTGCCTCATCAAGGTTTGGGGCCCTCGTCAGCCACCTCCCAGGAGCAAGCAGAAAGCCCTCAAGATGTATTGGCCCTATTCTCCCAGAAGTCAACGGCTATAGAGACCTGACCTTTTGACCTTGCTGGAGTCCTAAAATGAGCTGTCACACCCTCCTTGTCTAGCCATGGCCACCTGAGAAAATCCTGGGCCTCTAAACCTGAGTGGGGAGTGGGTGTGGAGCTCTGAGAAGTCTACAGATAGTGGCGGTGTCCACATCACAGCCTGTCTCAGAAGGGTTCCAGGCGGCAGCAGGCAGCTCTCCCCCACTCTGTGGACAAGCACCCCTCCCCCTATATGCTCGAGCAGTCCTGAGTATCACAGCTGGGGTTATGTCTTGGCAGGTGCCCAGGAATATACTGCCTCAGCCACTGGTCCCCCACTGGGGACTGGCTCCTATGATGAGCAGGCAGCTCTCTGGGTGTCCTGGCATGGGGTGTGAGCCCTGCTGGGAACCTGCAGTGGTGCAGGTTGCGTGAGTGCCTCAGGCTAAGTGATCAAGCACCGAGGTTAAGTGATGCCAGGTTCTGAGGAACGGAACTGCTCCAAAGACTCAGGGCCTTCTGTCAGTCCACCCCAGACCCACACAGCCATCAAGACAACCTCAATGTCCGCTCCATGCTGGGACTCAGCCTCACCCATGTGTAAGAGCAGGTATGAAGAGGGAGGGTTGATCCCTCCACCAGGACATGATAGATGTCTTTCTTCCCTGGATAGCTGAATGGCTGTGCCCAGCTGCCCAGAGAACCAGTGCTTCCTGGGCCCATGAGCTCCACACATGGGTGCCCTGCCTCTCAGCTTCTTCTTGCACTTGAGCCCTGGTTTGAATTTGCAAGGCTGGGGCTGGTTTTCATTCTCTGGCAGCCGCCTTCCTAGAGCCTACAGGAAGATTCAACCTGTTCAAAGTAGGAATAAAATAAAATGCAACAGCATCTCCCCACCCCGTTATTAAATTAAAAATTCTAGCCAGTAAGGGAAACTCTAAATTTGATTTCCTTTCCTGGGCTGTTTTTAGCACAGGGGGCTGAGCCTGGAGGAAGGCAGCGTCCTGGGATTTGTTGAATCAAATGCTTACTTTTTTCACTCATAGAATGACCCTTTCTTTCCCTGCAGGTACTTGAGTTTTGTTTATTCTGCCTAAACCCTACACTCTTCCATGCTGCTGCTCAGAGCTGCCAAAGGGGCCCAGAGCAGGCCGGTCACCTTCAAGTGGCCTGTGGGCCTCTCGGATAGAGCTTTTTAAAGACATTGCGTCAGGCTTATGAAAAACTTAAAGGCATAAGAGGGGATGCCGCTCGCATCAGATGTCTGCCCTTACTGAGAAAATGGTTTTCCTGTGATAGAACACTCTGGGGCTTTCCTAAGCACGGTGGCCTCCCTAGAAGGTTTAAGGGGACATGCTGTTGCAGCAACTTGGCAAAAGGGAACATTATCCTGCTATGAGAAGTCAGAAACCCGGGTATCTCAGGAAAGGCCTACAAGTCATTAGACCTGCCTGTTTTTCTCAAATCCTGAGGCTGGAAGGGGAGAGGCAGGTAGGTAGGCAGAAACCCCTGACAGGCAGTCCCAAGGGCGCCAATCTGAGGGTGCCATATGCCGGGACCAGGATTCAGCCCTCACCCGCCTGACCTCCCCAGTCACTGTGGGCAGGAAAAAGGCTCATGGTGCAGCGTGGTTCCTCTAATAAGATCCATACCCGGGTGCACATTCACTATAAAAGATCTGGCGATAGCCCCAGCCAAAACTCATGCACCAGCCCAACTGAAGGGCCTTTGTTTGGGGAGATTACAGTGGGGTTCGCTTTCATAGCACGTGACGATTCTTCCCTACATCATGGGGTTACTGATGTGGGACCAGCCTCTCCTCCCTCCCAGCTGCACCCAGGGTCACACGGCCCAGTGGTCCCAGTTCTTCACAGAGGAAGGGGTGCTGGGTAAAGGCAGTCCTGCACGGATGGGACCGGCAACAAGCAAGTAAGGCTCACCAACCCCACAGTTTCAAGGCTGCCTCTCAGCCCTGCCCAGAGTTCCCTGAACTGGCTACCTGTCCCCATTCCCAGGCACACACTCACATCTGCTTCTCTGCACTTGGAAGCCTGTTCACTTCTCACTGCCACCCTTTGTCCCACACTTACTGTTTGAGAGAGAACTGGGATGAGCGAGCATGGGCCTCTGAAGGCTTCCGCCACTCACAGGAGTCCCAGACCCTGCTGTTCCACTCAGGGTCGGCTGGCTCCCTGCCACCCTTGCTGCACTTCATCTTAATCAAGGCTGATCTTTCCTGAGGCCAGCAGCTCAGTGCTTTCCTTCAGGGGAGACGGCTTTTCAAATAAAAATTGTCTTTAAAAAGCAAATTCCGTCCTCTCCTGCCAGCACGACTTTCACAGACAGACACACGCTAAGGAGCCATCCTGGGCCTTGCTAACTCATGCAGTTCTTGGGGACAGTTATATTCAGGCGGGTTTTCCTGGACCTGCTGGTCCCATGCTGCCACAGGGTCCAGTTGCCCCCGGCCAGGGTAGATAAGCTTTTTGCAGGGCAGGCTGTCCTTGACCTCCAATCTCCCCTGGTCCCCCCAGCCCTGCCTAAGAGCTCAGCACTAATTGCAACGTTTTCCTGTACAACAGAAAGAAAGGAGGAGAAAACACCACTTATGTTGTCCCAACACGAGATTCTGACATGTTAACAAGTTTATTATATCCTGTTTCTAATCTAAACACAGAAGGAGTTCTGGGCAGAAGTAGGAAGCTGGCCTCCAACGGTTCTCTCTCGGCTGGTAATTTCCCTCCTCCTGGACCCTACATGGCTGGAGTGGCTCCCCCAGATCAGCTGGTTCCAGGTGACCCCATTCCAAGTTCATCAGCCTTTTACCTGCCCTTAGGTCTGCAGAGGCCTGGGAGAGAGCCCAAGGACTTCTGGCTTCTCTTTAGCTGTCTCTGCCTCTCTTTCTTGGGTTTTTAGGAGGTGGTAGCAGACCCTTGGGAGTCTGATAACCAAGGACCAAGTTTGCACGTGGACTGTTCTTTTGGCATTGGCAATCCCTCAGGTTCATGAACCAGGACTCCAGGAGCTTCCTCTTGCTCTGCCTTTGTGCCAAACTCCCAGGTCTACAAGTGTCCTTTCAAGCAAGGGAAGTTGTATGGCTCTCTGCTTTTCTTGATCTATCAGCGACACTGTGGCAACTAGAAGAATCCTGAACAAGGCAGTAACCCTGACCAGGCCCAAAGGGAGACACATTGTCTTTGTGTGACAGCATGATGCAGGGCCAGCATGGAGGCATCCACAGATTCAGTCAGTCTCCTTAATTGCTTGGATTTCAAGCTGGAACTGATAACAGCCAGCAGCTGGGCTGTGCCCTCAACTTCCTACCATCCCCACAGAAGTCCTGTGGCCGCCTGTGGAGCCTGAACCAACAGAGGGCAAAGTGACCGCTTCTCCCTGCCGGGAGCAGGGAGGCCCAGCATGCTGGCCTCAGTTTCCCTGCTCTGGGCCTGTCGGCACCTGCAATCCCTAAGACTCAAATTCCCCAGGACTGAAGGCAGAGTTCCCCTGCTTTAATCAGAGATGGTTTTGGCTCTGTGTGTGTAGTGAGAAGCCCTTGAGGGCTGTGGAGACTTGCAGCACCTCTACTGGCTGCCTTCTCTCTCTAGGGTTCCACAGATGGGCCTCGTCAGCAGCGAGTGGGGACAATTCGGTGTGATCAAGGGCAAGCCTTTCCCAGCCTCGGCAGTGATTTCCAAACACTGATCTCCTGTTGCCTTAAAAGAGAGACTCTGTCGCAAGAATCTCATTGTGTAAAAAGGTAGCACAGGCAGGCACTCCAAGATTCTCAGGTTTTGGCTTCCTCAAAGCCTGCGGACAGGCATCCTCTACCCAGTGTGCTAGCTTGGTCAAGTCAGAAACACACATTTGAGCGCACGCACACATACGTGTACACGAATGCACATAGCGTTAACCCCTGTCCTAGAAATAAGCCACCAGAAGAGCAACCCAAGTCTCTCAATGGGACACCCCCAGGTCCTGGGCCAAAGAAACTGTCATGAGAACACTCATGCCCACTTCCACCAGAGGCCGTTGGGAAGGCCAAGGCTCTGAGACATCCACACACACAGCACATCCTTTCAGGAAAATGGCTCTCCATGCTGAGGTCTGGAGAGAGGTAATTAAGCTGACCCCAGAGGCCAGGCCTGCAGGAGCTCACCTGTGTGGACACACAAAGAGCCACCACTGTGCAGGGCTGCAACACTCTGGCTGCATCACACGAGGCAGGCAGCATGCTCTCCCCCATGCCCGGGAGGGGAGCCCCACTGCGGTCCAGCGGCAGTGAGGGGGTGGCTGCCCCTGAAAGAAAACAGGCAGGTTTGCCAGGCGGGGAACCATCCACACCAGACTTACGGTCGATGACCATCTCACCAGAAGCCGGAAGGCCAGCAAGTTGGCCACAACAGCCCTGGGCATGAAAGCAGCACCAGGGCAGAAGAAGACAGGGAAGGATGGCTGATGGTGTCAGAGGCCACTGTCCCCCAACATCCTCCAACGGCAGCATGGCCCCACACTCTCATCACAAGGTGCTAGCGTTCTCCCACACACTGGGTAGAGAGGGGACTTGCACTGGGGCTGAATAACTATCTTTCTGCCTGTGAGCAGGTCTGAACAAAACTCAGGAATGTCTGTGTGTCAGATCTACGTGTAAGTACATCTGTGTCTGTGTTGCATATGTGTGTGTTTATCTGCATTGTTTATCTGTATCTGTGTGTGAATGTGTCTGTATGTGTTGTATTATTGTGTGCATTTTTGTGTTTATGTGCATCCATGTGTACATGGTATTATAATGCCATGTGTGTCTATCTTTGTGTATGTACATATCTATCTGTGTATGTGTGTATCAATGTCTGTCTGTATGTCTATGTTGTGGGTCTATATATGTATCTGTGTGTCTGTTTGTCTATGTGTATTTGTATGTATATGTGTGCCTGTCTGTCTGTCTTTACCTATGTGAGTATATGGACCCAGGCCTGTATATGTGTGTGTGTATTTGTATGTGTGTATCATGTAGATATATAAAAGTGTTTCTGTATATCATTTATTTGTGTGGATCCGTCTGCTTGTGTCCATGTATCTGTGTGTGTATGGTGTTCTTATTCATGATTCATGAATGAGAGCTAGGCAGAGAGGCCAAGGGTCTGTGTGGTACTTGTGTGTATATCCATGTTGTACATGTGGGTATAAGGATCTACAAAGGCTCCTTCTGCATGTGAAGGAAGATAACAAAAGTGCTTAAAATTGGGATCCGAAATCCCCATGGAGCAACAGCCTTGATTAGATATAGGACAGGGTGGCCTGTGGTCCTGGTCAACCAATGCTGGTCATCTCCAAGTTATACATAAGCACTCCTCAGACTCACCAGGAGTACTGGACATTCACAGTCCTAGGCAGGCCCAGGTGACTTCCTGGCACTGGAGATGAGCCCCAGGAGTCCATGGCCATTCAAAGACTCATGGCAGAGAGAAGAGGACATGAAAGCCAGCATGACAACCCCAAGGGACAGCAGGGGAGGCATGACCCACCTAGGCCCCAGACCCCTCCCAACCCTGCATTACACCGGCTCTCCTGGAATGAGGTAGATGGCAGAGCAGAAAATGGGTTTATTACACACACACATGCACACACATGCACACACACACACACACACACACGTGCACGCGCAAGTGCGCGAACGTGAACACACAGATACGCACACACCAGCCACCTTCTAACCACCTCTGCATAGACCCTCAAACCCCTGGTTTCAATTGGCCTGGTTCACGCACGGTCTAATCCGATTTCCTACTCTAAAGAAGCCGCGGCCATGACCACCGGAATGTGGGGCCAATACCCCTGGCCCCTGCTTGCCACATTTGTATTTAAAGTGCCCTTGAACCCAGGCCAGCCTGGGGCAGCTCACAGAGGCAGGAGTGGAGGTGAAAAACCAGGAAAGAATTATACCAGAGGATGTCAGCCTAAAAACCGTGGCCAAAAACTTAAAGTAAAGCTGCAGAAAGGGGGAGTCCCCCTCTGTGGGAGACACATCGCCCTCGACAGGAGCACTCAGACTCACTGCACTGCAATGGGCGCTGCCTAGGGAACCACTCTGGCCCGTCACCCACACCTGTAGCCCCTTCCCCACAACAGTTTGCTGGAGGCCAGGCCTCCTCATCCAGCATTCAAACTCCCTATCTGCACTTTGGGAACAGCCTCAGCTGGGATTCCTGATGGGACAGAAGTGCCAGTAAGACAAGGTTTGAACGGTGGCTCGCTGCACTCGGCAATATGCTGGTTGCTGGGGCTGGCTGGGGCAGCGAAGAGGCGCCAGGTTCGGCAGGGAGGGTCATAGCCTTATGCTAAGCCAACAGTCAGGGCAGAGCCACAGAACCTGGGTAGAGGCAGGGTGACAGGGAGTGATGAGCTCTCCTCCCACTCCGCCAACCTTGTAAAGAGCCTGGGTGACATATGGCCAGAGCCTGGGTACAGAGCTAAGCTGGATGGGCAGCACAGTGTCTATGGCCAGAACTGGGGTCAGGAACATAGGAGAAGCTGAGCCATGTCCCATGCACAGGCCAGGGGGGTAAGGTTCTTTTGAAGACCAAGGAAAAAAAATGAAAGTGTCTATCTTAGGTACCCCAGTTATTAATGTTGGTTTTCAGTTTTAGCAAGCAGGGACACCTCAGGGTGTTTCAGGGCACGAATTCAGGACAGCATCAGAGGTGCCCTGTTGGCCTGGGACCATCTTCTGCATTATAAGCCAAGCAGCCACACTTGTAGCCTGCTGTCAATAGAGCTGATGGCAGTTCCACAGACGACTACCAGGGCTGCATCTCGCTACCAAATGGTCTCCTCAGGTAGGTCGGCCTTGGCCTCCCTCCCCAACTATTAAAGACTTCTCAGGACTTTCTCTGTATGAGAGGCCCTCCATATATACTCTCTGGACTTTGGCTTCATTGCTACTGTATACATCCTACACATATAGACCACACAATGGCTGTGAACAGGCTGCCTGGGGTCCTTCCAGACAGTCTCAAGTCTGTGGCCACTCCAGGTGCTGGGACAGAGGGCAGGAGGCCTTGGTGTTGGTTTCACTCCTCTAGAGAAGCCAGTGAGGAGGGGATGAGGCAGGTGGACAGCTACAGGCAAGACAGCTTCGAGGGACATCACTGAGAACTTATCACCCCCTAAATACTCCTTCAGCACCCTGTCGGCCTGAGAGGCACCTCTGCGGGCAGGCTGTGGGCCAAAGCCGAATGCCAGGGCCAGCCTGACTTTGGGGGTTCTTGGAACTTCTAGCTTCTGGGGCCCCTGCAGGGCGCGGCTTCAGTTAGATTACAGGAGAGGCTGCCACGGGCAGTGTGTGCACAGACTACCCCTGGCCTCTCTTTTGTCTACATAAATGCTTTCATGGGCCTGGAGCTCTCCTGCCTGATGGAGTATTGATTCTCCAAGTGCAAAGTCCAGCGTGCCAGCAGTGGGATCTGCCCAGAGCTGACACAATCCCACCATTTGTCATGTTCCCTGTCCTGCCGGGTCTGCTCAGGAGCCGGGTGTTTGTTTTACCCGTCACTTCCCAAGCCCTCCCTGGTCCTCTCTGTAGACAGTAATGGGCTACCACGTTCTCACAGCCCCACCCGCCCCTCCTCCTCCTTATGAGGCCTTCGCTAGAGGGTCTGGAACTAACAGGGTTGACTGTTCAGCAAGCATCCCTCCAACCACTCAACAAAGTAACTCCAATGATACAGGGTGAACGGAGGGGCACAGACAAAGGCAGCACTCCCTCGAGACCGCACTCAAGCTAGAGCTGAAAACCAAACAATTTCTGACTCCAGGAGCCACGTTCTGCAATTCCATGATGTTCCCACACTGGGGCTGGTGGTAAGTGGGCACCAGAACAAAGAGGTGCAGCCCCTCTCACACCTGGGTCCCCTGCCCTATTCCTGCGTCTCTATAGTGCCCCTCCGTCCTCCCAGACTTGACCTGGGGACTTTTTCTGGTGATGCTGAATGAGTGGTTGGTGGGGAGTAGGAGACTTGAGATCATCCAGAAGGGACCACCCACCCTGCTCTACAGGTGTGTCTGTGTGGCCATATTCCCAAATACCACTGCCTTGATACAACACAGTCCTATGAGTGAGCATCTGAGTACACATCTGTGTTTAAAACTGGGTGGCATTGCCACACGAACTGTCCCTGCATATTCCCAGTGGCATTAAAAACAATGGAACACAAGCTTAGCAGGCAAGAAAACAGGGTGTAATAATGGCATCTAGCAGCTGAGCTCTGGGTGCTGCCCATCCCTCCGAGCTGAGTACCTGCCTCTGCCTAAGCATCTGTTGTCTTGATCTTCCTGACCTTTCCCCCCATCTGCTCCTTCTTCATGAACTCACTGATTGTACACTAGCTGTGTGCCGTCCCTGGTCACTTTCAGGCTTGGACCTTGGGCTGGAGGGCCACGACACTTTCACACATATTCCCTCAGTAGGCTTCCTCCTCCAATGATCAGCCCAAAGACTCCAGTTATGGACCCTGACAATATCACATGAGTCTGTTAATAAACGCGTGACCTCATCATTACCTAGCAGCTGCCCAGCAGCAGGGAGCCCTCAGAAGCCCCCACCTGAGCCCTGACTCCAGCAGTGTGGCTGTACAGAACGGAGTGGGAAGCATGGCCAGTGGCCATTGCAGGCACCGCCCACAGAAGCACGCCCTTCTCCTCGAGTTGGAACCATTGGTTGCCAAAGCTGCTGGTAGCAAAAATAAATATCCAAGTGAAGTCCACCAGGCCAGGCCTCTGCCGGAAGTCACTGGGCTGCATCTCCCGAGCACCACTCAACTCGTGCATTATAATCAAATGGCGCACAGCCTTCAGAGCCTGTGTGTACGCAGGCTGGGGGCTGGGGCTTGGTGACCCTGCATTCTAGAGAAACTTTTAAAGCACCGAATCATACACAGGGCAGGGCAGCAACGCCAAGGCGGGAGGCTGATCCCTGGACACCGGGGGCTCAGTGCACCATTTTAAACATTTCTTAAAAGCGGGAACTTGGAGACAAAGACGGTGCTTTATTCTATGTCTCCGCCTTTGTTACTAGGGGAGAGACACAGCCTTCCCAAGGTCCCCAACCAACTTCTCCTTCCCTAAGACTTTTTGATGTTGCCATCTAAATCCACCCAAAAACACAGGGAAGGCCAGGTAGTAAGCAGGGAGGTGGGCAGGAGTTTGACATCAGCCTTTTCTACTACTTCCTACCTAGATAAGATCTTAATCACAGCCCCCAAATTATCTGGGCTGACATTTATCAACGCCCGTCCTCCACGCCGCCCGCGCTGGGCCATCGGCCTTTCTTCCTGGCCTCCCTCTCAATGGAAGTTAATTCCGAGTACATGATTTATCTTGCTGGGGAGCAGCTCTGAGGCGGCCCACCTTTTCAAAGGGCGGGCCGGGAGTGAATTATAGCCGCGCTGTCCAGTGATTGGGTTCCGCGGGGACACAGAATAGGCAGCAGTGTGTCGCCTGATGGGATGCTGGGCCTTTTCAGCCAGTGAAGAAAAAAGATTAGGCCTCTGACGGCGGGGCTGACAGGCGAGCTTGGGGCAGCAGACAAAAGGCCGTACCTGAAAGCCGAGCAAGCCCCTGCCCTGAGGGGGTGTGCACGCTGCGTGTGCCCCCACCTTGCTTGGGCCCCCACCTCCTGCCCTCCTTTCTCATTTCTCTTCCGCCCCTCTCCCTCTCATCCTCTCCCCTCTGCCTTCCTTCCCCTCTTCACCTTCCTCCTCCTCTCTTTCCGCCCTCCTCCCCTTCCTCCTCCTCCTGGTACTCTCCTATTCTCTCACCCTCCCCTATCTTTCCTCCCTCCTCCCTTCCTTCCCACAGCAGTCCTTGCACACCAGGGTCCTCACAGTGCCCTGCCTGGCTCTTAGCCCTTCCACAAGAATTCTGCCTCTGTGTGGATTTCTCCTCTCCACAGCCTCGCCCTCGGAAAGAGGGAGAATCCTGCCCATCACACCACCCCTCCCCCCTTCCCCCCAGCACAGAGAACACACAGAGGCCTGTGAAGACCTTCCCCCGCCCAGGGGTGGCAAAGGGCAAAGCCATTCCCTCCTCTCTGCTGTTCCCAGGGGACTTGGCAGGCAGGCTGGGAGTGTGGGCACAGGGACCAGAGTGGGCCACTGGGCCCCAAAGCTAAGGGTGGAAATGAGGGGGGTGCTGCAAGCACATTGGTCCAGGAGGCTCCCCAAACTGTCCAGACTCCTGTAATTGAGCCACGATAGAACCACTCCCCCAGGTTCAGCATCATCAAGGGTGTGCTTGCTGGGCCCTACAGGGCATCCCCACTGAGCCTTCCTGGCCCTTCCTTGCATTCCAGCCAGGTACTTGTGTTCGCCATCTCACTCAGTTGGTCAATCTCTGGCCCCCTGCTCTTGGCATGCCTAGCCTCACTAAAGCCAAGAATCCAGCAACTGTTTCCATCAATACAACCCATGTTCTGTCTCCACGTATGTGCTCCCTGCCTCCCTCAGTTCAGCTAGCAATCCTCCCATGGCTGCCTTATCCAGTACCACAGGGACTCCACAGACCAGAGATGTCAACCAGGGGAAGACTGTCACATCAAGCCACTCTCCACTCTTAGAAACAAGCCATTGCTTTTGTACTCATATTCATGAACTTGAGAAATTGTAACTACTAAGACAAAACAAAATGCTCCTTTCAGGACTAAAAGTCAAGGCCAGATGGGTGAGGCCTGACAGCCGAAGCAGTTGGGGGTGGGTGGCCTTTCCTGAGGCCAATCGGGCCTTGCCCCAATACCAACATGGAATAGAAGAACAGGAGGCAGGCATGCACTGGAACCAAGGCCCACATGGGACCTCACCTCTACTCTTCTCAGGGAATCAGTGTCTATAGGATCAGGGTCCAGGGAGCCTTGCTGTCCTCCTAACCATCATGAAATGAACCTTGTTCTCAGAGGCTGTCCAGGCTTTCTGAAGCCTTTTTGGTGCAGACAAGGATGGATTTCCTCATTTCACTTTTACCCAGACTGCACAGCTTTTAGGACTCCTGGCTGTGCCGGCTTCCTCCACCCCAGCCAGAGCTTTGGGGAGAGAAAAGGCTGAAAACTGGGGAAACAGGGTATCTTTGATACCCCTGAGGATGTCTAAGGACCCCAGCTGGAGTCTGCTCTATGCATGCAGCCCTCACATGGAGAGCAGGCCACAGCCTAGGACACCCCTTTATCTGCAAATAACATACTCCTGAAGCTCCCTGCAGGGCACAAAGACGATCATTGCTCTGCAAATGGTGATTGTGTCCATGGAGTGAGGACCACAAAATGACCAGAGACCCTGCTGGCCCCAACTGCAGGATGAGGAGGCTCATCTCCCCCAACACTGCTCCCATGGAGGTGGGGGCTGCCCCTGAGGAGCACCTCACCAGAGTGCACATACAGCCTTTCCGAGGGCTGCTCAGTGGACTCCAAGTCACCCTCCCTTAGCCTGATGCAGGTGAGATGCCCCACTAGGGCCTCTTGAGCACTAAGTACCAGACCTCTATTTAAAGCCACCTGATCTCTGTGGAGAGAAGTCATCCTACATCTCTTCACAGAGCTGCTCTGATCCACACATGAAGAAGGCAGAACTAGTGTCCCTGGTGGTACGGGATGGTCCGCCTCCCTTCACCAATAGTAAAGTCATACTGAGAATGAGCAGAAGCTGGAATCTGCAGCTTTTACTCCAGCTGAAGGTGCTGGTGGCCTATCCATCTGCAAAAATGGCAAGGAGAAAAAACATTCCCAGGATAAGGAAAATTCTCACCACCAGAGACCAGTTAACAGAGCACCTAGCTAGAGTGCCGCACAGAACACACCTATTCTGCTGTGTTGTTGTTTGTGTTTTGCTTGGCCAGCACCATATGGAAGAACCCACACTGGAGCAGCTAGCGTCTCTGTCTCTGTCCAAGGGCCTTAAGCACAGGGTTGATGTCCTGTACTTTGTCCCCAGCCTATGATGACATCAAACTTCCCTGGAACTGACTACACTGTAGCCTCCAGGTTAGTGAGTCTAGAACCTGGTTGTGTGCTGCTCTGAGTTCAAGCCTCGAGTGACAGCAATACCTCAATCTCTCAGGACCTCTGTGCACTCCTGGGGCAGATATGAGCACATGACCCAGGACACACACCCATCAGCGTGCTTTATATTAGCACGAGGTACTCACTCCGATGGCTGGGCTAGGTCCCCACCCTATACCACAAACAAATTCACAGAGGTCCCAACCTCACCCCCACATACTCAGATTCCCAGTACAAGGAGTAAGAACCTTTAATTACAGAAAAAAAAAACCAAAACTTCAAAACTTAGGCTGGAGTGCCTGCCTAACATATACTCAGTGTGCTGTGACAGGGTCTCCCAGGCCACAAAATCAGAATGTTGACAGCCCACCAACTCACGGGGTTGTCCCAATCAGAAAATGGTGCGGCTCGTCCTCTGCTTCCTGTGACAAGCCACACTGCGGCTGCTCCCAGACACCCTCTCAGACAAGAGCCTTAGTTTCTCTTAAGTTGACCTGTACTCTGTGTGGGTCACTCAAGAGAGCCCAGCCTCGGGCTGGACATGGAGTGGTCACTGTGTGTGGAACCTGGCAGACAACAAGCCTGAGCTGAAGAAGAAGCCGAGACCTAGGTCCAGGAGCAGGCACCCTGGGGAGGGGGAAGGGCTCACCCTTGGCCAGGAGAGTTCTCAGGGATCATGTGTCTCCCTAACAAGGGAAGGTGGTGCCAAGGTGTTAGTCCAGCAGGAAGGACAATAGGAGACTAGAATCTATCCAGAACGCTTTCCATAATTACTGTGTTACCCTCACAGCTCACCACAGACACTGCCACAGGGAAATGGACTGAGACCAGAGAAGTTAACCAGCAGGTGTGATGTGAAGAGGCTGCTGTCAGGGAGCTCTGTGGGCTCCCTGCCGAGCATTAAATGATATATACTTAAGAGATTGCTCTATTTACAGTAGAATTAGCTGTGCAGACTGACACCAAGGATCCGCTGGCTTCCAGACCTGAGCCTGCTAATCCCTCCTTAAGCCCCATACGCTAAAGCACCTGGGTGCAGAATCACGAGTCTAGGCTCCTTGGGACCAGGCTACTCTGGGTGGGATCCCCCATGGCTGCATGTAGGCCAAGCTGTCTGCAAGACCAGCCAGCCAAAACGCCAGCAGGGGTAAGGCTGGAAGGGATCAGTGCAGCTCTTGTCCACACAGCACAGAGAGATGCCATTCCTCCACAACCCTGAGTGATAGAGTTGGTTCTTCTGAGACCCTGGGTCCTCCTCTGAGGTCAGGGTAACACAAGACACCGAATCTCAGTGACACTGGCTGTCCTGGCCCTAGGGGACTGTGAGAAGGGCTATGCTGGAGGGAATAAGCAGTCACGGGCCACACCTGTCCGACAGGGAGTAGCCCTTGCTGGACCACAGCAGGCCTATTGTACCTCTGCTGCCCATCTGTGGAAGCCCAGCAATGGGCAGAGCTGCCTCCCTGATGCCCACTTGGGCCCTGCAGCTCAGCAAAAGTGTCCCCTTCCTGTGTCAGTCTTAGCCATCCATTGGCATTCAGGAATAAGGAGAAACAGATCCTTCTCTACACCCCACCAGCACTTCCTGCCACTCCAATCCGCTGGCCTCTGCCCCTTCCGTGCACCCCAAAGCCTAGTAGGAGACCCACCTGTTTCACTTAACAAATAGAACTTGACTCCCGCCCCTCCCTTGCTGAAGGCCATCCCTGTGCTGACCCCCAGAGCAGAGCAGGTCTGCCTTGTACAGCCACGGGCCCTCCATTCCGACCCTTCCCCTCCACCTCCTCCTGCCCCCACTGTTAACCAGGTTCTGGAGGCACCAGGCTCTCCGAGACCCCAAGGCTGCATCTCCTCTCTGCTGCGCCAGCCCCTGCCTTTTACATCCCACGTCCTTTCTTCAGGTTCCAGGCAAAATGAGCCATGGCCCCGACTTACCTGAAGAGCCCAGCTTTTGTCTACACAAACATTGCCTGCCTCCCACACGGAAGCAGGTGCAGGCCTAGTTTCCTGTCTGCTGGGGCTGCTCTCCCCAGAGGATGAGCTCTGCTCCCTGGCTTACCCAAATAACTGCATCAATGCCCTAAAAGTGAGACAGGGCTGGCACCCCTTGGAAGGAGACTCACCAAGGCAGGGGGGGGGTCTTACTCCAGTCCCTTCTGGGTCCTGTACCCAAGGGTCTATCATAGAAACCCGGCAGACAGTAACTTCCTGGGGCCTACTCTACCCTTACACCGTAAGGACACAGTCAAGGTGATTTTCAGGGTCACTGGGTATGACTGGGAGAGGTTTTGGTGCTGTGTTGCCCTGTGGACTGACCCTGCTGCCTTGGGCATCTCCCAGGGTGCTGTCCTTATATGAGGAGGAGAAGAGGAAGAACGCTGTAAACAGAAGTGGCCTCCTCTGGCCCCTTTCTCAGGGACCTGAAGCCAGGCTCTGGAGCAGCTAATTAGCATGCTGTTTGGGCCCGAGTTAGGAATGTAATTACTGCTGGAGGCAGAGCCCGCCCAAGGAATGCATTCTGAAGGTTACCATAGGAATCCGAGGCCTATTCATCCCCGCAACACTAATCACAGTCATAAGGAAGGGATTGGGGACAGGCTGTAGGTTAACATCTGACGAGATGCCCCTGAACAAAGCCCCCGGCACTTGCTCCTTAACCCTTTGGGGTCCAGAGTGATGACTGTCTAAAGGGCCCCTTGGTCAGGTCCACCAACCAGGCCCGCCCCTGATTCCCCTGCTGGGTCCTGGCGAGAGACAGGTCCTGGCCTCAGAGGACCTGTCGCCAAAAGTAACACAGGAACAGGCTAGCTGGCTCTTGACCTTCAGGAAACTGATGGGCAGCAGAGGTCCTTCCCTTTAGGGAAGGTTCACTTCCTTTGCTTGTGAGAGGGCGGCTTTCTGGAATGGCCCTAAATTTCCTACCTCCCAGGTGTTCTTAACTGGACCCCTCAGATAATACTGCTCTATCCTGTCCCTGGCTACAAGGGCCCCATCCTCCAACCTGTGCCCTCTCCCCTCAGTGACCATTCATCCCTCATCCTTCATGTGTTCAGCACATGTGCTGAGTACCAACTGACCAGAACAAGAACATCCTCTTTGTCCCTCAGGGGTCACAGACTTTTGGCGGAAATGACCACAGCTTAGAAGTGCCCAGCTAGGAACAGAATGGCACATGTAAGAGGGGGTTTGTGGGTCCTGACCAAAGATGGCATCACTGGGGTGCGAAAACCAAGATGGTGGTAGAGAAGCTAGGGTTCAGAATCAAAGGGTAATCCCTAGGACTGAGCTCCCAGGAACTTTGAGGGGTGGACCTCAGCCCCTTCTCTTGGGTGGGTTTAGGGCTGCTTAAGCGCCATCTTGAGCATAAATCTTCTTAGTCTCTAGAGCAGGCCCCTAGGCCTGCTGGAGAGGTCTGTATTGTCTGAAACCCCTGTCTCCCCCTGGAGAGATGCACCAGGGATGACACACTTACAATGTGAGCATGTGTCTTCTAGTGTCTCCCAAGACCTTCCAGAACCTCCCAAGGACAGCATCTCCTGGCTGTGACTGCCCAGCCTTCTTTCCTTCAGTGCTGCCTCCCGGGGCCCCACAATGCCACTTGTTAGCTGGGAGTCTTGAAAAGAGTGCGGGTGGAGTGCACACTTACATCCCAAGCGGCACTGCTCTCTGCAGACCTTGGGGAACTTGCCTCTGTGGGAATCACCATTCAGTGGTGGACTAACTGTGTTATCAACACCAGGCCAGGAGCGGGAGGAAGGCAATTTGTTTGTGAATTTTGCCCTTTGTTATGGAGAGCTGCTGGGTTTTAAAAAATTGTAAAGGTTTGAACTGTTAACTCCCAGGGTAGTCCCGCCCAGTGGATGGGGGAGCTGTGGATGTGTTTATTTCTTGAAAAAAAAAAAATACAGAATTGCTGTTAAGTAGCCGTATGCAAATTTCCTGGGGCCTGTTGATTTCATTCCCTTGAAATCTTATTGAAAAGGATCAACCCCACAAAATGGGAAAAAAATTGTGCACTCCAGCACTGATTTCCTCAGACGCATCCAGGCTGCAGGCCTCTCTTTGAAATCGGTTGGATCCTTTCAGGAAATTGTGGGGGTTGACTACAGCTTTCTCAGCCTCCAACCCTGAACCCCCATTCCTGAGAGGCTCAGATGACCCATGCCCCCACAGGTGTTCTACATTGCCTCTGCAGGCCCTTTGCTGGTAATTTTGGGGGTAGAGGTTGTATTAAGACAGTATTGAGAAAGGTGGCTATAGAGTCAAAAAGAAGCAGTCACAAGTCATGAGAGAGTCATGGAGGGTAGGCTGGGGTGGCTGAATCATGTTCCCCAACATTCCTGTATTGTGGCACTCAGTAACCAAGAACATGACTGTTTGGGGGGTGTATTTATGTGGATGATTATATTAAAATTGATCTTTAGGTGGCCAAGGTCTGTGGCTCAAGACACACATGCACCTGACAACCATGGTAGGGCACAGGGCACCGTCTGTGAGCCAAGTAGAGTAGTGTCAGGAGACATAGCCTGCCATATCTTAATTTTGGACTTCAGCCTGTAGGACTTGAGACTATAATAAACCTATAGGTTTAATGCCCAACTATGAACATACGGGGCAAGGCAGAGACTCCCATCATCCACCACAGTCCCAAGTCAGGCTGTGTCAAAGAAGGAGAAGGGCACAGGCAACCTTCTCACCCCCACCTGGGATGCTCTGAATTCAGACCAGCACATCCATCCCACCCAAAGACACCTGAACTGCTGTCTTTAGTTTCACATGGAGGGTGGCAAACCTAAGTGTATTTAGACACGTTCCATCACTGCTGTCTGTGGAGAAGCAGGGGATGTGAAATAACAGAACTGCGCCGGCCCCCAGGCACCTCCTCAGAGAGGCTGGAAGCCGGCCAGGCAGGAGCCCAGAGCTCCTGAACCATGACAGCAGCAGCCTTCGACCTTTTACTGCTGCGACCCTACAGCAGTTTCTAACGTGGTGACCCCAACCATAAAATTATGTCATTACTACTTCATAACCGTGATTGTGCTACTGTTATGAATCACAATGTTTGCTGATGGTCTCAGACACCGGTGAAAGTGTTGTTCAGCCCAAAGAGATTGAGGCCCACAGAACCACTACTCTAGAGTCTCATAGGGACCCAGGGTGGGCTGTGCCTTTGTCTCCCATCCTTAACAAGCTCTGGCTCCGCCTTGGATGTGCTCAGAGACCAATAACAACCCAAACCTACTCGTTGAGAGCATTTTGTATTCTTCCTAAGGACAACTAGAGGTATATTCTTAGCTAAATGTCTTTCCCCGCATATGTTAGACCCCACGTCAAGGGGAAGCTCCACGCTCAGAACAGAGAAAGCCAAAAATCTGGCCTGTATCCAAACCTAGTGTAAGGCTGGTCAGGGCTCAGGATGGCCTTGAGCAGTTCCTCACCTGCCACACACCCGGAAGTATCTTCCAGGACAACCTCTGCTCCCTCAGCTTCCTTTTGGGGGCCATTTGTCTGTCCTGGGGATTCTGTGTATAGGTGGGCTGGGGTGTGCCTCTCCCAAGGACATACAGAGAACAACTAAGCGCAGCCAAGACTTACTTCACTCCTTCCCTGCTGGCCTCGCCTTGCGACACCTCACTATGTGTATGTCCTGGACTCACTGTCTTCCTGCTCTAAGCTCTGTGTTCTCTGACATGTCTTGGGAATATTGGGAAAGACTCTTGAGGCTCTGGTCTGGCTGGAGGGTCCTCCCTAACTCTGCCTTTGACTGCCCTGTGGGATGGGTTTCTATTTAAACATGTCTCATTGTGTCAAATTCTGGAAAGCCACTAGACCTCCTTCCTCCCATGAAGCATGACGAGGGTTGCACTGCTGGCCAGCAGAGATGGTGCCCAGCCCACAGCTCGCCTGGTCGGTCTGGCCAGGCTGTGGCAGGCTGGAGGGAGAGGAATGAGGCAATTTCCCAGCTCTGTCCCACACTGATGTCATCCTGTTGAACTGGGCTAGCTCTCTTCAGCCTAAATTCCTACTGCTGGCCTCCACTGCCCTTTGGTGGGCACAGCTTTTTATTCCACGTGCCTGCAGCAGATATCCCCACTGGCTCTAGGCTCCTCCATGTGAGTTACTTGGGGCAGATGATGGACAGACTCAAAGTGAGCCCACTCTTTTCTGCCAGGCCTCACCAGCTGCTGGCCTTGGCTTCCCCGACGGCCGCTGCTCCCCCAGCAGTTTGGAAGGTGCCTGGACGTCCACTCGGCCTTGTGGTGCGGCTGCCCATTCAGCACAGATAAGCCCTTTAGAATCAAGGGGGAATTTAATTCAGTGCCTGAGTGACAGCACGAAGATTTATCCCCTGGCCAGACAATACAGCCCTGGGGCTTTAATCTCTCCCAGACAATGCACTGCTTCTCGGCCCTCATCGCGGCTTTCCCACGATGGCTGCTGATTAGCCGAGGTGCGTTGGATGGAAGCCACTATCTCTCAAGGAAGTGTTTGCTCCTCCACTCAGGGCTGTGGGGAGGAGAGAGCCAAGCTATCTCATCCCAGCGTACCAGGGGGCATGGCAAGAAAGTCCCCCGTGCCCTGCAAGGTGCAAGCCACGAGAGATCCAGGCCCCTCAACTCCAACTGCATTTTCCAGGAGGGAGCAGCTGCTGCCGCTGAAGACGTCACTGCCCCACCCCCTGAGTGAGGTCAGAATGTCAGCCAGGTGACTCCTATCATGGAAATTGTGAAGCTAACCCCTACCGCCCTCTAGCCTTGGTCTTCACCTCCTGACGGGACGTCAGGCACAGTCTTTGTGACCTCTGTTACCTCCTCCCTTCTTCAGGACCACAGTGATTCTCCCCTCCCCATCCTCCACAATCCAATGCCACTCCAGGCAAGCCCTCAGATGCACAGCACCTACCATGGATACCTGAAGAAAACCCCTCAGTCCTCCTCACAAGGAGGTTCACTCATCTTCCCAGCCCAGAAATACCACAAGAGGCATCTTAGCAGCGAAAGGGGCTCCAGGAACATGGAAGGTGGTGAAAGAACAGTTCTGAGTGTCTCATAGGAAAATCTAGCCTGGTTCTCCAAGCCTGTGAGACACTTCAAGACCCCTGCATAGAAAGTGGCAATTGGTGTACAGACACATGCGTGATCCAGTGTCAAGGCCATACTGTCTGCTACTTTGTTCAGGGACAACCGTGGAGAGCATGTAGGAACCATTCCCACTGCTGACGGGCTCACGGCCCACTCAGAGCTGTTACATCTGTTGCATCTTCCTCACTTGATGCTGAGGAAGTGCGGCCCTAGACCAGCTGTTCTTGGCCATATGGCCGCAGCCCACAGGCCGCTGAAGCCTTTAGATCTTCAAGATCCAGCCTCTACAGACTGCCCTCCTCCCTCATCTCCCTCATCCTGAGAGGCCTCTGCACACAGCCCCAGTGTGGGCCCTGGAAACATGCTCTGCTGAGGACGGTCTCTGAACCCCATGGTAGTCTGCTTCTGCGCCCCGCTGGCTCAGCTCAAGGGTGCTGCTGTGTTCTTGAGCCCTTAAAGACCCACTACCTCCTGCACAGAGCTCTGACCAGTGCTGTAGGAATGGCCTGTCTTTGGGGCCAAGCAGAGGACGCAGTAAAGAACCTAACAACAATAAGCAGAGCAGCCAGCATGCCAGAGTTAGCCTGTCCATGATTATCACACACAAGGGCAACTCCAAAGGAAGACTCCAAGTTACACAGGAAGCCATCTTCCTGGGAAGAAGCACCTGCCTCACGGTACCTAGAGCAAGTCCTCCCTCTTCATAAACTTGTCTCTCAGCAGAAGCCAGCTCTGAAGCTGGGAGGGCCTCATTGTACCCCCGGATACACTATGACTTGACTCTGCCATTACCTCTCAGGGGCAAGTTGTAGGGTTCAGACCCATCCCCGCCCATGTCAAAGCATGGTGGCCAGCTGCCCACAGCGCTGAGAAGACCCAGGCCCACACTGCTCACCGCCCTGCAGGAAGACAGGAAGAGGATGAGCTGCTATGCAGGGAGGTTTTCTAGTCTGAAATCTAAACCATGAAAGACAGTCAAAATACAGAGTGTGAGTTTCATTCAGCGAGTACATATTTTGGAGAAAATGGGGGTTTCTTCTTTAAACAAAAAATCTTCCTGAGTGTGTCATGTGTGCCTGCATGCTTGAAGGATGTCAGAGGTCCTTCTTGGGCCTCAGGCCTCACTTTCCACCTTGCTTGAGACAGAGTCTCAACAAGATTGTTCAATACTGCATATTCCAGGCTTCTAGGGACCCTCCTGTCCCTCACACAGGGGCACTGGGGCTGCTCTCCATGGCTCTAAGGATCCGAACACTCACCACTCAGCTTGTGTGGCTTTACTGCCAGAGTTACCTCCCCACCTCAGAATCTCTTCTTTGAACAGCTATGTAGAGATGAGAGAAACTTGTCCAGACGACAGTGGTTGGTGTGCTGACTGGGAGCCACTAGGCTCCCAACCTGGCTTGGGCACGTGGAGAAAGGTATATCAGACACACAGGCATGGTGCTACTCTGAGCTCCTCCAGGCTGGGGCTCAGGCTCCTGTGAGCTGTCTGCTCCCATGATACACAGTCTTCCCTCTACTGAGACAGCTGGGCTTCCTCCGTGCCCTCCACGCCTAAGGACAGGTGCTTGACTCAGATCTGCACATCTCTCAACCCACAGTGTTAGAAACAGCGGCCGAAATCCTCAGTTTTGCCTACCCCATGAAGTATGGCAGCCAAGCCCAAGTGTAGCTTCTGCCCACAGGGCTGTCTAGGCCTACTGAGCTGTTATGCTGACCCGGTCCCACACCTTGATTGCCTAAGTGGCAAGAATAGCTGTCCACACAGCTAGCTCTAGGAACTTACCCTGGGCCTGCCTGAAATGCCCCTGCAAAGATACTCAAAAGGCTAATCACAGGTGTCCACCCATCCCACTTCCAGAGAACGGATGTAGATTGTTGCCAAGTCACAGACTGGGCAGGAGTGTCCTGTTCTGCTTCCTACCCTCCAGCCAGAGAAAGGGCAAAGGTCCCCTCTCCACACACCTTAAATGAACACGGCACAGTCTGAGCCTGAGGCATAAAGAACAGAACAGCACCTGACGATACCCCCAAGAAAGCAACTGGAGATAGGAGCTGACAGGAAGTGGAAAGGGTGAGACTTCCCAGGCCGGTGACCCAAAGGGCAATCAACGGGGTGACCACAGGGAAGCCCCTCTGCCTGGGCTGAGGCTGTATCCATGTTGCCAGAGTTCTCGATTAAAATGGGGTAAAAAAAAAAACAGAGAAGGGAAGCAAGGCTAATTCTATGACTGTCCTTCCTCCTGGGGCTAAAAATGACTGAGAAGGATGTTTGGGGGGGCGGGCACAGGGTAACACTAGTCAGCCACAGGGCCACTGGTCCCTTGGAGGGCATAGTTTGGGATAGCAAGAACCCTGAAGTCTGACAGCACAGGAGAAGCCCCTCCCAAGAGCCACATTACTGGACTAGCAGGCTGTGATTGCTAGAGTCCCCAAGCAAGCCACCTTCTGCCTGTTCCTGGCTTCATTTGTATTCTGTGGGGTCTATTACTCACCTGATGGTAAGGTAAAAGCATGGTTAGAAGAGAGCCCAGGGCTGGCCTGACTCCCCTCAGACATTCATGATCTGGGGAATGCCTATTTCCTCATTTGAAGAGCAGTGGGAATTTTTTTTCCTTTTCTCTCTCTCTTTTTTTAATGTAATTTATTTATTTTTATATCAATCACAGGTTAGGTACTTTGCATCCCAGGTGTAGCCCCTTCCCTCATTCCCTCCCACTCTCCCCATCCTTCCCTCCTCTCCTCCCCGCCCCCTCCAAGTCCACTGATGGGGGAGGACCTCCTCCTGGCCTTTTCTCTTTTTTGATGGGAGTTTTTAAAAAAAAATGTTTCATGTGTTTCTGTGTTTGTATGCATAAATGCATGTGTAGCATGTGTGCTATGCCCAAGAAGACCAGGAGAGGGCGTCAGATCCTCTGGAACTGTAGTTACAGTAGTGACCTGCCATGTGGGTACTAGGAACCAACTCCCAGCCCTCTCTGCAAGAGCAGCAAATGCTCCTAACTACTGATCTGTCTCTCCAGCTCCCCCGACTCCTACCCTGTTTTTAACTTTCACTGAGCCAGGCCTGGTGGTACATGTCTGAATCCCATCACTCAAGAGGCAGAGGCAGGTGAATCACCGTAACTATGAAGCCATGCTTGTCCACATAGATGTCCCAGGCCAGCCAGGGCTATGTAGACAGACCCTCTGTGTAGACCCTAAAAAAACAAACATCAACTGAAGCCCGTTTCCTGAGTTCTTTCTAGATCCTAGGTTCAGGTGGAGGAACACCTCCTAGGAGACACCTAGAACATTTCAGGGACCACAAATCACCCAGCAATAGAGCCACCGCAGAAGCAGTACTGACGCTCATGAGCCTCTACCCCTCTTGGACTGGGGCCCAATGTCAAGCAAATGGCTCTAAGGCATACAGTGCCAAGCCCAGGCCCCACTGCCATCAAGCTGTTTATTGAAAAAACTGAACCCAGATACCTTTAGATCTATCTCCTTGGGTCCCCTGAGCAGCCCTGTGATGGGGAGTCAGCACTACTCCTTTTCGGGGCATTTTGAGAGTCTGGGGACCAGGGTCCTACAGTGGGAGGGCCAGGCTAGGTTCAGATGTCTCAGAGTTTATACACTGATGGTCTCGGGATCATCACCCCATGGGACAAAGAGAAAGCCCCAAGAATTCCTACTTTTGATTTCCCACTGTGTGTGGCCTTGACTCTTAAGCAGCTGCCTTCATGATGTCTCCTGGCATTCTGGGTGTGCCAACTGTGGCTCACAGTGAGGTGCTGACCCTCTGTGATCATCAGGGGAGAGGCAGTTCCTTCTCTAACCCTCATCATTCAAACATGCACTCGCCAAACACTCTGTACAGCTCTAGGTGGGAAGGCGACAATGTTACCCTGAAGGAACACGGCACCTCCCTCCAATTCACCCAGCTACCTGGGCCAAGACACAAGACAGGAGTTAACACAGGGCCCAGCACCTGCCATTCCTGGCAGAATGTACGAGACCAGGATGGTGAGAGGGCCGTGGTCAGCCCTGCTGGGTAGACAGAAAGGGGCTCTGGGACCAGCTGGGTGGCCCTTTTATGTCTTTAGGATTTAAGATATTCTGAGGCTTCAGAAGTGTGTTCACCCTCTTTAGAAAATCAGGCACCTTTTACAAGGCAGGGTACCCGTGTGGGCACCCATTCTGGGCAGGTACCTCCCTTCTGTGGTTCTGCCATGAGAACCAATGGGGAAGCCAGACCCTTCAGCATCTTTCTAGACACCTGGGTGGCCATTCACGCCCAATGATGTAACAACTCTGCCCTCTGAGGGCATTTCCTCTCCTCCTCCTGGAAAGTTCCGGCTTCCAGAAGGGATTCTGAGGGGGAGTTACACAGGAAAAGGTTAGAGTGAAGGCAGTAGGGAAGGCCATGGCCCAGACACATGACGCATTTCTGGGAGCCCTGGGCGGACAGTAAGGGTAACGTTGCCCAGAAGACAAAGAGCCCACGCACAGCTGCCTGTGACAGCGCATGGAAAAGGACACCAGCCCTGAAAAGACCACTGGGCTGAGGCAGGCAGGGCAGGCCTGGAAAGGGCCTTCTTCCCATGGCCATGCAGATGTTTGGGACCTGAATCCAGCAAAGTGGCACAAAAGCCACCCATGGGGTCCCACTCAGGCTCAGAGGCTGTTCACCACCAACAGCACAGGCAGCTGTGGGCATGGTCACACCTAGGCTGGAGAGGTGTCTCTGCGAAAGCCCCTGCACTCCAGCTTAGTGCGGGACAGGCAGGGGGTGTCGGAAGTCAATGACCATTGGTACAGCCAGCTCTGCCAAAGGGGGAGCATAAGCCAGAACATAGACATAACTGCCTATCTACTGCTGGTGCCATTGCCAAAAAAGGTTCACCAGGTCCAGAGCATGCTGTGGTTTCTCAGGCCTTTGGAACATGTGGCCTCAGCAGCCCCCAGGTGAGCACCATCTGCCCAGAGAGGTCAGAAACTATGCCCAAGGTCACACCAGCACTGAAGAGCCCAAAGCACCCAAAGCCCTTCCTATATGGAGCCATGATGTCCCTGTGGCTTACAGGAAGGACCTCCAGTCCTGTCCCTGCAACCTCACCAACTCAGGCAGAAATTCTCCAAGTGGCTCTTCTTCACCTGAGAAATGGCTCTGCTCTTGACCTCAGTTCCAATCTATGATCCCCAAGGGACACACACATCCTCAGCGCATACCACAGATACAGATAATGCACCTAGCATCTCAGAAGGAAGGTCTCAAGGGAACAAAGATCATATACACATGCACACATGCACAAACATACAAACACATATATACACATATACACAAACATGTATACATGCACATATATGCACATACATAAACACATGCACAAATATACATATACATATATACATGCACATACATATACATATACATACATACACACATATACACACATACACATATATACATATGCATACATGCACAAATATACATACAGATATATACACATATACATACACACATATACACACACATATGCACACATGCATAATCATACATATACATATATACATGCACAAACATACATATACACACATAGACGTATTCACATATATGTACACACACATACACACATCCATGCACACACAGGAAATCTTAAAAATATGTCAGGGATCAGAGGAAGGCCTCAGCAGATATCGAAAGGCTGAAGAGGCTCACTATGGGCCTGTTCCACTTCAGTGAGTGGTTCTGAGTGCCTCTAGGTCTGCCAGGGAAAATGAGGAGAACCAAAGCCAAAAGCATACCCACCTTGATCTCCAGGCAGACTCAGCCCGTTCACCGTCTATTCTGGAAGCGTCAGAGAGCTGCCAGCCCTGGGACCAAGTTTCAGGAATGGGGGAGCCCCTGTTTCTCAGCCTGTAGGATTTCTGTGTGGCTGCAAGGGCCTAAAGGAGTGCAGCAAAGAGGCTGTGAACCTGGGGTCAGGCAGGGCAGGTGCCCGTGTGGCAAAAGAGGAACAGGCCTGCACAGAGGGGAAGCTCTGGCCTTGCAAGTTTTTTCCAGACTCAGCCAAGAGGTACAGGTTCTAAAAACAGACCCTCTGGCCTGCACGCACGACCAGCCGCCCCTCCCATGACCTCATTCTTTCCCAGTGGTTCCAGTTTGGCCAGAGCTCTGCAGAGGCAAGGCAGATGGGGGCTCCAGGGACTGGAGTGGGAGCCGAGGAAGCCGAGGGTCTGGGCTAGAGGAGGCCACAGTGCGGGAACCTCCAAACAGGGCCTGCGGTAAGAGCCCAAGCAGATGTGCCAGAGAGGTGGTGGAGAGCTGCTGTCTCTTCCTTTCGGAATTCTGGGGGTGCTGGGCCTTTCTGGGGGCCCGGTGCTACCATAAATGGATAGGTATCAGACACACTGGCTGAGAGGCAGTCAGGAGCAGACAATCGCCACAGCTCTGCAGGATGGTGGACACTCTAGGCCAGAAGTCACGAAGCCATCTGTACGGTGAAGAAAATGAGGGAAGGAGCAAGGAGCGCCTCCCCCCCCTTTCCCCCTGGTCCCATCCCCTGCTCTGCTCTGAATGTTCTGATACCCTGAAACCTCCACTGAGTCCACCCTAGGGAGCAAAATGCCAGCCACAGCAAGCCTACAGCAAAGACAGGATCTGCACATAGCCCTGAGCAGACCCGAAAGCTTCCCTGCCTGCCATCACTAAGGCTGAAGCTGTCTACCGCACACAGGGGTCCCAGGCCTGTTTGCATGAGGCCAAAGCCCAAGCTCTGTCCCAAATCCACACACTGAACAAAAGCCAAGTTCTCCAGCAGGAAAGGCTGCAAGGCTGTCCTGGCCGGCCCTCGGGCCCACCTTGGACGGGAAGCCCCACACCACCTCCCCAGAGTCCCTCGGCTGCTCCATCTCCATCTTCTTCCTGGAGGACAGGCCTTCCACATTTCCCCAGGAGGCTCCAGTTTGCTCTGGAGAGCCAGCCCCCAAGTCTATGAGAAGACACTACCGTCCTGATGCTCACCAAGGGGAAACTGAGGCCAGGCTGCAGAGGGCCTCAGATGCACCCCAAATAGCTTTAATCAGTTAAGGTAACTAGCCCTTCTCCACAGCCCCTGATGCCAAGCCCAACCTGAACAACTCCTTCAGCAACTCTGGACAGGTGGTGGAAAGGGACAGTCAAGCCTCTTGACCCAGTGCAGGAAGGGCCTCTTCACCTTGGCCTGGCTGGGCAATGAGAACTTAGCCAGGGTCAGTGCCTGGGATGCCAAGGTCACCATGCCTGGAAGTGGGGGCCAGGAATCCCACGCTGTGGTGGGAAAGGGGGTCTGAAGGTCAGATTCCAGCAGACAAGCAGTCTCACCTCTGTTCCAGCATCGCTTTGCTGCCACAGACGGTGCTAAATCAATCGCAAGCCTGACATCTCCCACCTCCAAGGTCCAGCCACAGCGGGGAAGACACAGAAGAAAGCCCCACCTCCTCCCCAGACCTGATGGTGAGTGCCTGGAGTCTATGTGGCACCAACATCAGGAATGAGACCCTGGCCTCCAAGCTATACCAAGTCCCAAGGACCATGAGCCTCTACCCAGATTTGCTCATTTGAACAGAAATAGCACAGGGCATGGCCCATGTTTTCCAACCCAATGAGTCTCTTAATGCCAATAAGCCAAGCGCTCTGTGTTCCACCAGTGTGACAGCCACCTCTCATCATGGCTCATGAGGACACAGTAAAAGTGACAGCCAACATGGCAGCATCTCAAGCCCAGAAGCCCGCTCTCAGGATCAACCTGCAGACCTGGTTCT
>CM053763.1:123411771-123426977 GCA_028658305.1 Pachyuromys duprasi
CAGAAATAGCACAGGGCATGGCCCATGTTTTCCAACCCAATGAGTCTCTTAATGCCAATAAGCCAAGCGCTCTGTGTTCCACCAGTGTGACAGCCACCTCTCATCATGGCTCATGAGGACACAGTAAAAGTGACAGCCAACATGGCAGCATCTCAAGCCCAGAAGCCCGCTCTCAGGATCAACCTGCAGACCTGGTTCTGACACCGCATAAGGACTGTAGCCCTTTATTGAGGTCCTGGACCAGTGAGCTTGGGAACCATCGCTGACTCAGATCCCTCTTCTCTGTATGGCAACATGGCTGTGCTGAACATGAGTCTGTGCCCTTTCTCCATGCTAAGTGTTTGTGGTTACCTGGCAATTCTCAGAAACAAGGATATTACAGGGACAGGTTAGCAATCACAGGGCATAGCCTCCTGCCCAGTGTTCTTGACACACACACACACACACAGTCACACCACCTGTGGCTGCCTTTATGGTCTGCTGGCTCCTATGTACTGAGAATTCCCCTGTCCTGCAGCCAGCTCAGGCTCACATGGCGCCCAGCCACCCTCCACCCTGTACCCTCAAGTGTTCATTTTCTGGGTCACTGGCAGCCACAGACCACACTGACTGCAGCCACCACTTTCTCCAGACCAAAGTCACTCGCCAAAGTCTCCACTTCTCCTTGGCACTTCCCGAAACACGGCACCTGGCCACGGACCGCAGAAATCCACAAACTAGTGGCAACTTCTTTGACAAAGTTCTTGGAGCTCAGTGAAAGTTGTCAGGGACTCCTTCCTTCTGCCAGCCATTCCCTGCTTAGGTGTGTTGGGGTATACCGGCCCCACAAGCTCTCCGTGAGTTCTCAATCCTTTTCTGCACTCTGGGACCAGTGTCTAGGTGTGGCCAGCTAATAGCTAAGGTTTTACCCATGCTTTAACAAGGAAATCTAATGCCTGTGTGCCCCAGCGGTAGATGGAAGAGTCTCCAGCAGCCAGTGCTCAGCCCCTCCCTGCACATGCCCGAATCACCTCTTCATGGGAAGACAGGGACAGCAACAACGCAGAAGCTCTAGCTCTGCACTCAGCCTTTCCCATCCTCTGCTCTCCAATCTGAGTGTCTGTGGCCTGGAAACGCTGAGAAGAGAGGAAGAACGCTGGGGGGGATGATGCCCGGAGTCTTGAGCACGTGAAGACCTACCATGCTGAACACTCTCTGCTTCTTCAGAGCATCTGCAGAGACCCACATCATGAGCTGGCTAGCTGTCTCACCCTGCTTCTTCATCAGAGCATCTGCACAGACCCACATCATGATCTGGCTAGCTCTGTAGAACAGATACCCAGGGGCAGGTAGCATAAGGCCCTGCTCTAGGTTAGCCCCTTTCCATCTATGTGGCAGTGTGGCTCTGTGGAGCTCAGCAGAGGGTGACCACCCATTCGGTGCTATATCCCCATACCACACAGTGCCACAGTGCCAGGCTCCAGCCCTAGCACACTCTTCGAAATCAACTCTTCACAGCGTGCTCATCTGGGCCCAACTCTTTTTTTTTTTTTTTTTCTGAGACAGGCTTTCTCTGTGTCATAGTCCTGGCTATCCTGGACTCACCTTGTTGACCAGACTGGCCTGGAACTCACAGCAATCTGCTTGCCTCTGCCTCACTCAGAGAGAGCCACCATGTGCTTTGCCATGCCCAGCCTGGGCTCAACTCTTGATGTCAGCTGGCTGGGACCTTGGGAGGGTGGGCTAAGGGGTTGTGAGTGGGTGACTGTCCTCTGTCCTGGTAAGAACAGGAGGAGCAGAGAAGTCACAAGGGCAGTCAGTAAGGCTGACTCTGTCCTTGACTACCAGGGAGTGGTAGTGAGGGCCAGGAGGGACTGCTACACAGCCCACGGAGACCCTGCAGCAGCTCAGTCTCCTCCCCATCAACCCACGATGTGCGTCAGCCACACCAGTGCCCTGACCTAAGGCTCACAGGCCCCTGAGGCCAGCGGGAGCAGCTTCTGCCCCATCCCAACCCTAGTCTCTAGGCCTAGAGCAGCTAACACCACAGTCCTCCAGCCCCGCCAGCAGGCAGACGCACCCCTCATCCCCAGGTACATGCAGTCCTGGAGGGAATGTTGTGATTTCCCACTCACTGGTCACAGACATTGGGTGTTAAATATATACCAAATTGTATATTTTACCACAAAGACAACGAAGGCACCCCACGTCTTTAATCCCAGCACTGGGGAGGTAGAGGCAGGTACATGTCTGTGAGTTCGAGACCAGCCTGGTCTACAAAGTGAGTTCCAGGGCAGCCAGGGCTACACAGAGAAACCCTGTCTTGAAACACCAACGGGAACAAATGTATCTTGTTCACTGCCTGCATCTTCCCTATGCCTCGACCAGTGGCACTCAGAGGACACGGGCATGAGAAAGCTTGTAAGCTGACCGTCTGCTCTTACAGGTTTTGGGGGAATGCATACAACTCTTTGTCCAAGTTGCCTCTCTAAAGCCCTCGGGTCTGGGCCTCACAGAGATCCAGACGTAGTCCCAGCTGCTGAGACTCCTGACTTTGTCCACAAGCAGTTGATGCCTGCAGAGCATTGCCAGTCCCAGAAATGAGGGTGCATCCTACATGCCAGCCTTTGTCTACAGGGACAGTCCTGGGTCCCTTCCTCAGAAAATCTTCCTGCCCACCCACCTGAAGCGGCTCTCCTATCCCCAGCCCTCCAGGGGCCCTGTTGATTTTACCTGGGGTTCCTGAACTCTGACTCTTTAGCACCTGACATTCACCTGGGTAGAATGTGGGTATCAGGTCTCTCTCTTTGATAGCCTTACTATCAAAGGCTATACTTCTGTGTCTCTCTTGGTGGAGACTGTGCCCATGGCAGGGACACAGCACACACCTGTGTTGCGTGTCCACAGTGAAGACCTTCTCCTAGGCTGAAGGCAGAGTTCTCAACCCTGCTCATAAGGTCCAACTGCAGAGCAGTGTGTGACCCTGTGAGAGCTAACCCTCTACCGGTGGCTGTGTCCCCTGCAGCAGGTAGCAGGAGAGAGAGGAGCTGGAACACAGGGCACACAGGGCTCTTCTCAGCCCTTCCCACTAATTCCTGCAGGTCTAGGCACTCCTGGAGCCCAGCATCATGTGCTCTGGGGTATCTCCGCCAGCTTAAACAAGAACGAGGAGGCTAAGCTGCGCAACACAGAACCTCAGCACCCTGTGCAAGTACGTGTGCGCCTCCTAACAGCATCCAGTGCTGACATCACTCATGGGGGAGGACACATTCCCCATCATGGGGACCTGAGAGCCTGGCTGCCTGGGCCATGACAAATGTTGACCTGGGAAAACCCAGTGTGGCCCTCGATCCAGCTCTAATGCCCCATGGCCTCAGGAGCATTCTGACATCACTATCTAGTCTCTGCACAGCTGGAGACATGACAGAACCTCCCATCCACAAAAACCTGCTCACGCTGTCTTCACTGTGGCTGCAAGCAGCAGCTGCAGACAAACCAGGGACAACCAGATGACGCATGGGCACCTGCCTGCACACTCTGAAAGTTTGGGTGGCCTCACCATGTAGGAGAACTTCTGAGGGTCACCCTCTGCTGTAGTCCACAGTGCTGGGGACAGGTTCCAAAAGCCTTGCTCTAAGTTCTGGTGGGGGCTAGGTGCCCACCAGCAGCAGGGCAACTTCAGCCACTGTTGAAAAGTTAAACAGACATCTACTTTCTTTCTTGGGTCCCAAAGAAACACCTCACCACTTCTCATGTATGATCAGGAAGTTCAAAGTCAAAAGACTCTCAGGCACTCACAGAAGGCCTTGGAATCTGTGGGAGCAGCTAGGCTGGGCTTGGGGTATCTGAAGGCAGCTTTGCGCCACAGCCCAGGGCTGAGACTCACAGGTGGAAGAGAGAGGGCGCCTGGTCTCCTGGGAAGTAGAGGAGTCCTGTCTTTTAGGGAAAAAAATGGACAACTGTTTCCCCAGCATGTGGACAACTACAGTGTAAAGGGAGCTACCTAGGTACACACGTCCTGTCCTGGCAGAGAACTGATCCAGAAGCTACACCATCTTAATTCACCCAAGGTGGAGCCAGGTGTGCAAGCTTCCTCACTGAAAGATTTGGCAATGCATGTCAAGCAGCTAAGCAGGAAACAGTTAGTACTGCCTTGGACTGATCAGGAAAGCCAAGGACCCACCAGGTACACAGAAAGGACATGAAGACCGACTTTAGAGCCCTAGGATGCCTTCTGCCCCGCCTGGGTGGACACTCGTGTGGCATGACCTTGCACCTGAATCTGCCCAGAGGAGCCTCAGGTTCTGGGGGGTCCCAGTCCTTAGCTTTACTCCACCCTGTCTGGCTGTCCTTGGCAGAGTCTGGATCCTGGAACCTGGGATGACGGATTCCAGGAACTTTGGTGGTGTTCTCCTCTCTCACCCCAAGTGACAAGTGGACAGCGTTAAGTGACACCAGTAGGACTCCCAAAGAGTAGAACAGTGGTCGGGGTGAAGCCAGGGCTCTCCGCCCCTGTCACAGGCTAGAGCAGCCCAAGCCTTGTGCTTTCCTAACTACTGAAAGCAAACTGGGTTTTTGGTGGTGGTGGTGGTGGTGGTGATGGTTTCATTTTGTTTGGGGGTTTCTTTTGTTGTGGTGGTTTCTGTTTTGGCTCTGTCTGTATATAGCCATGTAGTATGTGCATGTGTTTGCTGGTATGTGTATACATGCATGTGCTGGTATGTGTACGCTCTTGTGGAGAAAGGTCTACATTTGGGGGTCTTTTGCTCTCCTTATTTTCTGAGGAGGTCTCTCATCGGACCTGGACTAATTCAGCTAGTCTGGATAGCAGGAAAGCTGACTGACCCTCAGCCTCTGCCACCTCAGGGTTAGGATTGCAGTATGTACCGCCATGCCTGGCTTTTTCGCACGGGGCTTGGGGAGTCTCGAAACTGAGGTCCTACTGTTTGCCCAACAAGTAGTTTACCAATGGAACCATTTCCCCAGCCCTAAATATGGAGTGTTTATTCCTCGTTTGTACGTGTGGGAGGTGGGGACTGAATTTTGAGGGCAGAGCCTCTTGGGGGAGGTCCTCTACAGCCACTAAACCAAAGGGCAAAGGAGAGAACGAGCACGCGTGGGTCACAGACGGTACAGGACATGTTTGAGCGGTTAACTTTAGGTGACCGTGCAGCCAGCATACTCTGGGTCCCTGCACTTCTGATGAAATGGAAAGAGACACAGGGAAGGCGGCGGGGGCAGGGGGGACTTGAGCTCACGTCCTAGATTTGGGGGAGCCAAGGGATGGGGAATTCACAGGGGATAGACAGCGGCTCCTTCACAGGTTTCAACAGGGTTAGCTACCCATGAGCAAACCACCGAGAAGCCACGTCCAGAAGGGTGTTTCTGTTTAAATGAGGAAGTCGTCCTACAAAAAGGCCAACTGATGGCGTTTTATGGACCAGAGACACCCTGATGGGGTTTGTTTTTCCTGAATGAGAGCACAACAGACTACTACACTGAGGGGCGCCTACCTCTCTGGGCCGGTGGCCCAGCATCTTTTCACAGCTCAATTCCAGCCCCAGGAAAGCAACTGTAGTGTCCATGAGTCCAGGGCTGGAAAGGAAAATACCAAGAGTCCAGATCTTCCAGAAGTCTCCATGTAGGCCTGGCCAGGCTTAGGCTCTAGCTTGTAGGTGACTGCAGTGCAAACACAATTTAGACCTCCTCCTCTGCTTCCATCCAGCTGCAAATTCCCTTAGCAAGTGGGTGGCTAGTGCTGAGCAGGCTGTTCTCAGGAGTACCCACACTTCCAAATGCTTCCAGGAGTGGATTTGGGGTTTTGACCTGGAAAATGGACCCCATGTGAGCAGGGAGAAGCAGAAGGCAAGGGCAGGGAAGAAGGCACCCCTTCTCGGCCTAATGAACAGCTACAGGGTTGTCTGCCCCCACAGGTCTTAGAAGCCAACGGAAAGGGGGCTACTGGCTGCAGCCTCCATATTTTCCTGTCCTTTCTCACCTGAAGAAGCACAGAAAGGGAAATTCAGAGGGCCAAGCACACAAAGAGCACATAGGTTGAAAAGCCTGTTGGGAGTTTTTTGCTCAGAGTCAAGCCCCTCGTTCTCTGATTTGGCATAGTGAAAGGAAAAGATGGCAGGGTTTTGCTACTGGTTTCAGGGCTGAGCCCAGTGACTCAGGCCCCTTGCTCCTGCTTGAATTTTAGCTTCCAGAGCCCCACCTTTGCCGCCAGGAAGAGATTTCTCAACTCAAACTCCAGCACAGACTTGCTGAACCCAGAGCCATGGCTGAGGTCAAGCAACACAGCGAAACAAGACAAAACAAAACAAAAAACATAAAATAGAAAATACCGTTAGGAGCACAGGCTCATAAATCCCCACACTGAGCACTGGTTTTGGAAGGTGAGCATGGCCTTACCAGACTGAATCAGGACAACAGAAACAATGTGGCAGGAAGGCCAAGGGGCAGGGAAGCCGGGGGAGACAAGGAAAGCAGGTGCTTCAAGAGGAAATTCAGTCCAGTCCTCAAACTGAAGGGTGTCCCCAGACCCACAGCAGCACATGTGACTCCCAAAAAAAGGAAAAAAAAGATTTGTGAATAACCAGAGATTTGTCTAAAGGCATATAAAATAAATAAATATATGAATGACCACAAGAACAGAAGATGGCTTCTGAAAGAGCTGACAACTTCAGCAGGCATCTCGTGTGATGGTTAGAAATGTTAAGCTTACAGTGTTCGAGGAACTGGGCTGACTGGTTGTTTGAGACCATGGACCCCCCCTCCCACCCCTTTCCAAACAAAGGAATCAAAATTGGTCATCTCTGCCCTACAAACTGAATTTCATCTGAGGTTGGGTCACCTGTGGAGCACACTGAGGGACTGCAGACCTGACCCTACTATGGGAAGTTTATTTCCAGGCCTGGCTAGACCAGGCTCCAAGGCTGTGTCCTTCTGAGGCAATGAACAGAGAAGCCACTACCTGCCCTCTCTGCCAGCCCAGCCATGTTCTCTGAACTTGCCCACAGCTCTAGGCGGGGCTGGCCGACACCCACCTAGAGTACAAGACTAGTGCCCTCTCAGATGAAGGACAGAGATGTGTTTATTTCATGGTAGTTTCTGCTTTCCCTACAAACACATGGGTGTTGGCATGAGAACTACGTTGGATTTCAGATCTTCTTTTTCCTCCTTTAAAAACAACTGTCACTGAAGAAGAATGATGCTATATCTATCTTACAGATGTCATCACTTAGTTGCCTCACTCCTGGAAATTTCAGGAGGGTTCCCATTTTATGTGGGAATCCCTAAGCCTGACATATTTCTACAGAGCTTTTGCTTAATCAACAGTCATAATTCATAAAAATAAAGGAAGCAAACGCTGATGGAGTGAGCCAAGAGTTACTCCCTGGTTTCAGATAATTGAGCCACTGCAGAAGAAACAGTGATTGAAAGAAAAGAGTCTCCATTCAAAGGGTCTTTGTAGAGGGCAGGGACCTTGGACTTGGGTCTAGCAGGCACCCACTTTGTATACATCACAGCCCTGAAAGACCTCTCATTCATCTACAGAGGCCACTGCTGAGCAAGCCCAAGCTCAGGAAGTGCTTAAGTGAAGAGGGAGGGGAGGAGGGAGGGGAAGAAGGAGGAAGGGGAAGAGGAGGGAGGGGGAGGAAAGGAGGTGAGGAGGGAGGGGAAGAGGAGGGAGAGGGAGGAAAGGAGGTGAGGAAAGAAGGGAGAAGGAAGAGAAGGAAGGAAGGAGGGAGGGGAGGAGGGGGGGGGGAAGGAGGGGAGGGGGGAGAGGAGGAGGCAGAGGAGGTAAGTAGGCCAACAGCTCCAGCTAGTAGAATCTCCTCCTGTGTGGACAGAAAGTTCTTGACAGCAGTGGGAACATCAGGACTCAAGGAATCTTGGCAGCAACTGCAGGTGGAAACACATGAGCCAAGGGTCTGAAGAGGTGAAAACGGGTGGCACCACAGCCTGGTTGGGACAGCACAGGACCCTGACCTAGGCAAACATCTTGGGAGTGTATAAAAACTAAGTAAGCATCAAGTGCCCTGAAAAAGAATCAGGCTTCCACCCATTTTTCTGCCGTGCAGAAATGGAACGTGGTGTGGGGCCCAGCCAAAAGACCCTCAGCAAAAGGTCCCTGTCCAGCCTCCATACAGGCCGTGTACCCTTCACCAGTTCCTGGCTGCCAGTGTCCATGCATTCATTCTGAGGATGAGTGGTGGGCCATGTCAAACCAGGTCGGTGGCTACTGCAGTCAGCTTGAGCTCTGAAAAAGGTACTTTGCTAGCATCCCATCAACATGGCCATGGTCATATGTTTGAGAAGCTCAGATACACAACACCAGAAACCCTTCAGGCCCGAGGCAGCACTGGGCATGCAAGCTCCAGCAGTCCTTGGGGGAAGAGATCTGACCAAAGGCCTCCTGCCAACTACCTTCTGTAGGACCCCAAAGGTCAATCCTCCATCCTGGCCACCAAGAGAAGAACAAGCCCTTGAACAGGGTGCTGAACAGGATTGTCGAGAGGCAAGCTCACAGGGCCCGCCTGTCTTGGGGAAGATGGCTCCTGGACTCCTGGCTGTGACACACAGCTTACAGCGGGAGGTGTAGCGCTCCCACCCAGCCTGCCTGAGTCCCAGGCCTGTGCTGAGGACTGTCAGCTAGACTCCGAGGGCAGCTGCTCCACTGTGGTGAGCCACTCTGTGAGGATGGCAGCCACACATCTGCGGTATTCCCAGGTCCTGCTGGCAGTAAGATGAAGGGACTTTCCTCGCCACACACAACTCTGACCCAGAGAGGCCTGGTCCCCATTGCTGTAGCTTTGCCAGGTCCTGAGCACCTCCCAGCTTCCAATCAAGGACATAGGTGGCCCGAGCAGCCCTTCTTCCCGAGCCCTCAGTCCACAGGCACGTGCAGACAGGTGAAATGGGTAATGAGCACCAGCCTCGGGAGATAGATACGGCCTTAGGCTAACCCTGACAAACACAGAGGGACAAAGAGGAGGTGGGAAGGAGGCCTGAATTGTCCCGACTGCCAGGACCAGCTTAGGCCAGCACCTGAAGGGCACAGGCCCACAAGGCTCCTCTCTACTCAACACCCTCCACCCAGGACCCTCAACCTTCCCAAACCCAGTCTAAGAACATGTGGCCATAGCATTCACCCTCCATGAAGCCAGCTGCCATGCTCCAGGAGATGGCTAAGGCAGTAGCCACTTGAAGGTCTGCCGGGGCCTCTGAATCTTCTTCTACCCAATTCTTTTTCTACAGGTGGCAAGGGGCCCTGGGTGGAGGCAGGTGTGCCTTCAAATCAAATTCCCAAGGGCAAGTGCAGAGTGGACCATGCCTCCCTGGCTCAAATGTCCCGAACAGCAGCCTCCGTTCTGGGGCTGCACCTCAGGTTTCGGAGACAGAGCAGCCACAGAAAGCAGCCCGCTTTATCACAGCTTTAGCACAGCTCTCCATCACCATGGCCCCTCACCCTAGCATTCCATGCCTCCCAGGGGGGCAGATAATCCCACAAAGGGCCTCGTGCCAGAGGCTGGACACTGGAAAGGGCTTTCTCCAGCCGGGAGCCTTTGGGTTTGCTGGAATCTTCTTACTGGGCCCCGGGGCTCAGATCGAATATCCCTTTGAAAGCGTCAGAGGCAACCCCTGTGCTCTGCTCTGGTCTGTCTGACACCAGATCTAGGGGTGATTGAAGAGGGTAGCCCCCTCGACAAACTGAGCCCCCCCCCCAGACCATGGTCCCGGTCAGTAATGAGAGGAGGAAGGAGGAGGGAAAGGCCATATCATGTCCCAACAGGTGCCAACACCTTCTCCCTCAGGAACTCCCAGCCTGCTTCCCCAGCTTGCACCCTTCTCTTCCTCTGTCCACAGCCTAGGGGGTCTGGAGACCCAGGAATGGCTGACCATCCCTGAACAAGAGCCCTGTATACCTGACAGAACAGTCTCTTGAGTCTGGTCTATGCCGTTATGTCTCTGTAAGGTTCTATGAGTGTATGTACATTGGTGTGGCTTGCATGTGTGCAAAATAGTGTAAGTATGCACTGACATACCTCACATCCACAGGAATTCATAAGTGCAGAAAGTGTGAGCTCAAACGGACTGTCAAGGAGATCCCTAAGTAAGCCTGAAGCATGCCACGCTGTCAGGAGGGAGACTACTGAGGGCACAGAAGCAAGCAAAAAACTCTGTTGCTCAGATAAACATCCCTTCTGAGCCTGGGGACACAAGTGATAAGCGACCCCTGAAGGGAGGGTGCAGACCTAGAGCTATGGACCCTGCTCCTCCTCCTCGCAGGGATGCAAAATGCTGTCTCCTTTCCTATGTGGTGGCATTTTGTCCTGCTACAGGGTGTCCCTGAGCAGCTGGTGCACCTCAGCGAAAGGCTGCCATGGAACCTGTGGTTTTCTGTTGGAGTATGAAGATGGGACGGACCCCGATCCAACAATGACCCCTTTCCTGACAGCCCCACACTAGACAGTCCCTCAGGTGCTTGTGCCAACTGTCCACGCCCTGGCTGGTGGCCTCGTAAGGCCTCCTGCCTTCCCATAGCAGAGCTAACACAGACTTGGGACACTGGGTATCTAAGTGCCAGCCGGCGGAGCATCATTTCATGGAGTGTGTCCAGGGCAGTCGATGAGTCTCTGCCATTAAAGTCTGCTTACCAAGTTATTTCTCACAAGTGTGTGAAAATAAAGATGAAATCCAGGGAGGCTCCCCAATTCTGCTCATACACATACACCAAAATGGCTGCTAACAATGACAACCTGGCATCTGAGGTCAGGACAGGTTAGCACAGCAGGGCTTAGCCGGGCTCTGTGTGTGCTGACTGCTATGTGGACCTCTGTAGCCTCTTCCGTCTCCTCTGTATTGTTTGGTTACATTATGCCCTAGGTAGAGATGAGCACCTTCCCTGGGGAAGAAGAAAGATGCGGTGGGAACTTCACTTCTAAGGAGCACTGAGCACCAGCTCAGTCACACACTCTCTGTTCCCTTCCTCCAGCATCACCAGGCGCTGGGGCCGAGAAGGTGAGTTTGTGCCTTCACATGCTGGCAGCTTGGAGGAAACAGCAAAGGAAATGGGCTCTGGCTGTGCCCCGCTGTGTAGAGGGTCCAGCTCAAGGCCCTGGGCAGGGGAAGCTCACACTGACCTATGGTTTCTCACTGTATTCTGGCCCCACAGAGGAGGCAGAGAACCCAAGTGCTCGGCTGAGGCCCTGGGGCTAAGTCCCGTGCTTCCCACCTCAGCATCATTCAGATGAAATGTCAATTCTTGAGGTTCTACCCCTAACAACTAAACACAGCCTCAGCCCGGAGCCATAGCTGACTCTGTCACCCTGAGTTCCTAGCAGGTGAATGGCGTTCCCATCTTAAGGGCATGGCCAGATGGAGAGAGTGAGCCACTGACTCAGCCTTTCAGGGGCTTCCATTAGATCCCAAATGTCACAGAGAAAGGGGCGGGGTCCCGCTAAGCCTCTATGGCTGCCTTGACCTGACCACACAGAATCCACTTAGTCACACCAGAACACCAGGGTTAGTCTGTTGCCTGTCCATCTAGTCATCGTTATATGGCCCAAAGTCAGCCAAGGTGGGGGACCCCAGGATTGAGTTCAGAAAGTAAAATCCAGGGGCCATTAGTGAGTCTGGAGATGGTGGAGTCCGCTCAGAGGTGCCCCTGGAAAGGCAGATGGGTGGTCTGAAGGTTGGAGGTTAACACTCACAGGGCTCTTTCCCATGCCTAGCTGGCCCACAGGCTTGGCTTCTCCAGGTCTTGCTTGCGGGCCCTGAAGCCCTCTGGTCAGGCGTGAGATGAGAATGCTTAGTATTAGGATTTGCTTTTACACATTCAGTGAAGGGCCAGAGGCCTCAGGGAGTGGGACCAGCTGACTGGTCTGACCCTCAACATGCCCTTCCCTGTACCTGGGCCTAAGACCACTCCCTAGTGCCCAACACATGAGCACCGGAGGACCCAGGTGTCCTGCCACAGCCATGACCGCCTTCCTGGGATTGTCCCCGGCTACTCCTCTTTCCCACAGACAGGGAACTGGTCTGTATCCTTCTCCTCCCAGCCCCCAGGGTAGGGAGGCACACATCTACCCAGATCCTGGTGGAAGCAGACTGGAGGCTGTGTTCTTCCTTCCCTTCACGCTGCCACACTCCGTCTGGTGGTCCAGGGAGGGGAACTCTCCGATAAAGCCCAGGTTGCTCACGTCCTATCCCCCACCCTGTGGCCAGTAGCTCCTATTCCCCTTTGAACGAGGATAGTCTGTCAAGACAGAGGCAACATAAAACCCTGGGCAGCAAGAGAGCTGGGACAAGAGCAAAGAAGGGTTCCCAATGGAGGCTGCCGGTGTCAGGAACCAGGCGCAGAGGGGAGGCGCCTTGAACTTGAGGCCACTGCCACCATCATTAGCAGATGAGATTCAATTCCAAGCTGCTGCTTTCAGGGCTTTACCTAACCTTTGGGAAGGTAAGATTAACACCTCGGATGGAGGGAAAGTTAAAACTCAGGGCCTCTGCTTTGCAATTCTGATTCTCAGTCCTGAAACTGGAGAGTGCCTCCTGGGGCTATCTGCCCAGGCTTCCGAGCACTTACTTTCCACAGTTTATAGAACTTTCGTCTTAAGGGCACTCAGCCAAATGTGCAGCCACCAAACTGCCCTTCCACGGTGCACTCTCAGACACGTGACCCTTGAAAAGTCTCGAGCCTTAGGGATCAATGCAGCCTTTCACTGGAGATGCCTGGCTCCCACGGGTTCCACGGGGACATTAAAAATCTTCCACCTGCCACCTGCCTGGAAGAAGCTGTGGGATGGCTGTACCAGCCCGTACTTCCGCACCAAATCTAAGAGAAGTCACCTTGCAGAGAGCAGCTGGCCTTGCCAGCACCGGCCTCTGTACGGCTACAGGCACAGGAGCACGGCCCTAAGGAGTCTCACAAAATGGGCTAGTGGCAGCACAGATGAAATAGTGAACTCTGGAAGGTCTGAGAACACCACCCAGCCCAGCGGAGCAGCCAAATCACTTCAGGGGAGAACTGATCTGTCTCTGACAGCGTTCCCTCCCGCTGATGTGATAAATCAATAATTAGCTGCATCTCAGAGTCATCTTGTCAAAAGAAAGGGCACTGAGGTGGGCCGGGACAGCAAGGCCGACCGGGAAGGCCGGGACAGCTGTAAATGTGCCCATGTCTTCTGACACCATTTGTATTCTGTCAGTCACTAGCTTATGCTCCGTCTGAGCTGGGAACTGAATACCCTATTCAAAGGGTACTCACACGGCATGTTATTGCAATTTAATATTTTCACACGGAGACACGTCATTATCTCGCAACCCGACACTGGCAGCATAATTCTGTAATTTTTCAAGAGGCCCGATTTTCCTCAACGTGAGCACCAGGGCCCAGGATTGTCTAAACAGCCCCATCTCCTCTTTGTTCCACCTCAGGGCTGCAGACACACACTTTCACACCGCCCTGGTCTTACCAAGCAGCCCGGGATAGGCCTGGCCCCAGCTGCTGGCAGCAACTCTCTCCACACCCTGAAGACCAAGGGGCACAGGAACTAAGAGGGCAGAGAAGCCTGTGGTAAACAGAACTACAGTGTAAACCTCAAACAGCAGCTCCTCCCCTGCATGCCAGTGCCCACGTGTGTGCAGACATACAGCACACAGGTACACACCTGCTGTGACTATATACTGTATGGAGTCAGTCGCATCATGTCTGCAGATGAAGGTTCCACCTAAGAGGCCATTTTTCTTCCAGCCCTGTTAACGCCGGCCAGCAGAACACTCTGGTGTTCTGGTACTTGAGGAATGTGTCAGCACTTCCAGGAATAAGAGCCTGGGAGAGCCTGGAAGAAAGGCCAGAAGGTTCCTAGGGAGATATTGACTCAGATATACAGGCAGCAAAGAGGAGGGCAGCATGCCTCCATGCTACAAGCCAGGCCAGATCTCTGCTGGCCACTGCCACCTGAAGCCATGCTATTCTGTTCGAATCTGCAGGTATTCTCTGGTGTCCACAAGGGACCCAGGACCTGTAGGAAGAGTGCCGGCTGCTGACAGCCCAGGAACTCCACTGATGACCCTGGGGCTGACCTGGTCAGGGTGCCAGAGAGCTGACCTACAGGACCTTCCAAATGCAGCCCATATATACCAGAGACATCAATTCTGAGTCCAGCACAGCCCTCATCATGTGGCTTTTCCTCCACGTGGGGTTCCGATGGAGCCTCCAGAGAGGGAAGAGGCAACAGGGGTGCCAGAGATTAATGTCCAGGATTTCCCAGGCCTTTCTGCCGCCTTCCTCTTTGCCCCGGAACTGCATGGTCTCTCTGCGGTCACCACTCAGGCTCCTCTGGTGAGCGTAATTTTCAGTCTTTGTTTAAATGTTTTATGGGCTGATGTGACTGGGCCTCTGAGGAGACTGTGGCCGCCCATTGGGCAGATATAAATGTCTGAGCCTTTTCAATTCATGCCCCTTTCCCTCGGAGACCTGGCTACAAGGAACAACCTGAATCTATTATGGAAATCTATATTTTGGTGTAATGTCGACTGTCAGCTCGTGAATATAGACACAGGATTAAACAGCAGCACAGCAAAGTGTCCTAATCATTTTCAGAACTAGTTCTTCATGTGCTGACCCAGTCCTGCTCTCTTCTGAGATGCTGAGGCCCTGCTGCCTGAGGCTAGAGAAACACATTACGACTGAATCAGCGAGGTTCTCCAGCAAACTTCCTTCCCTTTCTCTCTTCTTTCTGCTTTCCCAGTGTGAAGGAGAGGTGGGCCCAGGCATTCTCCACCAGCATAGGGCAGGGTCCGTAAGACAACCAACATAGGTCAGGAAACTTCTCCCCATCTGAGGAGACTGGACACAGACGCACAAACCCCAAGGCAGTGCCTGGCACAAAGAACCCAGATCTAATGTCTTTCTCTGATCAAACTTCTGAGCAGCAGTCTGTTGGAGAGGGTCCTCTAGCCCCCATGAGCCAAGTTCAGAGTCCCACTCACAGCAGACCTTGTGCTGGGCTTCTAAGAGAGGTGAACATGCTTTTACAGAGACGGAGCTGCCAAAACAACCAAGTCTCCCACCCCTGTAGGACCTGGGAGGCCTCTGATAAGAAAAGAGCTGGCAGATGCCAACAGCTGTTTCAGACCCAAAGACAGATGTAATGTTGAAAAGGCTTGCTCGACTAAACTAGGAAAGCGGTGAGACAGGGCGGGGGGGGGGGGGG
>CM053763.1:123427077-123511723 GCA_028658305.1 Pachyuromys duprasi
CAACAGGCATGGCTTCATGATCGGGTTTTAGACTCACTCACAGCTGTCCTGAGATGACGGGCTCTACACCCTCTGCCTGCCCTCAGTGCCCTCTAGGGCAGGAAGCTAAAGAATGACAAAGCCATTTCCAAATGGAAAAGTTAGGGGGGAAATTGCTCTGATTCCCTGTCAGGTCTGAGCGAGATTCTGGTGGCCACAGGCCACAGACTTTCAGGTCCTTCAAGGCAGCACCCCCTGAGAGAGGCAAGGAGCTGCAGTGTTTGGGACAGGGTCAGAAGCACACAAATGCTCCAATGCGTCACCCGAGCTAAAATGGACCTGTATCCTCTACACCATTCTCACCTCTTATCTGGCAAATCCTAGCTGGGACCCATGGATCACTACAAGGCAGACAGCGCACACAGCACAGGCGAGGGGAGAAGGACCCCCCGCGACCCCCCCCACATACTGCATGCTCCCCCAAGCCTGTGCAGCAGGAGCACGGGAGGCCAAGTGAGGTCCACGTGAACCCTCGTGGGTAGCTTCTGGAACACTTGGGCCAGGCTTTGCTATTGGCACTAAGCATTCAGCTTTGTTATTCTTTCTAAAGCAGGGAAGTAGACAAAGCCACTTATTTCTCAACTCGACAGTGGACCGACTGGAAAGCAAATTGCAGGCATATGGAGGTCACTTCAGTGGGGACTGCTCCCAGAACCAGGGATCTGCAGAGACCAGCACCAGACACGGCCCAGACATTCTGCCTGCTCTACCAGGCGACGTAGAGAAAGCGGTGTATCCCCCAATGCCCTACCTACCCCACCAATATTGAAATTCATTTGGAATATATTCTGTCAGAAGAGGGGAAAAATGAAGTCTGCCCAACTTCATCTAGGAAAATCGAGGGTCAAAAGAAATGGATGAAAAATCCTGAAGGAGGCCGGAGAGGGTCACCCACGGAACCCCTAAGGCCTGGGAAACCCCACTTTCCAGCAGGCCGTTCCCTCCTGTCCCAGTCAGTCTTCCTGTCCGTGGCTCACAGCATTGCCTGGGCAGAGAGCAGGACACCCACCACACCAGGTAAGCCATGGTCCTCCTGCCCCCTCCTGGGTATGGACTGACTTCACGGCCACAACGTGCAGCCAGGCTCCATCACACAGACATACCTTTGAGACACCGCTATAAAAACTGGCTTCTAGCCACTATCTCAAACCAGCTGGGGGCACAACTCAGAAACTAAAAGAAGCAAGAACCCAAAGAGCCCCCTCACTCACCCACCACCCGCTCGCTCCAAGACCCTTGGATTCTGCCTCAATGCATGCTGGGAGGAATGAGGATCTTCTCAGTAAGTGCAAACTCATCCTTGGCTCGTCCAGGACTTCCAGAGACTATGCAGATCCAGCACACACACATGAAAGCACGCAAGCATGCATGTACACATACACACATGCACATGCAATGATCACAGGGCACTGACCAAGAGGTGACCCCATTTTCTGATGTGTGTATGTTTTTCACTGAGTGTCATTGCTGAGTCTCTTCGGCTGCACCCTGAGATTGGGCTAAGAAAGCCAGTGTGTGAGGACTGTGCTTTGCTTGCTTCCCTAGACAGGAATGCAGTGTGAACACAGCAAGCCCTGCACAGAACCAGGATCGGGATTGTTTGCTCTCATACCTTTAAAGGCCTACACAGACGCCAGCCGGCCTTCCTTCCCACCTAAGCCTGAAGGCTGGACGAGCCACAGAGTGCCCTGTGGCTGCAGGGGGTTTCTGATAACTTTGCTCAGCTCCCTGTGCTCTCAAAGCTCTGGAGCTTTGGCCAGAGTGACAAAGGTGCTGTCTTCACAAGGTCTGCTTAAACACACACTTTACTACCTCAGCTTTGAGGGATGAGCACTTGGGGTTGGGAACTGCACAAGCCTAGATGTGTGTATGTGCACAGGAAAATGCAGAGCCATATTTAGAGGAGATGAAATATTCACTAGGATCAGCCATGTTTTAAAATGATTATAAATTATTTTAACAGTGCATTTGCAAAGGGTTATAAAAACAGCCATAATATATTTTTTTCCTTAGATTCTAGAATTACCAGTATGACAGCTAATGCAATAATGATTTGTTTCAAATGCCAGTGTTTAAGCTGCATAAAGCTGATTTCAGACATTTTTTCCAGTAGGCCACATTGTACTTAATGAAATTAAACACACCAATCGCATTTGTCCCCGGGGGACGAGGAACTGAACACACCGCTGGTTTATTTTTTTATTAAAATAAATTGCAGCCGGCAAGATGGACTAATTGCATACAGAATTGAAAAAGAAACATTCCATTGATATAATTAAGCCAATTTTCATGGACAGAAATAGTTATAGTGGATATAAAATAAGCAAAGCCTTCACCAGAATCTGCCTTCCCTCCCTTTTTTTTACACAAAATGTTAACTATTAAACAAATATGTATCTCAAGTGGCCGGCACGCCTGTCTTCAGCTTGCTCTCCTTCCTCTTTCTCCTGAGAGGTGCCTCCAGAGGGCCGAGATCTGAGATCAGGAGTGGCCAGCCAGGGAGAGACCACCCATCCCTTGTTTGAGGGCCACTGGGGAGGAGGGTGCTCTGGGTGCAGAATGGTGGCAACAGGCACCAACAGGCAACAGCAAAGACCTTGCCCTAGTCCTGCAACTCGGTCTATTGGCAACAGCAGCAGGGGCCCTGCAGGGCACATCTCCCTGCGTACCTGAGGAAGACAGGTGGATTTTTTCCCTCATAGGTTGGGAGTGGGGCAAGTTGGCAGTCTCACATCTCTGTGTGAGGTTTTTGTACTTGTGGTGGGCAGAAGGCAAGGGGGGGATGGGTAGACAAGGCCATCCCTGGCAATACTGACTACCTAAAGAATCTGCCCTTGGGCATGGTACCCACAGCCAGGTGAGGTAAAGCTGTGTGGTTATTTCCTGAGGGGAGAGTCCAGCTCTGAGCAAGTATGATTTCTACCCGCAGGCAAGTAGGAATAGATCTGATGGCTGCATTCAGGGGTCATGACACATGGACTCTACTTGCCCTTTAAGAACAGACCACGGTAAGTGTTGGTCTCCAGATACATTAACCCTGACACATTTAATTACTTGATTCACTAATTAATTAAAAACACTGCGGGATTAATCATTGTCTGCAGTACCATACTGAGAAACCCTGAAGGTCTTGAACGTGATGTGCTATAGCATGAGCTTCTGCACCTACCTAGGGTCTCCTGCATCTGAAGGAGGTGCTCAAACTCCCTGCTCTCCTTCCCTGGGCCAGTGAAGGGGATGAGGGCAAAAGGACACCCACAGGCGCTCTGAGGGTCACTTCCCAGGCTGCTGCCAGTCAGAACAGGGGCAGAGCAACTCACAATGCACCCTCGACCTGGCTTTCCTGGATCACATTCCCCACCCCAGTTCAAACCCAGCATGGTCGGACACACCTGTGTGCCCAGGAGGAGTAAAGGGAACACTACCTTGCACTGGGGATTTGGGGCCAGCTGTAGGGGTCTGGAAGGTCAAGGGGAACACCCAGGAAGTCCGAAGGTGCCCCCCAAGTAGAAAGGCACTGCTGTAGCGCATGTGGTCAGAGGCAGACACACTGCTGGCTCCACAGCCGCCCAGGACTTCCTGCGAAGAGAACTGTGAGGCTGGGAGTTCCCTGGCAGGTGCCCGGCAGGGGCTGGCAGTCTGAGAATCTCCACTCCCAACCCCAGGCTGCCTTTCTGCAGAGCTGAAGCCCATGGGGGTGGGGGGAGACCAAGAGAAAAAGAAAGACACACAGAGACAGAGACTCCCTCCCTCCATCTCACGAAGTTCTTTTCTGACCGATATGCTGCCATCATTTCCCCAGAGCCTTCTACTAGAGCTTCCGAACCCAAGTCAAAACCTGATAAATTGTATTTAGTGCTATTTGAATTTTTAAAACGAAATTTACTCAAAAGGTTTTTTTTAATCCTGGATAATTTTGTTGAAACTCTAATTATACATAACCTTAGTTACCAGTACCAGCTCCCTCCCCCAAGGATCCCTAATTGCCTCCTAATTGAATAAAACAGAGGGCTAATCACACCCCACCAAAGTCCTGGGAGCAGCGGCAGCTGAGGCGGGTGCAACTCTCTGGGGAGGGAGCTCACAGCAGCCTCACCCAGCCTCTGAACGGAAAGTGAGGACTTACTTCTCTGCTCCTAGCACTGTCCAGGTAGGGCTTCTGGGGTAGTGGGGACTGCAGGACTGGGAGGAGCTATGAGGTCTAATCTGCACCTGTTCCTCCTTCCCTAGGCCTCCAGACTGCAGCGAAGCAGGCGGCCCCAATCTGAGGATGGTTAGAGTCCCTGGGACACAGCCTGAGGGGAGACCTAGCAAACTGGCTCTACAAACTGGCGTTAGCAAGACTGATGTACACACAAGGCTTCTGACCCCTGAAACACCACCCAGTGGAGGCAGAAGCAAGGCCTGAGAGCCTCAGGGCACTGGCCACCAGCCCTGCACTCCGCCCCACCATTCGCCTAAAGCGGGCAAGACAATCAATTCCCACCTATAAGTCCCTGCTGCCTTTGCAGTCTTGACAGTCCCAGAGAAAAGGTTGTCCCCTGGACTGTCCTGTCCCCGGGGAGAGCAGAAGGAGGGCAAAAGCCAGCCAAACCCCGGCCCCCTGCTTGTCTCAACTCGAAGGGGACAGGCCTTGAGCCTGGACTCCAGTCTTCCACACTGAATTAGGAATTAATCACCCCCAACACACTGGACACTCCATGGGACCACAGGGTCTATCACTTCCACAGAAACCAGGTCTCCAAGGGCAGCTCTGATGGGGGCGTCTCCAAGCAGAAACCACGTCTCCAAGGGCGGCTCCAATGGGGGTCCTAGCAGCAGAGTCCTGCTCCTTATGTAGTTGCTGAAGGTCAGGAAGGCACGGTCATCAACCGAACCCCCACCTGCCCACCTGGGCCCCAGCAGTGGCGAGAACAATAAGCTATTGTTAAGAATTTCGTTGTTTAAGAGTAGGACCAAGAAGGCCTCACTGGGCAGCATGGCCAGGCTAAGACCCCTGCCTCCAACTGTCTTCACTCTGCTTAGGCTTTGGTTTCCCACCAACTGTGTCACAGTCACCATTGGGGGTACCTCAGAGACCTCTATTCTTAGAAAGCTCAACCTAAGTGTCTACTCTAGGACCCTACATTCCACTAAGTGACACTTTAAAAGGCCCAGCTTGAGTACGCCTTGTAGGTGTAGACAGAGACCTGGAGTAGATCACCAGGAAATACAAACGAAACTGTACCTCAAGATACACAGCCTGAGACAGGCCCCAAACCCACGCCCTGTGTCCTGAGATTACATCCTTTAGCCCAATTGTCCTTCCACACTCAGTACAGTTTCAGTCCCAGCTCAGGGGCCCCGCGTGCAAGTGCAGCACAAAATCCTGAACAAGCATGACCTTGCTCCCTCCCCTAGCCCCTGGGCCAGCGAGTGCCTCCTGGTCACCCTTGCTTCAGGTAATGAAATCAGGTTCCCAGGAGCCTTCCACATCCGCTTAAAATACTGTCTAATGAAACACAGCAGTCCCCAGTGGGCCCCGGGCTCTCTTCCATCCCGAGCGCCAACCATCTTCTTGAGGGGGCCTTAGCGGTAGCAGCCTGGAACCAGGTCTCAGGGCGACACCCCAGCGGGGGACTCTGCGTCTGTCGGGCAAGCTTCTCTGGGCTGTTTCCAAGGACGCTGCAGAAAGAGAAGCCTGAACTGTGACTCCCACCAGCTGTGTCCTCCGGTTCTGGGCCTCCAGCGAAGGCCTCAGAACCTTGGCTGGGCAGCCGTTTCGATCCTAGATAGGGCCGGCCCGGTAACCTTCCACACCTGGTGGAGGAGGAACGGGCATAGAGCTGAGGCCCAGTAGGGCGCGAGCGGGTGTGAACCTCTGCGAAGTTTCCGGGGCCGCGCAGGGAGAGCGCTGAGCTGGTCTCTCGCTTGCAGCGAAGGCGGCGGCGACAAAAAGGGCGCAGTGGCTTCACTCTTCTCTCCTTCCACCTTTGGGTTCTTCCTCTGTGAGAGCCTGACCAGCCCAAGTCTGCAGCCAGGGGATCGAGACTCCAAAAGCCCCGGGTGCACACCAGGCTCGGAACAGCACATAGCACATAGCACACCCGCTCCGTGCGTCGGGGACAGTCATACAGTACGCACACCGCCCCTTCGTATCCACTGGGAAACGAGCGGCCCCGTTCGCACCAAGAGGGGTCAGAGGTCATGGGTGGCCCAGAAGGCTGAGGTCAAGGGCAGCGGGCCAGGGAGCTCGGCGGGAAAGGGGCTCCTAGCCGAGGGGCCACGAACTCCAACGGCAGAGCTCAGGGAAGCTTGGCGGAGGCTGGAAGTTGCTTTTCCCTGCAGGGTGGGCGCGCGGCCTAAAGCAGCCGCCGTGGGGACAGGTTCGGTGGAGTCCCGAGCTGAACGTGCCGGCCTCTTTCGGAAAACTATCAAGAATCCCAGACCCGCTGGGCTCATGGTTTTGAGAATTCGGCTCTGGACGCCGTGAGGCCGGGCCAGGCAGGGTCCTGCCCGGGAGGCGCAGCCCCCGCGGCCTGCTGGTGGGGCAGGGACCTCCAGCCAGCGAGCGGCCGGCCGGGCGCCCCTCTCGCGGGCCCGAGGTAGAGGAGGGGGCGGCAGGGGCGAGCGACTCGGACCCTCCGCGCGCAGCGCTCACCGCTTCGCTGCAGCCGGACCGCGGCCCGGTCTGCCGACGCCGCGCTCCCCCGGCTGCGGTGCAGCGGGTCCCACCTGCTGGCTACAGGGCCGCAGCCCCTGGCCCGGCTCGCGGCGGCGGAGGGCGCCAGCGCGGGGACGGGAGGACGCGAGGGCTGCTCCGGGGCGCGGCGGCGGCAGCGCGGACGGCGGGAGTTCGCGGTGGGGACCGGCCCGCGGCGGGGCGCGAGCGGAGCCGCAGGCTCGGCCCAGGGCGGAGCGAAAGAGAAAGTAAGACCCGGGCCCGGGCGGCCGTGCCGGGCAGTTCGTCCCTCTGGGCCTCGCGGGTGCCAGGGAGACCGTGTGCGGGAGGGTCGGAGCGAGGGCAAGCGAGGCAGGGCGGAGGGTCGCGGAGCAGCCGGCGGGGACCCGGCTGCCGGCGGCCCCGGCGCCCGCGGGCCCGAGCGGGCTGCGGGAACCGCGGAGGAGCGCCGGCCACCACGCGGGGCACCACTTGGCCATGAACTTCGCGGCCGCAGCTCCCGGCGCAGGAAAAAGTCTCCACGCTGCTCCCCCAGCGGCCGCGGCCGTCCCGCCAGCGCCAACTGTGCCCTCGCTCCCGGGGAGCCGGGTGGGCGCCGGCCCGCGCCCCCTCCTCCGCCCCCTCCCCGGCTCTGGGTCTCCCTCCTCTGAGCCCGGCTGGCGGACGCCAAAGGCGGTGCTCTAGCGCCCACTATTTCAAAAGCCCGGAATATGATTTGACCGGGACTGAGAGCCACTCGGAGAGAGAGAGGGAGAGAGCGAGCGAGAGGAAAAGTTACTCTCCCCTTCCGTCAACTTTTCGCTAACTTTCGCTTTTCTCTCTCCTCCACCCCCGGCCCTCCCCCTCCGCCCCCCTCCCCGGCCCCCACCGCGCGCCTCGGGTTCCCGGGCCCGAGCGCCTGACACTGTGGGGGGGAGGGGGTTCGGCGGGGAGGGGGCCGGCGCCTTCGGGGAGCGCGCGGCCCGGGCGCCCCGAGCCTCCGCGCCGAGCCCGGCCGCCCCGGAGCGCTGGAGGCGGAGCAGCCCCCGGGCCGCGCGGCCGACCGGGGGCCGGAGCCGCGGGCGCGCCGACCGCGCCCGACGCGCACCCCTGGCCCGGGTACCCCGGCGGCGCGGCGCGGCGGAGCGCGGGAGACTTACTTTTGGCTAGCTTCCTCGCCCTCGCCTTGGATCGCATGGTGTCGGCTCGCGGAACCTCTCTCCTCCTCCTCGAGCCCAGAAGCAGCTACACACTATCTTCATCTCCCTAGCATTGTCAGTTTGGACACCTTCGCACATGCGCACAGAGCACTCAATCTGACACCCCTCGCCGGGGCCAAAAAAACTTTGCAATGTGTTCATCATCCTCTTCGTCGCGCCGCCGCCGCCGCCGCCTCGGCGCGGGATTGGGGGGCTCTCCGAGGCCTTCCCGGTCTTCACCTCACTTCTCTCCCTCCCCCCTCCCCCCCCTTTTCGGCGCAGCTCGGAACTGGCCCTTTAAGAAAACATTCCCTGCGCGCCGCTCCCGCCCGGGGCCCGCACCCCGGACACTTTAAAAGGACCCAGGTAGCCCCGGAGGCGAGGCGACGGGCCCCCGCCCTGCGCTGCGCGGCGCCGCCGCTCTCGCCCCGGCCGCCGCTCTCTGCCGACCCCTCGGCTCTCCCCGCAGACGCGCGGAATGCCCGGACACGGCTCCGGGCCGCTGTGCGGCGTTTGGTTGCGTTTTTTTACTAATTAAAAAGCTTTCGTTCGCCGTCGTCCCAGAGCGCTCTCCTCCCGAACGCTCCTCGGTCCCCGCCCGCACCCCGCGCCCGCCGAGGGGGTGTCGGGGCCCACGCGCCCCAGAACCCGGCTCCTCCGAAGCCCCTGCCGGCCGCCGCCCCCCGCCGGCCGCCCGCCCCCGCCCCTCCCCCTCGTCCCCACCCGGCGGCTGCCGCTTCGGGCTCCTCGGCTCGAAAACAAACAGCCCAGGCGCCGCCGGCTCCGCGCTCCGCCACCACCCGGGACGCCGAGCCGCGCCGGACCCGTCGGTCCTCGGTCGGGCGCGGCGGCCGAGGGCAGCGCGCCCCGCGCCGGGTGGGGGGCGGCCGTGCCAAGGCCGAGCGGGACGTCCCGCACTTCTGCGCCTCCGGGGTGGGCCCTCGGGCCCCGGCCTCCGCGCCCCGTTGGGTTGCGGCCGCGGCCCCCAGGTGAGTACCGGGCGCGGAAGCGCCGGAGCTCGGCCACTCTCCGGAGCTGGGGTTCCTCTCCGGACACTCCCCTCCGGCTTCTCCCGGCCGTGGTGCGTCTTGGGCTGGGGATCCCGAGGCACAGGTGGAGGAGTGCGCGCCGGAGGACACCGGCGCTTCTTCTATCCCTGCCGCCTTCCCCTCGGAGCTCAGGCCAGCGAGGGGCCTGGCTGGGCAGGAGCAAGGTGGCCCCAACTAAGAGGCCTAACGGGGTGAGTGTGGATTCCCTGTTCGAGTACGACCACGATTTGAGTTTCAATTGGGAACAAACGGAGGCGCTGCCCGGCCTGGGTGACCGCCCTGGGCGCCCTTCCCGAATACCAAGGTCCCTCCAGGCAACGAGATTCAGAACTGTCACGGTGTCACCTGAGCCTGAGCAGGGCCGGGCGCCATTTGGGTCTTTCTGCCTCCCAGGTGGGGCATCTCGCCATCCTCACCCCTTCTTTGTTGTGCAACGAAAGCAGTCTCCTAGTACTAAAATCTGCACACCGAGTCCCTTTCAAACAGCCGTCCCCAGAGAGCCCTTCCTTTAGGCTCCTCACCTAATGGAGAGCGCTGCTCGGCCCAGGCTACCCCAGAGAGAAGCCCCAGAGCGGGCGAGCAGCAGCAGCAGCAGCGGTGTGCAGAGCCTTCGGACCGCCAAAGGACTCCTTTCCCCGCAGAGACCCAAAAGTCTCTGAGTCGCTCACAGGTTTGGGCGCCTGGCCCTGCACCCAGCTGGCTGCAGGGCCGAGGCCCTTGTGGGAGGCCTTACTCTTCTCCCTTTCTCAGCCTCTCGACCTAGGCTGAGTCACAGATCCGCTCAAAGGCTCTCGCTGCTGCAGCTCCTGGTGATCTTGGAGGGCCCTGAACCTGCTCAACCCCGGGAGGGGTGTGTGTGTATGACAGAGCCGGGCAGGACAGTAGATACTGCTCCATCTGGGCCGGGCCGGACTCTAAAGTGTGTGCTACGTCTGGCTTGAGTAGCAGATCCGAGAAGGCTCAAGGTCATCCAGAAGTGCAGCACCCCAGGTGGCCCTTGATACTCGGAGAACACCTGGAAAAATTCAGAGTTGCAGCTCTCTGCTACAGAGGGACCCTGGCCACACACTCACACCCCGAGGAGGCAGAACCGCCCTACTTCCTCTAGGGTGTCCAGTTCGCTGGAGCCCCTCTTCTGGTCCCTTCTTTGCTAAGGAGGACGCAGAATTCTGGGCAGATTGGACCAGCTCAGCCCAGGATGGAAGCAGGAGCTGACCCTTGCCAGTGGGGGTGTGGGGAACTGGCAGCAGCAAGTCTCTCTTGCTCTTGGCTGTCGCCCTCTGAGCCTGGAGGGATGGCCTGCCTGGGGCGGGGACCTGGGGACCCAGGCTCACCAGGAGCCCCCAGGTGCGGCAGTGGCTCTAAGATGCAGGACCTCTAGGTCTGGAAAGCCGTGGCCCTGGCCAGGCCCTGCCCCCGCGTGGCCGGAGTTAGAACCTGAGAGGTCAGAAATGGAGGAATTCCTCAAGGAGAGTGGGAAAGAAAGGAAAAGCAGATTTTAGTCCCCTTGGAGGCAGTTTTGTACTTCCATCCCACCGAGAAAAAAAATTTTTTGGCAGAGATGGGGGTCTACACGTAGAGGGACAAGTGTGGGCAAGTGGAGGTCCTCTGTGGGAGTGATTCTCACTAAATGCTTTAAGAACCGTTTTTAAAGTTGAGTCAAGCGGTGGGGGAGTGTGGGGTCCAGGGACTCTGGTGAGAAATGCCGCCCGCTTTGGGGTTGGCTAAATGATTCCCTGTACTGGACAGCTAACACTGCCAAGTTCAAGAACCAACTTCATTGCTGGCAGGGGAGGGGCATGCTAGCGAAGAGAACCCCAGCAACCTCTATTGTGCTCCCTGCAGCCGACAAAGAGGCTGTAGAACCAGATCAGTTCACCTTCCGGACTGGGAAAGGACCAGACTGCGAGAGTGGTCCTCAGCCCCCTAGGGAGCGAGCGCTGAGTGGCCCCTAGCCTTCCTGCTGCGCTGGTCTGCAGTTCCCCTTTAGCCTCACCCAGTCCAGGCCTCCTCGGGGAAGCCAGCCTCTCCAGAAGCGGCACCTTTACCCCTCTCGGGGGCGGGCAGCCCCTTCTGCAGCCTGGCTAGGTGTGCCTGCCACCACAGCTTCTTGTCCGAGCTCTTTCCTCTCCACTCACGAAGCTCTTCCTCTGTGTTCCCCACAAGTTCAGTCTGTACAACCTCCTGGCTGTGGTGCAAAGGAGAAAAAGCGCCTCTCCCTCAGTTGCCATGAGGGAAGTGTCACAGGAGGAATCGCAATCGGACTACAAGTCCTCACCGTACCCTGGCACATGGGCCACCAGGCTGGGATGGGCGAGAGTCTCCTCGCCAAGGAGGTGTGTTTTCATGCTCCCCGGCTAGGTGGAGGTGGCGGCTGGCTACCACGCACAGATGGGCAAAGGGGGCAGAGGCTGGGGCAGGGAGAGTGGCCGCCCAAGACCAGGAGGCCAGACAGCTCTCTGCAGCTTGGGTCTGATCTGGCACTTGGGATAGGCTTCAAAACACCTAAAGAACTGGCCCCAGGCAGGCCTAGGAAGCGGCCCCAAATGGGGGTCCCCCAGCGCCCAGGCTCTACTGCATGTGCTCCAACCTGGACACATTTTTAGGTCCCGCTCTGCCCAGCTGCCCTCATAGCTGCAGGAAACCTTGAGGAGACTTGAATGACCTTGAGAACGGAAGGACAGTGGTCAGACTTTCTGCCCATGGGGTTCTCTCTGAAGGTCTGGGACCGCCCAGGGCCAGAGTGTGGCTCTGGGGACCGTGGGGGGCGCTCTCAACCAAGACGGCCCAGGAGTGCGAGCTTAGCGATTTTGAACATCCCCCAGCTGTTCAGAAACAGACATCTTTGGATCCCAGGACCACTTTTGACCCTGCATGGGGAGCGTCCTAGAGGTCTGCACGGGTCTTTGCAGCAGAATTTCTCTGTCTGGCCTCCGTCCCGAGCCCCTGCCGACATGATGCACACTAGATTATTTGCCGCTCACCTGCATGCCTTTTGGACAATGGGGACAGAGTGGGGGATGTTTTGCTTTAAAATATCAAGAGCTCAGGCCTCCTGCTCTCCCTTTTCTTCTCCCCGTTTGAATCCAGGAGGGAGTTGCCTTTTCTGTCTTGCGGAGGGGAAAACCCGTTCCAGAAGGCGCTGGAAGCTCCCAAGGACTCCTTCCCGCCTGGAGAGCACAGCTTGCGGAATCGAGTGCAGAGAAGCCATGGGCTCTTGCAGCTGTGCGGAGGCTGTGGCCACCGGGAGCAGTAAACGGAATCTCCCCGCTCTTTCCCTCCTGATCCTTTAACCTTCGAAAATCCACCAACGAATCTAGATCTGCGGCTTGCGCTGCGAGTGTCGGTGAGGCACGTGCTCGTCCCGGACTAGGCAGCGGTGCAGCCCGCAGCTTCCTCCCCTCCGCTTGTGCTCACCAGCAGCAACTTCGTTCTTTGCAGGTAAAAGCCTGGAGCCAAGGAGTGCGCTGAGACCAATGCAGCCGAGCAGCACCGCTCCGGCTCCCAAGCTGCTGCCAGTCTAGGATGCTCCCGCTTCCAGCGAGTGTGAGCAGGGAGGGCCCTGGCAGCAACGAAAACAGCAAGCTGCCAGAGCCTCCCGCCCTGAGACCCGGGCTCCGGAGCCGCCAAGTGGGAGCCTGCCTTCCAAGCGCAGCGAAGTCCAGAGCTGGGTAGAGCAAGACAACCAAGTCTCCTCAGCTCATCTTGAATCTGAAACTACATTTCGTTTTTGCAGAGTCGCCTACTACATAATGAATCGGTGGTAGATTCGGCCGGGTATAGCTGACACTGTTTGGGAACCAGATTTTGTGTTTGGACTTGTACAGTGTTGATCTCACAGTTCCAACTGTTGGGTGGGAGCTGCTAGGTAATTCTCTTCCTTTAGCCTTCTGTGACCATTCACAGAATGACCATTCATCCTTCCCCTCAGAGTTGTGTGTGACTGGCAGGCAAGAAGGGTTAGTTTTCAGGGCTGAGGCTTAGCAGCAGCGTGGCACAGAGCAACCCACCCTCAGGAGCCACAGTTTAAGACGGGTGCTCAGAGAGGACTTTTCCCAAACGGCGGGACTGTCTGTCCTGCATGTGCAGTCTCTGCTTCCTCCCTCCTGCCTCCTGTGCAGTCCCTGCTTCCTCCCTCCTGCCTCGCTCACTCCGTGTTGGGTGGGGGAGTTGAGAGAGTCTCTTCTTGGCCCCTGAGAAGATTTGTTGCCAGAAAAATTAACAAGGCCTCTCCACCTGGCACTCATCATCCTGAAGAAGGTGGATGGGGTTGTGGGGGCGGCCGAAAGGGAACCTACAGATGCTCCAACAGTTTTGGGGGAACACTGGTCCACCCCCGCATACACCTTCATGTCACCCCAGCTCCAACTGGCCGCCTTAGCCTGGCATGTGTGGTGCATACTTGAGAGACCAAGCCCAGACTTAGGCTTCTAAAGAACTTTTCCCTCTGGGAGAAGGTGGAGTGGAGTCCAGCAAGAGGAGAGTGGTAAAACTTCCTGTCTTTCCCACCACCACTAAGACCTCTGGTCCAGACACTGAGAGAGGCCAAGGAGATGCTCAAAAGGGCCCTGCAAACACACACACACACACACACACACACACACACACACACACCCCTTCTGCTTTCTACTAAAGCAATAACAGCAGAACAGTGGCTCTGAAGACATGCTTTGTGAGCCGGCAAGAAAAGGGCAGACACCAGTATGGCCTGAGGCTGGGGAAAAAATTAACAGTTCTGCAGGGTCACTAAAGGTGATGGAATCACTGGTCCATGCCCTCCAGGGACAAGGTGCCTGATCCCCACCTGTTCCCAAGTCCTCAAAGTGGAAAAGCTCAGGGCAGTGGCAGCAGAAGTCCTAAGGGTTTCACCTGGCTTTATGACCTTGGCTCACTGGCATCCTGCCCTCAATCCTCCTGACAGCCAGAGCCTGGCTTCTCAACTGCACTGCAGAAGATGCACCTGGATTCAGCATGGTGTCCCTAAGCCCCACAGTAAGGCTTTATGTGTGCAGAGAATAGGGTCCAGGGTGAAGCTGACTGGGCCTCCGCTGAGCATCTTCTCACTCTGGGTGAGATGGCTGTCTAATTGGAACAGATATACATCAAGTATCAGCAGAGGAGGGCTGGGTTGGGTCCTGCCTGCTGTTGAAGAGAGGATCCTCTAGGCCAGCATGAAGCCAATTGATTAGAGCAGCTTGACTACTTGGAATCGACCCCCTGAGGTCAGGCTTGTGGACAGCCGGTAATCCCTTACAGAAGGTGAGAGTCTGCTCAGCCCACCTTTTGATCGTAATTCTGCACTAATTGCAGGTGGTCCCAGAGGGCTAAAGTATAAGGTCTTGGTGACTAAATGGGGGTGGGCAATTCTGTCTGTGCAGCTGTGAGGACTTCATCCAAGCTGGATTCTGCTTTGGGGTCACTCATGCTCCTATAAGGAACCCTTCACCCATGCTGTGTTGGTCCCTCAAGTTGGACTCTAGTGGGATTCTGTTCAGTTTGGAGCCCTGTAAGGAGGGAGCATATGTTTATGTCTCCACGAAAAAGAAGTCCCTTAAACATCCTGCAAGCACACCTTACATCCCTGCCCTAACCTGGGGAGCTGTGACTAAGGGAGCAAGCAGACAACTGTTGTCCAGGGAGTATGAGAAAGAGATAGCTGGGGTGGGAGAGGGGTGGGGGTTGGGTGGCCTGTAATCTTGACAACCCACACTCCTTTGGGAGCCTCTCTCAGCTCCTTAGCTTTACAGAACCCTGTTCCCTAGTAGCGCGGGGTGAGTGGGTGGGTGAACCTGGCAGTACCCTGGCAACAGCCTTCAGGTGGGGAAAGTTCTGCTTGCCAGGAGCTCCCTACAGTTCTGTGGATTGGTGACAACAGAGGCTAGGACCCCTTTCCCTCTTGCTACTTTTTCAATTCCTCTCCCAGAACCTAGAGTTTGTCCTCAAAGCTTCTGAGTTGAAGCCCTGGAAAGTGCCTGTCCTTGGCTGGACAGAGAGGACCTTTGGAACCATGTGTGGGGTTTCATTCTTTGTGGACTTCTTACAGGTTTCAAACCCCTAAGCTCTAGGCTTGTCTGGAACTGAGCAGCCACTTGGGCTCTGTGTTTCCAGAGCCCAGTATTTCATGGGCAATCAGGAGGCCCTTACCCTGTATCTCATTTCAAGGCTGAGCTGTAGCTGTCTGGGTTGAGGGGAACCTTCATGCCTGAGACAGTCACTTTGGGGGCCTTATCATGGGACTAACACACTGAGGTCATGTTCTGACACACCAGCATATTCTGTATTTGAGCTTCTAATGAGGCATTTTTAATTATAAAATATGTCACCAGGACAGAAACAAACAGTGTCCGTTAAGTGTTCATGAAGCCTGGACCGCATGGGACATAGTGGTTCCAGTGAACATGAGTAAGCCAGTTTTCACATTAGAGAAATAACATTTCTGGTAGAAATGTAGCACTTTTAAAAGAGGTTAATTAATAAACAGCAGGTAATTGCTCGTGGCACGATGTGGCAGAGGGTAATTTTCATTTTTGAGGGTGGAAGGGCCAGATGCCCCTCCCTCCCCACTCAGCATTTCTCTGTAATAATCACCTTGGCTTCCCTTCCGCCTTTAATTTTTACAGCTGGAGCTGTTTATCATCGCTCCAACTTTCACTAAAAAAAGGCAAAACTATCACTTAAACAAAGCTATTGAAAACTCAGCATCATATGTGGGTTTCTTAACATAAATAAATCATACAAACCAAGATTTATGTTCAAGGAATGATGTCATTCATTGAAGGCTGCCTTCCCAATCAGATCAGTCTCTCTCTCTCTCTCTGTCTGTCTCTCTCTCTCTCTCTCTGTCTCTCTCTCTGTCTCTCTCTCTGTCTCTCTCTCTCTCTCTCTCTCTCTGTCTCTCTCTCTCTGTGTGTGTGTGTGTGTGTAAGAGTCTCAGGTCAAGATGATTTGCCTTGGGTTAGCCCAGCAGAACCAGGCTTAAGTGGCAAGAACATTTTTCTTTCTGCAGTTGAGGAAGAAGAAAGCTAGGCTCACCCTGAGAACTCAGTGAGCTCTTGGCTGTTGTTCATGGTCCCTCAGGTCTTCTTACTTTTGGAATGAGTCCAGCTAGGGAAGACACTGCTACAGAAGCTTAACCATGCTGAAATGACCTAGGAACGTTAAAACCACAAAGAGGTAAACAAAAGCCAGGCCATCCATACATAGTGCTGTGTGACCTCAAAGGGAATGAGACACTGACCTGTGCTTCAAAATGGACGAACCTCAGAAACATGGCAAATGCATGGCACTGTCCATTAAAGGCCACACACCATGTGATTCACAGTACAATATGTCCAGAACCAGAAAATCCATAGAGCCAAATTGGGGATGGCTGCCTTGTGGAGTGTGCAGTGATGAAATGTTCTGGAAAGCATGGTACAGGCTACATATGCAGAAGTTTAAATGTCACTGTTTTGTTCACCAGATGATGAATGTTGCAGTGTGTGACACACCCTAATAAAGTTGTTACTTACACATCTCAAAGCAGCATTTGAGTTTTTTAAATTAAAATATAATTACCACAAAAACCAGCATTCAAATTTAAAGAACCGTTTTTACTTTTCCCATAAACAAATACTATTCATCCCAGATCTGACACTAAGGACAGACCCAATAAATGGTTCCACTTACTCACAGGACCGTAAGCAACTTAAGGCTTCCCCTCCCCAAAACTGTTAACCGCATATATATCCCAGGGAAGGGGGGATATATACTGATCCTGAGCTCTCTCCCCCGTTAGGGAATGTTAGTGAGTCCAAACTTGTCAGGGTTTCTGGGTTTCTGATAGGTAATCACAGCTGCTCTAGATTCAAGACAGCAACGGCCATGTTATACCTGGAGAGCAGAGTTACACAGTTCCGTGCTCTTCTTTAAAAGTGCTCACACAAATAAGGAACGCACCTTCACATGGCTTGGACGGCAGTGCACAGGCACTCGGCTAAAGGATGGCCGTATATCCTTCACAGCTCTCCCTGTAGTTGGAGGTTGGAGGCCTTTCCCTTCTCTTGCTGTGCAGCCTTAGTTAACCAAAATCAAAGCAAAAGAGGCCAGGTATCTTTCTGTTTCTAAAGGGTACGCACATGAGTTCTAGGGGATCCAGTGCCCTAAGAATACAGCAGTGACCCAGTTAGTTCTAATTTTCTTGAGGTCACATCCTTGTGGAAAGATAACATTTCACAAGCTGCAAGACTTTCCTACTAGGCTAGAAAGTTCTGAATGCTAAGGACACAACAGGGGCTGAGAACTTGGCACAAGAAAGATTTGTGATGTAACTCTTTTAGGACTTTACATGTCTGAAGATGTCTTTTTCCAGCATAGCAGGGGGATAATTGAGCTAGGTATGGAATTCTAGTGTAGTGATGACATCTTCATTCAGATTTAGAGAATGTTGGCCATCTTTTCTTCCAGGGCTGCTAAGAAGTCCAAGGGAGATTTCACTACCTCAGATTTTGTGTGACTTGCTTTTGCTCTTGGAAAAATCATAGAATCTTCTCTTTGTCCCTGGTGTTCCAGTGTTTCCTGGGCTTGTGTCCTAGAGTAAGCATCTCTTTTCTTCGACACTGGAACCTTCAACTTTAGGTAATTTTCTTGAATTGCTATTGGTGATTTTCTGAATTATTTTCTCTGTCCTTGGATTTTGGAACTTGAAGGCTGTACTATTTCCCCATGTAGGACATGCATACACCAAATGTCTGTCTCTCCTTGGCTTGCTAGTCATGCCAAGGAACTTACTGACAGAAATTATTTGGGCTGTTTATCTCCATGGTTGAGCTCCATGGCTGTATGCTGCTAAAAATCCTGGATGTTGCCGTCTTGAGGAACCCATCTGGTCTCCCAGGGGCTTTTCCAGGAAGCTGCTGAAGGGGTCTGGCTATCAGCCTTAGAGTAGTCAAACTGAAGAGGTGGGAGTCTCTGCAGCTTGAGGAGAATAGACCTTTGGATTTCTGCTAACAGGAGGGGGAAATGGTGGCTTCGTGGAGAAGTGAAGGGGAGCTAGGAATTTAACTTGCTTCTAGGATACTGTCTTTCTAAATTCCAGGAGTGTTCGTACTAATCCTGAGTTTAGGGAGCTCTATTCTCTAGCCCAGGGAAGTATTCCTCTTGTTCTGTGTTCTCTAGAACTTACATAGACTTCAGCTGTGATCCCAGAACCAGCAGGTCTTGTAGGAGGAACTCACCCCCAACACAGGGACAGTTCCTGTGCAGTAGGCAGGAAAGAAGGGAGATGACCAGCTTGATGTAACCCAGGTTCTCAGAGGGAAGGGAAGCTCCAACTCTTGTTGTTCACCCTGCGTGTTCTCACACCTGGTCTAGAGGACAGAACTCCCCCAGGACCTTGCAGGGACCATCTGCTTCAGGATTCCAAGGAGGGCAGGAGACCCCAAGGGAGGAACTTGGGGCAAGGGGGTCTGCCAAGCCTTCCCCCTTTCACAGTATCTTCCTGCTGCCTTAGCTCAGGCTTAGCCCCGAAGTTTTCGTGTAATTCGGGGGGCAGTACTCTTCCTGCATTCTTCTGGCACTTTCTTTCCTATGTGGGACCCTATTGTGGGTGAACTCAGCAGGTCTGGCTGGGACACTGGCCTCATCCTGCAGGAAGTTGAATTGGGCCCCTCTGAGACCGTCCTGCATAGAGTCTGGGTCACTCTGAGGCTCACGATGACTCCAGCCAGGTGTAGCAGGGGCATGTGGTTTGGGTCGGAGGCTATCCTCACGGCAACCTCTATCCAAATATCCCTGTGACCCCACACAGTTGCCTGTGGGGTAATGTGGACTCCCTGCAAATGAGCCATGGCAGAAACAGCTGCCCAGGCTCCAAGGCTTTTATAGGTTTGCCTTAAAGATTTTATTCCAGAAAAAACCCAAAGCAATTAATTCAAATTACAGAGTAGTCATTTGCGATAATATTTGCTTTAAATATATGTTTTTTTTAAAAAACCCTCAGCTGTGGGCCTTGAGTGAGTTGGAGGTGAAGGACACCTTGAAATAATTACATTTTTGCACATTTTATGTTGTGAAAATGGCTTAGTCAATTTGGGGAAGAACGTAAAGTGTTCAGCTGACTCCCCTATAAAGTCCGTGCTGTTTCTCTTCCCGTTCCTGCCAGGGCGACCACACTGGGATCATTCGCCCTTTTGCCTCCAAGGTGGATATCTTCCAAAAGGCACCCAGGCACTGGCCCAGCTGCCTCTCCATCCAGCTGGCTCTTGGCAGTGGAGAGGAGTGAGGCCTCTTCTGGAGGTCCACCTGATGGTGGCATGGGGAAACCTGGAGGACAGATCTGTGTGGGGGAGTCCTCGAGCTGGCCCCCAGCTGGTGCTCAGTCTGTCCTGGGAATGTTGATAGGGCTTTACCTGCAGGTGCGTGCAGCTCAGAGAAGGGCAGCAAGCCCAGCTGGACTGTAGAGAGGGTCAGAGCCCGGAAAATGGGAGTTCATTAAGGTGATGCTGTGAATGGACTGGCATCAGAATGGGGACCTGTCCAGGTTCAGGGGCAACTGATTCTCCCATGGCCACAGATTGTCAAGGACGCTGGGCAGGGCCCTCTCCTCCTGGCCACACTGGCATAGGGTGTAGACTTATCCTCCTGTTCTGCTTTCCGTTGTTTTTGGTATGCTGTGGGACTTAAATTTCTCATTTAGTTGTATTTATCAGGTATATGTGTGGGCATGCAGGTGCACTCATGTGGTTCTTCCCTGTCACCGTGTTGGTCCTGGGGACTGAAGTCAGGTTGCCAAGGTTCCTTTACTCGCTACGTCCTCTCAGCAGCCTGAGTCCTACACGAGCTCCACGAGCACTCCACCGCAGCCCATCTGTACACTTGCTTATTTCAAAATAATATGAAATAAAATATAAAACAATTGAGGCAGGGTCTCATGTAGCCCAGGTTAGCCTTGAGCCTGCTATGTGTGCAGCTGAAGATAACCTGAACTTAGACGTTAGGATCACAGGTCCACACACACACACACATACACAGGCAGCAGCCCAACCCAGGCTATTCCATGTGGTGGACAGTACCCAGAGCATCACACCTTCTAGGCAAGCCATCCCTCATTCAACCCCTTATGCTTTTTTTTTAAGAACCCACATTTACATTTTAGCAGCATCCTATATTTTTTCATGCACAATTTGTCTCCATTTTGTTATACTTTTAAAAATCCTTGCCTAACTCAAAGCCAAAACTTTCTACTATGTTAACCCTAAAATTTAATGTATTTATTTTTAGACCAAAGATAGACAGCAACAGTCCCAGCTACTCAGGAATGAGGCAAGGGGGTCGCCTGTGCCCAGAAATTGTGGGCAGGTTAGGGCAGCAGAGCAGAAGGCCCATCCTTAACAGAGAGTTGAGTGGCTGGAGCCCTGGCTCAGTGGTTAAGAGCATGCTCTTGCAGAGGATCGGCTCCCAGGACCCATGTCAGGTGGTTCACAACCAACTGAAACTCCAGGTGCAGGGGATTCAACACCATCTTTTGGCCTCTCTGGGCACCTGCATGCATACTTACACTCATATAAACACACAAACCTATCTATAAACAAAACTAAATATTTTCACAGTAGCAAACTCATGTAGGGTGTATTTTGAGCTCGTACTTATGTGTTGGAGAAGCTTTGTAAAATTTATTTATTTATTTATGTGTTTATTTATGTGTGTGAATGTTTTGCCTGCAGGCATGTGTGTGTACCACATGCATGTCTGTGTCCTTAGAGGTCAGAAGTCGGCATCCAATCCCCTGAAACTGGAGTGGTAATGGTTGTGAGCCTCCGTGTGGGTGCTGGGAACCAAACCCAGATCCTCTACCAGGATAGCAAATGCTATTAACTGCTGATCCATTTTTCCAGCCCCCTCTTTTTATTTTTATTTTTAATTTAGAAAGTGATTTTTAAAATGTATGGGGGGCAGACATGTGGAAGTCAGAGGACAACTTGCAGGAGTCTTTTCTCTACTTCCACTGTGTGGGTCCCAGAAATTGAACCCAGGCCATTAGGCCTGGCAGCAAGCACCTTTACCCACTAAGCGATCTCACCAGCACTGGTTGTGATTTCTTTGCATGTGTGTCTAATTGTTTTGGCATCATTTGTTGAGACATATTTGATTTCCCCATGGGACCAATGCTATAGTTTGCATCTGAAATACCCCAAATTCCCTTGTGTGGCGGGCTTACAAGGGAATCTTTTGGAAATGGCTGGTCATGGGGGTTCTAACTTCATAAATAGATTCATCCAGGTATGAGTTCTTAGCTTAGTTGGTCTGGAGAGGAAGGCGCCGCTCTGTTTTCTAGGCTTCATGAGGCAAGCAGCATCTTTCACCACACATTCCCACCAGCGCACAGAGGTTAGCCAGCCTGCATCCAGACCTCAGAAACAGTGAGCCAAGGAAAACCTTTCCTCTGTTTAAGTTGTTTATCTCAAGCGTGTCTACAAAGTAACAAGCTGAATCACTTGGGTTGGTGATCTTGCAAAAGCTAATAGACATATGTGATCTGTGAGCTCCCCCGGGTCTGTCTATTCTTCATCCTACCAATACTACACCAGCTTGGGTCACTATTGCATCATAATATATTTTGGGGGATGTTGTTATTGTTTTTATTGTTTTGTGTGCTTGGTTTCTTTGTTTTGTTTTTTAAAACAGAGCTTCCCTGTGTAACCCTGGATGGCCTATAACTTTTTATGTAGATCAGGCTAGCTTCAAACGCATACATATCCACCTGCTTCTGCCTCCAGAGTGCTGGGACTGTATCAGCTCTAACATACTTTGAAATATACCTTGTCTTTCAAATTCTGTGGGGTTGTGTTTGGGCTACTGTGCTGGCTAGTTTGACACAAGTTACAGTCATCTGAAAGGCGGGAACCTCAGTTGAGAAAATGTCTCCATAAGATCTGCCCCTAAAGCATTTCCTAAATTAGTGATCCATAGGGGAGGGCCCATCCATTGTGGGCAGCGCCAGCTCTGGGCTGGTGGTCCTGGGTTCTGTAAGACAGCAAGCTGAGCAAGCCTCCCTCCATGAGCCAGTAGGCAGCACTCCTCTGTGGCCTCTGCCTCCAGGTTCCCGCCCTGTTGGAGTTCCTGTCCTAATTTCCTTTGATGATAAACTGTGATGTCAACCTGTAAGTCAAATAAATTCTTTCTTCCCCAACTTGCTTTTGGTCATGATATTTCATCATAGCAAGAGTAGTCCTAACTAAACAAATTTAGCTGCTTTCTATGTAAGCGTGAGAACTGCTCAGTTTCCGGTAGACATTGAATCTGCTCTCCCAGGTTCACTAGCCCTTCCTTCCTAATGGCGTTGAGCTTCAGCTCCATAGACACAGGCCCCTCGAACTCTGTCTGGGTGACATTTCTTGGTTCTCACTGTATGAGATGAAATAAACATTTTGGGGTGGAGAGAGATTTAAGGCATTGAGATAAAGTAGACATATTTCTGGATGGATACTAAGTGTTGAGCTTGGCCCAGGAGAAAACAAAAAGTTACAAAGGGTCAAAATGGGAAATGGGAATAAGAAAAGCCCTTAGAGCCCTCCGCCTGCATGGATTGCAGACCAGTTCTTACAAAGGGCAGATGTTACCTACTTTAGAAAGGATTTTCTAGAATGTAACAAAGGGAGAAAATACTCTGTTCAATTTTTTTTGAGACCTCTGACTAGGTAGATTGGCCTTGAACTTGTGATCTTCCTGTCTCAGCCTTTCAGATGCTGGGAGTATAGGTCTACATTGAAACACTGGTTGTAAAGCCATTCCAGCTCCTCACTGGACACCAGATCTGCTGGTACCTAATTGTGGGTAAAGGTGCTTGCCCTGCTCTCCTGACTTGTGTTTGGATCCCCAGAACCCATGTGAAAGCCAGATGCACAATGTAAACATTTGTAGTTCCAGCTGCTCTGTGGGAAGTAGGTGGACACTGGCCAGATAGCCTGGCTTACACAGCAAAGAAAAGACCGTAGGTAAATACGATTTTAACTAACTTATCACAGGTACTTCACTAGAGTTTTGAAACATTCTTGCCAAGACCAGACAAGTGTGCCCACCATCATCTTATGACTGTTGGAGAGCCCTGACCACTAGCCACAGCTGTCAGATGCAAATGAAGAAACCTGGGTGCAGAGACTTACAAGCTTAAAGGCATGTGTTTTCAATACCAGCATTCAGGAGGCAGAGGTAGGGTGATCTAAGTTCAAAGCCAGTCAAGCCTACATAAGCAAGACCCCAAAAGAAACAAAGAGCCTGTTTCTATAGATGAACTGTGAGTATCTGTGCAAAAATCTGATTTAACAATGACAAAACATTATTGTCGTTATCAGTACTATTCTAGACAAAAAATCAACACATACACACCCAACACACATGTGTATACAACATATATGCATACAGTATGTATACACACAACATACATACACCCACAACTCATATACTGAGAACACATGGACAGAATGCATATATGCACAGCATACAGATACACATAGCATGCCTACAGAGAGCATAACATGCACACACAACACATACCTGTTTGTATACCTGCCATTTATATACAGGACACACATACATACATTCAACACCATACACAGAAATCATATATATGTATATATTCACATATTTATATGCACATGTGTGCATATATGTGTTCATACATGTGCTTATATGTATATGTATACATGCATATACACACACACACATGCTCCACTACCATACTTATACCCCAGAACGGCTGCCCAAGGCAGAAGAGGAAGGATTGAGATAGAGTATAAAATGGCAGAGGCAGGTGCTGAGGAAAGGCAGCCACAACCATGAATTAGGAGCTCAGGTAGCTGGGCTGGGGGCAGGATGGGACAGCACACTCAGGCTAAAGGGCTCAGTTATCCAGCTTTGGCTTTCTCTACATGCCTTTGTCCTCATGAGTGCCCCAACCTCTGAAGCCCTGAAAGGAGAAGGGCACGTCTTCTCTCTCCATGGCCCTGCTGTGGGTAGGTCCCGGGCCAGAGTCCCTGAAGTTTGGGCCTGCACTTGACCAGTGTCTGGGTGGTCTGCCACATCTGCTCCTCCAGAAACCTGATGCCCTCCAGTCAGTTGTCTGTCTGGTGGACTTCCAGCTGCAGGGACAGGGCTGCCTCCCTGCAACACACAGCCGGACAGCTACACCATTCCCAGGCTGCTGCAGGGGAATGCCCCTTCAGCCTCAGGGTTTAGCAGCAGAAGGGCAGCTGTTCCCAGCTGCATCTCAGCAGGACAGAAACCATGAGAAGAGGCTTCCCCTCCCCCCCCCCCGCCCCTGCTACCTCCCTGTCCACTCCTGGCAATCCCCATTCTGGACCCCATGCCACATAGGAACAGCAGCAGGGGCTGAAGCTTGCCTCTGGCCACCGCCAGTTTCCACTTTCACTCTCATTTGCCCACCCTGTTGCCTGTCTCTAGGCAGATTTCTTTCCCCTCTACAAGACTGCACATTGTCTATATTTTTCAGATGAGGAACTTGCCCTTACCAAGGTCGAAGAGCTGAGCTCTGAAACTTGACAGGCCTGCTGTCTTGGTTCTTAGGTGCTGTCTGTGGTAGCTTGAGGCAAATGAAGAAGGGGAGCTTTGGGGGAGGGGCACTGAGGAGGCACAGGGGCCTCAGGAACAAGGTCACCTGAAGGACACTGAGGACATGAATCTCTGAGTGCAGACTTGGCCAGTGTTGAGGGAGTAGAGAGTGGAGTGCTATTACTGGTTGTTCCCAGTCTCCCGGCCTCAGGACGGCCTCAGCACGTGCTCTCAGCCAGCTCTTCTTACCTTGTCATTCCTGCTTTTCCTGACTGTTTATTTGTCAGGACTCTGGAGAAGGAGGCCATTTCTGAGTGCTCCCATCTCAACAGGTCAGAAAGTGGAGAAAGACAAACTCCAAACTGTTGTTCTTTAGTACCCCAGTTCTTGGGTGGGTCTGTCCCCTCATTTGATCCTCTCTGAAAACTTCAGTCTTCTGGGTGAATCCCAAACCTAGGCAAACTGACGATAAAGAGCAGCTGTCAGCCATTCTTCACAAGGTCAAAGGCAATTGTACCATCTTGATGCATTTTCTGTGACTAGAGTAGAACTCATAAGACTGAGTGATCATAGGATAGACACTTGTTTGGCTTCTTGTTTTGGTGGCTGGGACTCCAGGATCTGGTCCAGCTTCCGGCTAGCTCCTGTGTTGCTTCATTCAGCCTCTGGCAGGAAGTAGGATACATGGAGCTTGCAGAAAGGAGAGCAGGAGGCTGGTGGCCACTTCCTAGCAGCTGCCCTCGCTGGGACAGCCTCAGTTCATGGCAGAGCTCGCTTTCTTAAGAAAGGCCCCAACCATTCCTGAGGGGTCCACTCTAGCACCTCAGCACACCCCAACCTACAACCCTGGCCAGGCTTTACCAGAAACTTAGGAGAAAAACCACTCTTCAATCATAGCACTTGCCAAACCACTCAGCAGGGCTCCCACTGACGCAAAGCCAACGTCCTCTCGCTGCTGTCTTCCTGGTCTCAAGAATGGTCCTCAGAACCAGCCCTGCTGAGCCCCGAGGTGTGGGCCACCCTGCACTCCACAGACAGCCATGACCCCACTACATTCACAAGTGGCCTGAACCGTGATTTGCCTGAGCCCACTCAGATGTCTAACCAGGCTACTCAGAGGGAGAGCCACCCAGTGCCCAGCGTGGAGCAGCCTCTGAGATGGGCAACTTCCTCCATTGCAGTGACAGTGGAGTCCAACAGCCTCACAGGCCTCACTGTGTGCTGTATGTTCCAGTGTGTCTCCACACTCAGACCTGGACATTCCCAAGGGTGACTCCAAGACCCAGGCAGCTTCCTTGGGGCAAGAGTGGACCCTGTCCAGGCATGGCCCTTGCCGGCATATCACCCTCCTAGCTGGAAGCCCTGTCCCCAGCTCCCCTCTGGGAAGGGGCCTCCTTACCTTCTCTGTGGTTTTATGCTGTGGCCAGGGGGTAGAAGGTCTCACTCATCCCCATAGCAGGGAGGGAGACAAAAATGATTGCGTAACCCTGGTGGAAAGAATGGCTTTGGCTTTGTGAAGTCCCAGCAGAAATCCTGCCATTATTCAGCCCCTAGCTCTGCTAATGTTGGAACAGGGAGGGGCTGACCACAGGAGCAAGGGTGGGGATGTCCTCAGAGCCTGGGTAAGTACCCCTGCATCTATCACCTCCCAGGTGGACTGCCTCTCCAGGTCCCATCTACTCAGGTAGCTCCTGGAGTGAGACCTTTGACCTCAAGAGAGTGGAGAGTCTTGGAAATGAGAAAAGCTCAGGTCCCAGAAGCTCACAGCTCAGGATGGAGTCAGGCCAGGAAGGGCTGCGCTCCCCAACACCCTGCACTGGACGATCTGTGTGTGGGCTCCTGAGGAAGCCTTTGGAAAAAGGAGGGTCCAGGACATTCTTCTTCAGTCCTTCCTAGACCAGGTGACTACAGGCTCACTCTGGTGTCTTGACCCCCCACATGAGGAAAATAGACACCCCAGCCTTCTGTCGGTCAGGTACTTGACCAGGCATCAAGCACAGAACACACAGCCAATTGGGTCTGAGCCCTGACATTGCAGCCAGTTCTTAAGGCCACCATTCCTGGGATGTGGGGAGCAAAGGACACACGGACTCATTCTGGTGATGCGCTGTGAGGACGAAGCAAAGCCCAAGGCTCACCACATCCATTATCCAAGGAGCTTCTGCCTCTGAAGGCTTCCCATCTTACCTTGTTCAGGAGGCGCTCTTTCTGTAAGATCGGGTCTGAACGTACAGTCTCCCATACTTACACCCTGGAGAGTCACACATTTAGCCTGCACAGATATGGAGCAGCCACTGTGGAGCCAGGCAGAGGAGGACGTGACAGGTCTGTGTGTGCTTACACGAACGTGTAGTGCCTGTGTGCTCACTTTCTAGTACAGGGTACACAAATGAACTAGTGTTTGTGTATACACATACATGCCTGGGGCATTTGTGACTGCACTCTAGAACACACACTGAACCATCTGGCATCTCCAGGGCACCCCAGGAAGCAGGCACCGATCTAGGGAAGGACCAGAGCTCCAGGGAGGGAGCCTTTCCAGAGTGAGTCTCAGCCACAGGGACAGTCACAACTCTTTCAGACACCATGGCCTGGCAGCTGAAGGAGTCGCTAGACTGCCTGGCCACATGGGGGTTCATACCAGCTCCTGAAACCCGAGAGCTGTTGGCAACCTGGGACTGATTTCAAAGTCAAGGTGTGGCTGTACTTTTGTTGCAAGGACTTAAGGTTTTGATTTGTATTCTTGAAAGGTTGACTCTCACTTTTTCTTTAATAGTTTTCAGAAAATCTAGCTGGGGCCAGATTTGGTTGCTCACACCTGTAAGCTCAACATTTAGGAGGCTGAAGCAGGAAGACTGCCATGAGTTCAAGGCCAGCCTGGACTACACAGTAAGGCTCTTCCTCAAAAGAATCAAAACTCAAAATCAAGCTGGGTTTCTAGGAAAAAGAGTCAATAGAATGTATGCTGTTTTCTGTATACAAATATATGTGCTGTAGTCTGTACATACTTGTGCATGTATATGTATATATTTGTATGTATGTGTGTATGTTTAGAGGTGTACATTGCTGTTGGTATATATGTGTGCATATATATGTTCAAGTAAAGAAATGTGTTCATGCATGGCTGTGTGCCTACGTGCATATGTGTATATTATGATTTGTATACACTCATGTATGTGTTCTGTAATCTGTATAGCATGGTGCATATGTGTTCAAAATGCATGCTTTTGTGCCAGTCTGTGTGTGTGCTCTATGATGTGTACACATTGTGTGTGCATGTGTGTGCTATAGTCTGGATATACTCATGCATGTATGTGCATGCATGTGTGTGCTATAGTCTATATATGCTCATGTATGTGTATACATCTTCACGCATGCCTCTGCATTTACATATGTGTGCTAAATCTGTCTACACTCTGTGTGCATGTGTGTGTTTGTACAGGTAAGGTTTATTTCCAGCAGCTGGCTCCTATGATTGTAGCCCTGGCAGGTGTGCTGGGATGAAAACCCCACAGGAGCTGAGGTTGAGTCTGGAATCAGGAGGTAGGACTCCCTCCTTCCTCAGAGGCCACTGTCATTTCCCTTGAGGCCTTCAGCTGATGGTATGAGGTCACCCACAGCAGGGCACCAGCTTTCCTCAAAGACTACTGACTCAAGTGTTGATGTTTTTAAAAAAATCTCCACAGCAATGCCAAACCACTGATTCAATATGTGGGTACACCTTCCACCCTGGCAGATGTGAAGAGCATCATCTCTGAAGCCCCCAAGGCCTAGGATTTGCATGTCTTGCTCCCTGGGAATTCAGGTGAGAGGAGCAGGGGTATAGTTTCTAAACAAAATGAAACAAAACGAAAAACTAAGGCTGTGGCTGGGATGCCACTCAATGGTACAGCATTTACCTAAGTATGCAAAGCACAAAAACACAAAAACAGAGATGTAAAACCATTGGTGGTGACACCTGTAATCTCAGCACCTGGAGAGGCATAGGCAGGTGGATCTCTGTGAGTTCAAGGCCAGCCTGGTCTACAAAGCTAGTCTAGGGCAGCCAAGACCACACAGAGAAACCCTGTCTCAGAATAAATAACCAAACAAACAAATAACAAAGAAGTAAACAGTAAATGTAGTTATTAACTTTCATCCACTCTGGGCATGGACAGTGGTTTGAGCTGAACCTGGAGCTGCAGGAGCAGAAGAGCCTACAAGCTGGCCAACAGGACTCAGAACATCGTTCAAGGAGAGGAAGGGAAGATGTTTGATCTTCTCTGAGGAGGGAGGGAAGATGTTTGATCTTCTCTGAGGACTGGAAATGCAATGGCCATGTGAACAGCTGAGGGCAGAGGCAGAGCTGAAGCAGGGCTCTGTGGCCTGGGCCACTTGGACATTCAGTCTCACCACCATTCTCCAAAAAAGCCCACCTGTCTCCTTAAAAGATCAAACATCTTCCCTTCCTCTCCTTGAATGATGTTCTGAGTGGGTGTGTCCTCTAAGCCTTGTGAGTGGCTTAGTCTGGGAACCACCAGGGACCCGCCTACCTATGGTCCTGCCTAAGGGCCTGCAGGCTACCTAGGACTCCAGCTCTGTCTTTAAAGCCCTATCTCTTCCCTGTCATCTGGCTCAGAAAAGACTAGTCTGTGGACTTGGCCCTGTCCTGGCCCCATAGGTAAATTCTGGGTCTGCTGATTGTCAGAGTCCTCCAATCACAGGAAGCTTTGGCTGACACATAGCAGAGAGACCAAGGACACTTAGGATGCCCCCTTTCTGCTAGAAGGAGATGGAGATAGTTTGTGCCCCTAGCTTCTACCACAGGTAAGAAAAAGCCCCTCCCCCCCGTGTCCTGAGCAGCAGGGGTGAAGGTTCTGAGGGGGAGCTTCCTGCTGTGGTCCCCCTGCTCTGTGGCTGTGCTGGACAGCCAAGCAACTGACTTAGAGCTGGTTAACAGCTTTTAGCCTGGAAATAACCGTGCCCTTTGCCCAGCCTTAGAGAGGACCCCTGCAAGGGCAGCTGATTTGGAGGTGCCTCCGTTCCACCCGCTGGCATGGTTCTGCCTGGAAACTACTGCTGTCCTACCCCAGGCGCTCTCCCCTGGCCGCTTCCAGCTCAGGGCTTCAGACTACGGTGGCCAGATCTGTCTAGCCAGTCCCTGGCTCTGGGCAGCAACACGCAGGCACAGGGGGTCAGCAGAATAGGCTGCCTTTGGTTTCCGATCCCAGGATGAGTCCGTTCTGAGTACAGGATTTTCCGTTTATCGTCCTTGTCCCCTACATGCACTGCCCAGACCTGACATCTGAGGCTTTTATGGAGTCCCGCTTCCTCTTCTCTGATTTATGTCCCTGGGGATGAGTTTTATAGGAAACAGCCTCTGAGCTCCTGTAAGATAAAAGGCAGCTCCTGCTCCTGCAAGATGGAGACGTTCACCCACCCCTCATAGATCTTAGCACTCTGAGCTCAGGCTGTGGCCTCCCACACGGCTGCCTCCATCTGCAGGTCAACCTCAGCCTGATGCAGAAGAATGTAAGACTCCTCTGTGTGCTGGCCATCCTTGCCGCGTAACAGTTTCCTCTGAGACTGAACACTTCACCCTGCAGGGAAGCTCCTTGAAGAGGAAGGCAAACAACTCAAAAGAGCTTCTGGAAGTCCCTGAAACTGAGCAGATTAGATTCACAGTGTTGGGAAGGGGTGGAGGGTGTCCTGGCTCACCCATGTACATGCCCCCCCAGAATCACCCTCAGATCAAAAGAGCCAAGCTGCTAACATGACACTTAGGAACAGCCTGAAAGGACAAAGGGAGTTCATCTGCCTGGAAGAGGTTTAGGCCAACCGCAACCTCCAACCTGTTGAGCTGTCTGCAGGCTGTGCAGTGTGCTCCAGATCCCAGCTTTTGTGATCTGTCACCCATGCTGGGTGGGCTTTGGTGATGCAGGCTGTCTTTGAGTCATTTTCTGCTCCTGCACCCACATTTCTATAAGTAACTCCCCCACACCAGGAAAAAAAAAAACCGCAGAGTAAACCAAATTGATTTTAGTGGTATCCATACTTTGATCCCATACTTTGTCTGGGTTGAATAGACACGTAAAGTGTCTCCTCGGGAAAAGTTTTGTCATACAACACCTGCTGGCCACAGATGGTACCTGGAGTTGGTTGGCATCTTCTTTTCTAGCAGGGTCCCACCAAGGACCCCACTCTTCATCTTCCTCTCACCCCATAGGCTAGTGAGTGCCTTCAGCTCATCCTCTGGGCCCTCCATTCCCAGTACCCCAGGTATTCATACTGCTCCCAGCCCTGCCCGGTTCTAGGACACCTGGGCAGTGAAACAGGCATAGCCCTGCTTTTCCAGCTCGTGTGTGTCAACTCCGAATGGTGAATCTCCAGTGACAGCCGGGTTGTTGGTACCTGCAGTGAGCTGCCCCCATGGGACTCTCTAACACCCACTGCCGGGCACAGAACACGTCACCTACCGTGCAATCCTAGCACAAAGAAAGAGAGCAAAAGCCTCACCATCCCCTCCCCCTCCACGCCATGCACAGGGTTTGTGTGTGAAATGTCCCTGTCTAACTAGGGGAAAGAGGAGACTCTGGCCCTCCTGCCTTCCCTGAGGCGCTGGGGCGGCTGCAGGGCCAGGCTGGCTGCAAGAATGGGCCAGACCTCCCAGCAGGCTGCCCTTCCAAGGAGGACTCCAATCGGTGTCCGGCCCTCCCCACTCTCCCCCTGCAATCAGGCCTGAGGATTTCACACTCTGGAGCCGGGATGGTGCTTGTTTTGGCTGGCCTGGCGCAGGCAGCCCATCGTTGCAGACCCCGGGTTGCATAACGGTGAAGTATCCTCTTACGCCTGCTGCCTCCTTGCAGCAAGGCCTGGGCAGCCTTCCGTGGGTGGAACAGCCTCCCTGGGAGGTACCCAGCCCCCCAGCCTGGCTGTAGGGTCTCTTGGGCCTCTCGGCCCCCTGCAGCAGCTGGCAGTGCCACGTGGTGCCTCAGCCTCCAGGAGCCAGGAGCAGCCACCTCTGGCCGGAGTTGGCCCTTGTGGGTGTAGGCGGGCAAGGGGCTGCCTCCACCCACTGCTCTCTTCTCTTCCCAGCTTCTACGTCATCGTTGTCTCTGCCAGAGCACTGTGGGCCCTGGGTCAAGAGACAGCAGTGTAGTTGGGGGACAGATCCAGGAAATGGCCTGCTGGGTGCCCTTGTTGCTGCGCGGGCCCCTGAAGGAGCCTTGGGAGCAGTATCTGGCTCCCGGGTCCCTGCAGGCCCCTGGACATGGCCCAGCTGGCCCAGGTGTGAAGATGTCCCAGTGTCAAGGCCTCACAGTCCCTTCTGCTGCCGCCAAAAGGTGGAGCCAGAGAAATGGGAGATTGAATAATGGAAGAAAATTATTATGTCTTCATGTGAGCTGGAGCCCAGCCCTGCTCCCCATGGGTGTGATAACTGGGGGCGTCTTACATTTCTCCTGCTCAGAGCCAAGGCCAGCCATGACAATACTCACATTGTTTCCTGTGCCGGGGTATTGTTACCCGATGACAGTGCTCTGAAACACGGCTACAGTGCGTAGGTTTAGCACACACGTTTGAAACCATGGGCATCTGTAGAAAGATGAAGGCTGGGGGCAGGGATTAGAAAGTCTGCAGGGAATTACAGTTTTATACAAGTGGCCTGGTGACAGCCAGGCACACAGCTGGGCAGGGCCTGGCACGAAGGAGCTGTGAACACCCTGGTAGCCAGTGTGCATGGGCTACAGAGGTTTCTTCCTGAGACAAAACTAGACCGAGACTGGCTCTGTTTTCTCACCTGGGGCCAGGTGAGGGGATGGTCCCTTCCTCTGAGCTGGTGGACCTGCTTTCAGAGTCTGATGCTCTGGTCCTGTCTTGGAACAAAGAAAGCACAGTATACTGTTCAGGAACCGGGGGTAACACCAGGTTGCTGACTCAGATTTGGGGATAGACACTAGTTTTCCATCACACACAGAGGCCAGGAAGCCTGTCCATACCCCCAGATAGGAGAGCACCAACCAGCCATCGCAGCATACAGACTTCAGGCCTCCCCAACCGCAGCCCACCCTTCCCTCTACACTGCTGGCCATCTGCACATAATCGTCCTGGAGAGGACTGGAAAGTGCTGGGCCCCAGGGCCACGGCTCCTCCTGCAGCCAAGCCCACCTGCAAATGGCTGTGTCCTACATCTTGGAAAGGATGGACACCACCTCTGAGTTGGCATGAAGTCAGCAAGAGTATGTAGGAGGGCCAGCCCTGGGGAGAGGTCCTGGCTACCACACCCAGGGCCGTCAAGATAACCTGGCTTCCCAGCAACCCCGCTCTGGTTTTCTGTGTTGGAATGTGGAGACAAGTCTGAACTCTTGAGCATCATCCCTCATGAGGAATTAGAGGGGATTAGATATGTTGGTTTACAGAACTCCTGCACTACCATAGAGGACCAGGAGCCTGGAAGTCCCCAAAGGGTACTATCCAACCCTATTGTCCTGGAGAAAGGGAGCTGGGAAAAGGCACAGATGTGCATTTAGAGTTAGAGATTCTTCTCTACCGGGGGCTCAAAGGAGCATAAGAGCCCTGTCTCTTGCTAGTTCCAGCTCTTTCCAGAGAAGGACAGAACAGCTGGCTGCTCAGACCCATACCACGGCCACCTGCCTGGTGGGATACCATCTCTCTCACACAGATCTTCTGCCCCTGGGAGCATCCCATTGGGATATTAAAACTTCATAGGAGGCCACGGCCCAGGGCCAGAAGAACTTCAAAACCTGGGGCTTGTTGGTTCTCACAGCACACATCTGGACAGCATCTGTCCTCACAGGTGCACAAAGTCTGAAACCCTGAGGTATACCCACACTATGCAAAATAAGATCTGGGGACCAGCTGAGGGACATGGAATTCCTGCTCTGTGCTTCCCGGGTCTTATTCTGTCACTTGCATGGTCAGCCAGCCCAGCTCCTGGCCTGGCAGGTTCTGCTTCCTGGAGGCACTCTGGACTGATCGGATTCCTTTGAGTACTTGTGAGATGATGAAGCACATGACTATGAATGAGTGAGTGGGTAACATGATGGATTTGTGAATGAATGCGTAAGTGAATGGAGGAGTGAGTAAGTGCACAGGACAGGCTTCCTGGCATGAGCATCCTGGGAGAATGAGGTCTCTGATGATAGTTCTTGAAGGAAGAGGAACAGGTGAGCCACCCTAGCTGCCATAACAAAGTTCCACAGCTTCACATATCAGGCTGAGCCAAGCAGTTGCCTGTCATGTTCCTTCTGGAGGCTCTGGTGGCTGTGGGCTTTGTCTTCTCTGTGTGCTGCTGTGTCCTACATCGACCTCCTTGTAAACCTGCCAGCAGACTGTCCTCATCGTGATTATCAACTGGTATCTGCAGCGAGGTGGCAGGGCCGCCCAACCTATCTCCCTCTGCACCTGAACTGAGTGCTGGGATCTTGAGATAGTGTGGGGGTGGCAGGGGTAGAGATGGCCCCGGCCTTAGCAACCAAGGGCAGCTGGAGCCTGTTGGGGATGAGCAGAAGAGACGTATTCTAAGTACGTTTCATTTTCAGATTCCATTTAGTCATAGGGAGAAATTAAGTTCAAGGTCCCAGGCCCTAGGGGACCTGTGGACTTCCCAATAGCTGAACAGCTTCTGTTATAAGAAGATAGTAGTCTGAGTCCAGACACCTCAGGGGCAACTTATAAGGAGACAGTTGTCTGAGTCCAGACATCTCAAGGACAACTTCTCCATCTTGCTGGCAGGATCAACTAAGTTCATGTTCTCAGGCCCAGAACCTACTCCTATCCTGGTTGATGGAAACTCCCTTGCTCAATCCCTGATGATAGATATGACTGGACAATGCCACAGCCCAGCCTTCTCCTGCTCACTCCTGCCTTCCTCCTTTATATATGCTGAACATGGTCCCTTCAGGGTTGCAGTTCAGCTCCCAAATCTGTTCTGTGGCCCTGATCAATCAGCAGCAGCTTGATTATAATCAATTTTCATCATCTGCGTTGACCTGGTATTTGAGTTGTGCTGGATTTAAGCGGATCCCACAGCAGAGACATGTAACCGAACACAGTGATATTCAGGTGGAGGTTGTGCTGTGAGATGACCCATGGGTGACAAGGGACATCGTGGCCAGACCTTGCTTCAATTCTGCCTACTCTCCACCATGAGTGTGGGCCTCTGAGTCTCTCAGGAAACCTGCTCCTGAGAGTTCTACTTGCAAAGCCCTGAGCAGTCCTCCAGGGAGCAGCTGAGATTGGAAGATGCTTCTAGTCAAGACCCAAGACAGGGCACACTGTGGAGCATAGAGCTGTGGACATGCACACACAACAGCCCCTCACACTCCAAACACCGCTTGCTCCTGTCTGTGCATGGAGTACCACCTCGGCTGGTCTAACTTGGGACAGTGGATTACCATGTTGGTCCTAAAGTCACCTTCTATGGTTTCCCCCACAGAACTCCCTTTAAGATGGATGAAACAGGCACAAATGAACATCAGTTTGCTTACGCCTGCAAGGATACCACAGTTTTCTTCTAGAGAGGTGTGGGGTCAGACTACTGTGAAGATAATCCAGTCAGTAAAGTATGAGAGCTCAGATTTAATTCCCGGTCAGACACAGAGAAGCTTAGCAAGATGACCCAGCAGTTAAGAGCACTGGCCACTTCCAGAGAGCACGGCTTCAATGGTTGTTTTACCGTTTCCTCTGAGAGTAAACATTTCATCCTACGGGGAAGCTCCTTAAACAGGAAGGTAAACAACGCAAAGAGCTTTGGGAAGTCCCTGAAACTGACTAGACTCATTAGTCCCCTCCCTCCCGAGAGTCAATTCAGATCAGAAAAGCCAAGCAGCTAAGACGACTCTCAAGACCAGACAAGTTCCCTGGAAGAGGTTTAGACCAATTGAGTCACTAGGAAAAAAAATACCCTCCAACCCTTTGATCTGTCTAAAGACTGTGCGATGTTCTCCAGGGTCCAGCTTTTATAGTCTGTCAGCCATGCTGGGGTGAGTTTTGGTAATGTAGCGTCCTTTGAATTATTTCTATCCCTATAAGTGACCCCTCATAAAACCCATGGCTCACCAAGTTGGATTTTGTTGTCATTCATACTTAAGTGTGTCGTGGGATTGCTATCTGGAGTGACTAGACGTGCGTGTAGCGTCTCCTTAGAAAAGGTTTTGTCACAGAGTGGTGGCTCGCAGCCCTAATTCCAGTTCAGGGGATCTGAGACCTTCTTCTGAACTTCTCACAAACGTGGTGCTCATCAGACATCAAGTAAACCACTCACAATTATAAAATAATGTATCTAAAGTAATCAAATTATTCTTTTTGAAGTCTAACATGAAGGCCTGTATTTGTGGCCCCAATGTTGGGGACATAGTCACAGGTTCTTTCTGGCCCGATGGCCAGCCAGTCTAGCCGAAGCAGTTATGACAGCCCATGAGAGGCTCTAAGTGCAAAGTGGACAAGCTCCTTGGGAATGACACCCAGGCTTGGCTTCTGGCTTCTGACCTGCATACATGGACACACACACATACACGTGCACAAGGGCAGGGAGAAGGGGTAAGGGATCATAGGATTTCTATGTATTTTCCATTTCCCTGACAATTACATTTTGGGAGAGGTCCACCAAATGCATGTGGAAATTCCCTTCATGCATCAGCTATTCAACCGTTACTTTACTGACAGCCATTAACTGTGTTTCCAGTATTTCAGCCCAAACAATGATGCTATAAACGTCCTTGAAAGTGAAAACAAACAGAATCACCCAAAGAGGTGTAAGGAATCCCAAACTGTTGGTGCTTGTTCCCAGATTCAGGCTGTCACCTCCTGAAGATTCAGGAATCTGTCACCTCCAGAGATTCAAGATTGGGTTGTTACCTGGCATCAGGACAGCCTTGTCCTGCCTGGCAAGGACCTCCAGGTGAGGACTCCTGGGGCCTCAGGACCAGGCAGACTTAGACCTGCTCTTCAGCCTCCTGCTGACTGCTGACCAGCTCTCACCTTCCCATGCAGTGTTACCGAGTAGCCTTTGGCCTCTGGCCCAGAGCTCTGCAGCTGGACAGCATGAGGGCTCTCTCAAAAGAAAGGGCAAGAGCAAGGGGTGTGAAAACAACCACCACAGAGTCGAAAGGATTCTGGCAAAGGCCTGGAGAGATGACTTAGTTGGTAAAGTACTTGCCACACAGTGCTGGGGACGTGGAAACAGGAGTCTCCATGGCCAGCCAGCCTACCCTAAGTGGCAAGCACCAGGTGCTAGTGCTTGTCTCAGAAAGAAAGGTATGGATGCTCCTGAGGAAGGATACCTGAGGTCACATGAACACGCACACACACACATACACACACACACACACACACCACTCCAAAGCAATGGTTCCTCAGAGAATGAACGAAGCCTGACACAGTCAAGTGCTTCACCATTCTTCGTTTATTGAATATGGTGTTAAAGCCATGGGGATAGTTCACTTCCCAAGGGTGTCCCTTGCAAGGGACAATGTGATTACCGGGAGCATGGAGTGTTCCTTCAGAAACACCGTCTCTGGACCACCGACGCCCCAAACTCCTTGAAGTCTGCAGCCGTGATCCACATCTGCTTAAAGCTGCTCAGAGACGTGACAATGGAGGCTCCAATCCATGTGGAGAACCAGCGGTCGGGCGGCGCCGTGATCTTGATGGGGACCCCCTTGCAAGCCAGCTGCTCCAGCTCCTTCAGGAGCCTGTCGTCCAGTCCCTGGAACAATGTGGAGCCCCCGGACAGCACGATCTCCCCGAACAGCGTCTTCTGTATATCAGTGTCACACTTGGCTATGCTGTTGGATGCCATCTGTGCCAGCCCTGGGCCTTGGGTGCCCAGCTGGTCTGGCGAGAACAGGACCTCGGGAGCCTGGTACAGCTGGTCTCCTATGTAGATGATGTTCCCATCGGGCAGCTTGTATTCCCTCAAGACATCTTCTGCCCGCCGAGAGAGCTCCTCCTCAGGCTCCAGGGCCACGTAGCAGAGTTTCTCCTTGATGTCATCCACCAAGGACTTGTCCAGAGGGCACGGGAAGGCTCTCCCACTGGCCAGGAGGAGCCGCGTGAGGAGCTCCGTGATGTCTCTGCCGGCCACGTAAAGCTTGCCAACGGCGTGAGGCAGAGAGTAACCCTCAAAGATAGGGACGGTGCAGGTGACCCCATCGCCACTGTCCACCACCAGGCCTGTGACGCACGCTGAGGCATAGAGTGCCAGCACTGCCTGGTCTGACAGGTAGAAGGCGGGCACCTCGAAGGTCTCAAACATCACTTCTGCTGCCTTCTCACGGTTCTCCCTGGGGTTCAGGGAGGGCTCCGTCATGAGCACTGGGCGCTCGCTGGGCTTCACGCCCAGCTCCCACTCGAAGAGATGTCTCCAGAGCTTTTCCACATCATCCCAGCTAGTGACCAGGCCCCGCTCGATGGGCGAGTGCAGGCGCAGGGTGTCCCGTTTGTACAGGGCTTCCTCCCCAACGAAGTATTTCTTCTGGTTGGCTCCCGCCGAGGCCATCTTGAACTTCGGGTGTCCTACAACGGAGCTGGTGACATGCCGAGGCCCGATCTCCCCAGACAGCCCTGCCTTACAGAGCCCGGATCCGTTGTCAAAAATGACAGCAGGGGTCTCTAGCACCTGTGGGTTGAACATGTCTGCAGCACCCCCTCCTGAGTGACACAAGAGAGCCTGATGAGCCTCCGTGGGCCAGTTTGTGTCACAATAGGCTTCCCCGGAAGGTCGCAGGATTCCAGGGTTCCTGGAGGTCCCCCAGGCACAGCTAGCAGACTGACTTCAGTGCCCGGGAATCCTCCATGCTCTTGGGTGGCCTGCTTTCCTCTCAGGTGGCCCTGACCTGCAAGGCCTTTTCAGCGGTGCTTGTCAATATGCAACAATGCAGTGAAGTAACAAGTGTCCTTGGTGGGTGTCAGAGCCCTGTGAGGTGGTCCTGAGGCCCTGTGTCCTTCTAGGGTGAGATACTCAGCAGAAAGGGTATGGGTGATGTTGTGAGGGCCTGCACTTCAGAGGCCTCCTTTCAGAATGAGGAAGCCTGAGGGAGAGGCCTTTTATAGGTTACATTTTGCTTCCCAGGCTCAAGGAGCAACATCTGGCAGACCCTTGGAACATTTCTTTTTGAATAAGCACTATCCCAGGAAGCCCTTGGGAATGTCTCCTCACTCCATCTACTGGCTCCGGTTCGGTTCTCTGTCCACGCTCCCATTCAGGTCGGGGTCCATCTCTCTGTGCATACCCTAAGGTGCCCACGAGCAATTTCTACTTCGTTTCAATGACGGCTCGTGCAGAGGTGTCCCCCTGGAGTTTGGGACACCTATGTGTTTGGACCTGCAAGACAGCCAAGTCAAACCCATGAAAAAATGAACAGAAATTGCTGAACAAAGACTGAGGCTACACAGCAAGACTGGGAAGGTGGCTGGGTGTCACCTACTATGACCTCAGAGACACACAGAGGTGCACACTGGCTTCAAGAGCCGACCTGGCACTCATCTTGGGATAGGGTTGAACCTGGGCACAGCCTTCCTCTTCCTTAATGATAGAGGGAGCCTTGGAAAGGTAGATTCATCCAGCTGTTCCTTTCCCACAGAAACAAAGGTAAGCTAGATGCCTCCTCCATCCTGAGAACTGTGCCAGAGCCTCACTTTCTGGTGCCACAGCCTTCCCAGCACCCAGGGGTCCCTCGATACCTGCCCGACCCTGCTGATCCATCACTAGGCATCACTAAAAGGCCACACCATTCAGACATATGGTATAGACATGATACAGACACCATGAAAGTAGGAAGTGGGCTGAGCACTCACATGAAGAGGTGTGGCAGACGTGTCACAAGCTCAGTGTAGACATCTACTTAAGATGTGACTTTCTGAGCACCACTGAACCCCACTGGGGGTGGTGATGGGAATTTGGTGGTTACTGGAGGCTTTGCTCCAAAGGACCCCCGGAGGAAACCATCAAGCAGGCTGAGGCTCAGAGGGGACAGTGAGACCTTCATGAACACAGGCATGAGCCTACTTTGCAGGGCTGAGGCCAGGCCCCACCCAGAGCAGAAGGCTCCTCAGAAGCTGCACAGACTGCAGACCGTGGGCTCTGCCTTCCTGAAGGTGCTTTGCACACCTGCGGGTGTCACGTTGGCCTGGGGAGATGATGGCACTCAGCAATAGAGTATCCTGCTTATGTGAGGCTCATTCTGTCCTGCGCCCAACAAGTCAAAAGGACCCCAGTGGCCGTGAATATTGAACTGACCATGTCCTCTACCTATTCTGTATGATCTGCCAGTTTGCTTTACTTCGTGATCGCTAAGTCCCACATTTTGAGGGCAATATTCTTATCTGAGTGCCTGGGGGATGGGCCATAGAATGCTGTGACTTAGAGTTCCATCCTGCTTGCATCACAAAGGCCCGTGTGCTCACCTCAGGCTCTGCCTTCATTTCCTAGCTCAGCCAGAAGTGCTTTCTGGCTGTGAGCATGGTTTGTGGTGGGAGAGGATGAAATGGTGCTTGGGGCAATGTCTCAGTGGCCAGAGCTCACTGAGGGCTTGCCTTTTCTGGGTGTCATGAGGCACTGAGGCTCCTTGGCACTCTGCTGAGATGACAGCATGTGAGAGCAGTGTGCCAGGGGCCAGCAGATTCTGACACAAGTACAGGCAGGCAAGCCCAGCCTGTCTCTCCTCAGACATGGCTTCCGCTCCAGCCTCCAAGTTAGGTTCCCAAGTCTCTGAGTTCTCTCATCCTCCACAGTGCTGTCTGTGTGCACGTGTGCATGCATGTGCGTGTGCGTGTGTGTGCAGTCTGCAGTGTGTCTGTACAGTGTGTCTGCAGTATGTGCACTGTGTATGTGTGTGTGTGTGTGTGTGTGTAGTGTATGGTATGTGTGTGTGGTGTGTGCAGTGTGTCTCTGTATGTGTGCAGTGTGTGTGGTATGTGTATGGTGTGTGTGTGCAGTATGTGTGTGTGTGTGTTGTGTGTGTGCTGTGTGTGATGTACATGTGTGTGTGCCTGTGTGTAGGTACATGTGTAAGCCAGAGGACAGCTTCAGGGTGACTCAGGGTATTGTTCCTTGGTGTTGGCACCTTGTCGGTTGAACCTTGGCAGTGAGTGTCCTCCGATACTCACTTTATGACTCATAACAGGAGCAAAATTAGTGAAGAGGAAGCAATAAAATAAACTTATGCTTGGATCACCGCAGCGTGAGGACGTGTGTTAAATGGCCGCAGCGTTAGGAAGGCTGGGAACCGCTGCACGAGGCCTTTCCCCCATCATCCTCTTGCTTTTGAGAAAGCACATCTGTAGCCTGGAGCAAACAGAACGGAACAGCCAGGCAGCAGCCTTGCAACAGCCAGCCATCTGACTCTGCCTACCCCTCCTCTTTAAGTGTCATTATTCTTGCTGCCGAGCCCAGGAGAGGCACGGGCCTTGGTAGGATGCCACCTCCTCTCTGTCCCAGGACACGGGACGGTGAGGGGACCTTTGCCAAGCGCCAAAAGCAGTGGATGATGGGATAAGACTGGATCTTCTTTCCCGGGTTTCCTGTTGAAGTCTAAAGGAGGCAAGGCCCAGCCTAGAGCATAGCATAGGCTCAGCAAACTCTGTCCTGACACCAGGGCAGTTCTGAACGTCCTGCATGGGAACCAAGGCATCCCTCAGTAACACCACATGGCTACTGAAAAACAAAAACAACAACAGCAACAAAAAACGGGTGGGTTTATGAACCATGGCCTATGAATGTGATGTTGGGCTGGTTTGGTGCTGCCCTGGGGCAGAAATTCCACCTCTCAGGTACTTGGAACTTCCTCTGCCCCGTTTAGAATCCTTGATGTGAGTCCACCTCAGAAACACACTGACCCCGAGTCCCAGGGTCTGTATGTTCGAAGGACGGTGCACACCTTAGCTTGGCTGAGACCCTTGAGTCTCCTGTGCCCGCAAGGATGTGCTGTCAGCAAGATAAACATTTGGTAGCTGGCCAGCGGTAGTTTCAGGGGCAGCCACTACAAGGACATATTTGCCATTAACCCAGGATCGCTCCTCTCCCGGCTCCAATTAGAAGCTGCTTGAGTCTGCCACCCCTACCCTAAGCCAACCAAGCCTCATAAATTGCTTGAACAAGTTCATGGGCAAACTGGCTGTAACGCCATAACCCTCCCCAGTGCTCGCTCCGGAGGGCCACTGTTCCCTCCACGCAGCAAACGTGCCTAGTTTCTGCTCCGCCATGTTTATCAATGGTGGTCTGCCCCTGCCTGCCTCTCTATGATCTCACCTTTCGCTTTAAGGTCATGGTGGGAGGTGGGAGAGGGCCCCAGGGTACCCAAGAAGGTGCTAGGCATTCATCTGTAGGAGTGGCTAGTCCTGTACCTTTCCAACATCCCCGCCTTTGCACAACCTGTCTTGAAGTGTGTGGGTCCCTGAGACCTGAGACAGGCCTACCTGTCTGTCTTACCATCATCCATAGTTCTGTCTCTCCCTAGTGTCCCAGTTCTGCAGCCCATTAGTGACTGGCAGGCTGGGCTCATTAGTACCAGCCTAACATCTGGTGGCCAGATCCTCTTACAAGGGACTGATCCACACGTTAGCAGCCCAGAGGAGCAGGGTGGCCCTCCAGGTGACAGGATGCACGCTGTCATTGTAAGATCAGTGCTGCCTGAGGGTCAGTCTGGGCCACACGTAGCTCCACAGAAGGCTACCTTCCCTCTCCATGCTCTCCCAAACATGCTGGAACCCAGAGCGTGTTCCCCGGCAACTGCCCTTTTGAGTCTCAGATGCAACTGGAGTCATCCAGGCACTGACCAATGTACTTATCCATCTGCACATCTTCCTGTTTACCCACCAACCCTTCCACCCACCCATCCACTCCATTCATCTGTCATCTACCCAGGCATCCATCTACCTACTTATCCTTTCATCCCCCTGCTTAACTACACATACGCCCATTCTTCTGCTCATCCATCCCCATCCATCCATTCCCCATCCCCCACCCACCCATCCATTTACCCACCTACCCCACCCAATCATTCATGCGTCTATCTCTGCACACACCTACTCCATCCACCTACCCATGTATCTATTTCTCATTTACTTGCTCACCCGCTCATTTATTTATGCAAATATTCATCTTTCTACCAGCACAGACATATCATATACCTCTCCTCTCTCTTCCCTTCTTCCCTCCCCCTCTTTCTTCCCTCCTCCTCTCTCTCCTTTTGTTTCTTCATTCCTTTCTTTTTCTCGTTATTTCCTTCCATTCATCTTTCCGTTGATCATCCACAGATCCAACTATATCCATCTATATGCCTTTCCATCCACTCATTCCTCCTTCCTTCCCCAGTGACTGAAGTCAGCATTTCCTCTTGCCTTCATCTCCCTGTCTTTCTTTGGATACTTTTAAGCTTAGACTCACAGTCACAGACTGTGGGGTTCATCCCCCTGTCCATGCCTTCCTAGCATCAGGAACCCTCCACACTCTAATATCTCTCCCATCCTGTGGGGTCAGAGAAGATACCCAAACCACACCCCCACGTGGAACTGGCTGGGTAGGCCTCACCACCTCAGCCAACCAGCCTGCCCCCCACCTCCCCATGGACCAGGGAGAGGGAGAACTTGATACAAGCTTGACCCTCGCTGAGGAGTCAAAGAAAAGCCCTTGGTGCGTTGTCCCTGTGGGGCTCTGTGGAAGCTCCTTGGGTAGACAAAGGAAAGCAGGCCTTTCCCAGTTCTTGGAGAAGCAATCTGAGGCCAGCTGGCCATTTCTCACTATGGGTCACAAACCCTCATGTAACTCAGTTCTGTATAAAAGGCCTGTATAATGGACCCTGTAGCATCCACCCTATTGGCCTCACTTCTCTGGAGTCCTTATGGCTACTCCTTCCCCACTGAGATGCCAAGGGCTGATCGCTGATCCTGCCTCTCTGCCCCACTCTCATGTACCACAGTATTTTTGTTGGGGGAAGTCAGGAGTTCTAAGATCCCTGTCATGTGGACAGGCAAGGATAGAACCTAAAGATACTCAACCTCCTCTGTGTACAGCCTTGGCTCAGGAAGGCTGGCCACAGCCTCAGGGGAGGTGTTTCCTAGTCAGCTGACTACATCCAGCCCTCCCCCTATCCCCCCTGAACCACCAGCACTGAACCCCCTCACCATGCCTGTTCTCTGGGCAATTATCCCCACCTTTCCACTTTTGGGGGGGTTGTTGTATCATTTATCAGAACTTTGAAAGTATACCAGCCAGAGTGGTGCTCTGTCCTCTTTCACAGGGATGAGCACTGCCAGGCCAGGCTTAGGGAGGACCATTCCTATGGACACATGTGGCTGGAAACCTGCACTGATATTTGGGTGTCCCAGTGCAGCCAGACTGTATGCCTGAGGTGCATTTCCAGGGTTGCTGGAACGCAACTCTCCAGAACCTTTTTCTTTGTGAGGGTGTCCTGCTCCTAGAATTATCATCCTAGAACAGCGAGTGCCAGCTATATCACGGTTTCGGACACTCTGAGCGGGTATTCTGGTTTGGGAGTCTCAGGCATGAGAGGTCTCTGGTTAAACCGCAGCTGGAGCTGAGGTCTCACCTCGAGGCTCAGTGGCGAAGGTGAGGATTCACTCCTGGACTCTCTCCCTTGCTGTTTTAAGCTGTACTGAGAAGCGTCACCAGGAGAGCTGATGTACTTTGTTCTCATTGTCTTATCTCACTGTGAAAGCCTGTCAGTTTAGTTCATATTCTGAGGTCAGGGCTACAAAGTAGCTAGGAGACCGCCAGACTCCCAGTTTGACAATTCCAGTCCAGTCAGGACCCCTCATTTCCTCCCCTGTCATCAGCCCACACTACTCCCAGAGTGTCAAATGGGACTCCCTGGGCAGCACTCCCTAAGAAGCAAGTGCATCTGGCTTCGCCTTACATGCCCAGTGAGTTCAAGCCCCAGGGACGCACCTACAGGTGCCTGAGAAGGTCCCACTGTGCTTCCCTCTCCTCACTGTTTAAATGGCTCTCGCTACTGCTGCCCAGTGTACTTTCTCAAAATTTCATGACCTGATCCAAACGAAGGAGGGTTGACCTCTCAGCACCAGAGAGACTCCTGCCTGTGGGAGCCCTCTTCTCAGCCAGGGGCTCCCTGAGCCCCCTCCCTCTTCCCGGCCTCAGCTCTGGTTGTAGAGGCCCTTCCCTTCACTCCTCAGTTCAGAACAGCACTGCCCCCTTGCCTGTGTCTTTGGGACTCCTCCCTCCTCTGTACCTCTGGTCCCGGATCTCTCTGCGTGATTCCTCTCTTTGCTACCTTCCCCACTTGGACAGCTGAGGCAGCTGGAAATACAGAACCCAGGATCCCAGGCTAGTCCCAGAGGAGCTGTGCCCTGACCCCCTAAGTTACAAAAAGCATTTTCTGCCCCCTGCTGGTGCCCATGTGGAACTACCACAAGGTCTGGGGGTGTGAGAACTGGGGGAATCTTGGGCAGGAGCAAGCAGGCTTGTTAATTTCTGGGCAAGACAGGACACTAGAAGACAGAGAAAAGAATCGATGTTTGCTAAATAAGGGGAAGGCATCACCCTGTCTCAGCGGGGAAGAGGTCTGTTTTCAAGTGTATTACAGTGATTACCCAGAGGAGAGCAAGTGCACTGAGGAACTAGCAGTCCTTTCCCCAAAGAGTGCGTGTTAATGCGCTCCCTCCTACCAAACACAGCCAAGCTTTGGGTTTTAAATAGTTTATAGCATTTCAGATGCGGCTTCGAAGTCAGGCAGTCCCTGGAGAGGCCGAACAGACTTCTACACTTAGCCAATGATAAATAACCGAGAGAGCTCAGGGCCCGGAAGGATTCCAGATTTAATTCAAATAATTTAAAATCTAATGTTGAAAGAGCTCTTTGCATTCATGGGCCATACCCATTTCCAGCTGGAGAAAGAAAAGGCTTTGTGTTTGAGGCTGCGGTCGGAGCACTAACTGTCTTACCATGCGCCTGCCACTTCCAGCCAGCACACCAACATTTTTCATGTTGCAAATGGCAGGCTGTGATTCCGAAAGCCAGACATGAAGAGGGGGGAAGATTTATCATCGCCTCGGAGTTTCAGCTCCAGGTGGAATGATTTTGTCCATGTCCACGGTGAGGCTGCTGCCAACCAGCCCTGCCGAGAGGAGATGTGCACAGCCTGGAAGGCCCCTGGGGAGCTCAGAACGCTGGATGCAGAGTCAAGCACCCCCACATGAGCTCGGCGGCACCGTGTACAAGTTCTGCTGGTTTTGAAGAGGTGGGGAATGCTGGCAGCTCACTGGCTGCCAGACATGCCCTGCCTGGCCAAGGCCCGCCAGAGGAGGGATCTCCGAGGCCACCTGTTTCCCTCTGGTCTAGTTTCAGACTGGACAAGAAGGGCTTGGGTAGTGAGAGACTGCACACAAAAGTTTGCAAGCTCCCTAAAACTCAGGCTAGGCCTGCCTTTGCCTAGACCAGACTGTTGAAAGTGTATAGCCACACAAAGACACTTAAACAAATGTCCACAGAAATATTATTTGAAACAGTCCAAAACTGAAGCAGCACAAATGACTGTGAGGTGATATGGATAAACACAAATGGAAATATCCATAAAATAGAATTTTATTTGTCAGTAGTAATGAGAGATGTCCTGCCATAGGGTGTGACATGGATGAATCTTGGGAATACCATACTAAACACACACACATATACATACATACACACATACCTATATCCCTCATAATTTCAGAATACAAGTTTACTTGTAAATTGGGTCTTTGCAGATATAACGAAGTAAGCTAAAATTAGGGCTTCTGAACTAGGGTGGGCCTCAAACACTACCTCTGGCACCCCACAAGGGGAAGATGTGACAACACAGGTGTGTCCAGTAGTCAGACAGGAGGTCCCTAGCCAGATTCTGGGAATGGGCGTGGACCTTGCTTTCACTCTTTGACTCCAGACATGGAGAAGGGATCCCTATGTTCTAAGCTGTCCATTCTGCCCTTCTGTTAACAGTGGCCACAGAATTATCTGTCAGATTCTTAAAACATCGACAGCTCTTTGCTTAATTCACAAATCCAACTGTCTAACAAGAGAACAAACATGTATGCCAGACTGTATGAAGCAGCCCTGCCCCGTGCCTCTTCTGGGGAGGTCCTTGGGTGCTTGGGTCTCTTCAGAGTGTGTTTCACAATTATCTTTGAAGCCAGTTCATCTTTCAAAATCCTCTTCCCTCACCCTGACATCGCCTTTTAAAGAAAACCCACAGGAACAAAAGGTACCAAAAAAGGCAATGTCTCTTCCTGAGTATGCCAGCATGGCTGACGAGGGCTTTTGTGAGGTGTGGAGGCCAGGGGTGCGGAGTGCAGTGACCTCAGCAAACAAAGCTAGTTTCATTCTCCCCTGCCCCCCAGAGGTCTCAGTAAAGGGTCTACATTAATCAGAGCCACATTTTAAGGGCAACAGACTCAGAATTTTGGAAGAGTGAAAATGAGAGTTTCTTAAACACACAACATTGAGCTCAAAATGAGTTGCTTGGAGCTCCCCCCAAATCCCGAGGACCTGTCATTCCCTGAGACATTGGTTCTGTCTCGTTAAGGGAAGATACTATGGTGAGTGCTGATGAACAGAGGCAACTCCATCAGAGGGAACGAACAGACACTGCTCCAAGGCTCATCCAAGGACTTGGAGGACAAGTTTCATTGCAGCTCATGTTGTCACAGTTCCTTTGTCCTGGCCCCCTGGGTCCGCCAGGAGAGCAGTTGAGGAGTGTTCTTTCTGAGGGAATCTGCTGGTGACAGCCTATCAGTTGGCCTAGACTCCCAGAGTGTGGGCACAGACAGTGTGAGCAGGTCCTAGGCTCCTAAAGCTCCAGGCCCATCTCAGCACATGGAGCCTGTGTGCTTGTCTTCTGGAATCTGCTGGGTCACAGGGTAGTGAATGTCCAGTCACCCAGCTGTCATCCACTCGCCATAGTGAGAAATGCTCTGAAAGACTGCACAGGCTTCTGCTCACGCGCTCCACTGGTCAGAACTGATCACGTGGCCAGCCCACCTACACGAGTTCCTGGGTCCAGGAAGCACAGGGGCCATGCCTCCTAAGCAGGGTTGGACTTGCTACCCAGCTCCCCTAAGGCCATGGGGCACTTCCACACTCAGCATCTGGATTCACAGTTACGGGCCCTACCCTGCATTTGCGTCACTGGCCTGATACCTGCCCTGCCAGTCTCAACACCTGCAGTGGCTTAGGATCCACAGTGACATCAGCACCAGCCAGTACAGTGAGGCAGGAGAGACTGTCACGGGAGTCACCCTGGTCCTGCTAGAGGCGGAGCTCCACTTCCTCCATGCACCTGCCCCTAAGGCAGACCTGGAGCTTTCCAGAGGGCATTCAACCTGAAGTGAGGGTGGGTTCCAATCTCCTGCCAACGCAGACCCTCAGGAGAGACTCCTGATGCTCTGAGGATACATGGGCCACAAGGAGAAGGCCACAAGGACCCTGGCTCCCTCCTGGACTATGACTTCCGTACCATCCGGGCTGCCCTGGGCACCGCTGCCCCAGTCCTCACCATCATTTCCAACCTCAGGGGTCATCTGCCTCACTTGCCTACTCTCAGGTGGCCTTTCCTTCCAACAGCTCCCCTGGTCTGGTTGTCCTGGATAAATTGTCTCTCTCTTGTGTTTTGGGTCCACCAGGTGTCATCTCTGCCCATCACTTCCCAGGGCCCATCAACCCTCTGTGGGTGCAGGGCATTGTCCTGGGAAGGGCAGAGGCCCAGGGACTAGGGAGTTTCCTCTAGCCCTGTCAGCAGCTGGGCCCCAACACTCACATCGTAAAGACCTCTGGAGAACATCAAGGAGGCTGAGGCAATGTGCAAGAACTGAGGTCCCCTGCTTGCACCCAGCACTCTTGACACATTCAGGTTCAGGCCTGCATGTCATGTTTCCATAGCTGTGTTTGAATGCTTGTGTGACTTTTAAACAGAATTCCTCTCACCAAGAGTATCGCAATCAAGATGATTGGAGAACACGCCCATTTAGAGAAGAGCAAGCTAAGAGAGGCCAGGTAAGATACGAAGAGCATCTTCCATGCAGAACTGAGCTTTCAAAAGAGCAATGGAAATTTCTAGGGGCTCAAAATAAATAACACGACCCAAAGTAGTAATTATGTGAGGTAACGCTGTGCTTCCTGGGGGCTGGCTTGCAGATGTTGGTCTTGGTATCAAGGGGCTTAAAATGGGTTCCTAGAACAAGGAGGCCCTCCAGTCCTTAAGGGCAAAAGCCAGACCTATGACTTCTGCATAAAGCTGTTGTCCCTGCCACAACCTCAGCCAAGTGTGGTAGTAGCAAACCTGCCCCTGGAACAGGGTGTGATGGGAAGGACCGTCTGCCTGGCTCTGACCTCGGTGCTGCCCGAAGTCTGGTTGTAATGAGTTGTCTTGGTCCCTGCAGTGCAAAAAGAACTTTTATTCACCTGTTTCAAATGTTGTCCTGAGGCTTTATAAACTGCCTCTGTCTGCTCACCTAGGCCTAGTCCTGGAAGTGTCTAGCCTCCATACAATCTAACCTAGGCCTAGAACATTTTCAGCCTCTGAGACTTAGTTCTTAGTAAGCTCACCCTTTCTTGTCCTTTCTGAGCTCTGGGCTGGTGGTTCAACTCAGCTGTTCTGGCTCAAACTCCTCTCCCAGCTGACTTATTCAGTCTGGCTTCTCTCTTGGCCTCTGAATTGCTCTGTTTGGCCTCAAAGGAACTCAAGCAATCTGCCAATCTGCTCTATTCTCTGGGCTCCTTCTCATTCTCTGGCGCATTCTGGCTTCACCTGAGTTTTCTGTCTCTGCAACCTGTCTCTCATTACTGTCCAGGTAAAACTGTCTTTTCTCTCTCTCTCTCACTGCTCCTTAAGTAGCCTCCCTTTCCTCTCTCTTTTCATGAGAGTTGGGCAGATCCTGTTTTGTCAAGTCTCTGATTTGTCATATTTTCTGCCACTCAACTAGACATTACTTTCAAACATGGGTTCTTCCTTCTGCAAACTAACTTTATCTTGTTTGGGATTAAAGGCATGCACTACCACACCTGGACCTAAGCTTTTCTTTACCTGAAACTTGCTGTATTCCCAGCTGGTCTTAAGCTCAGAGATCTGTTTGCTTTTGTCTCCAGGATTAAAGGCTTGTTTGTATTCCAACTGGATCACATAGACCTACAAGGCCTTTGGATGTGCTCTCTTGCCAGAACAGCCATGTTCTGAATTAACATTCCTCTACAAGACTGCAGCGTCCTAGTGAGAGCAGCTTTGGTCACTGGGGCCCTTGTCTCAGGCTCTCAGTTTCCTGGCTTAAGCTATGGTCACTTCTTGTGTGTGCTTCTCTCTGCCATCTGAGGTCATCAGAGACCCAAATCAGTCATGTTACCTGGTCTTGAATCTGAGCCCCTATGACTGAGCGCTAAAGAGACCATACCTCTTTATGTCTCATATTCCACTGTAATAGCACAACGATGACATAGAGGTGGAAAGTTTGAAAGTTTCTCCTGGGGCTAGAGAGATGGCTCAGCAGGTAAGAGCGCTGGCTGCTCTTCCAGAGGCCCAGGTTCAATTCCCAGCACCCACAGGGCATCTCAGAACTGTCTGCAACTCCAGCTCCAGAGGATCCAGTACCCTCTGCTAGCCTCCACAGGCCCTGCACAATGTGACGTACAGATGTACACGCAGCTAAACACCCATAGATATAAAATGATGATGATGATAATAACAGTTTTAAGGTTTCTTCTGAAAAGAACTCTCAGAATAATGCACTTAAAGATCTCTAAATCCTATAACTCCAGAAAATCAAGGAGAAAATAAATAAAAATCTCTGAATTCTGATTGACCTTGAGATCCTGCAGAAGCAGTAATTAGAGTCTGCCAGAGTTGCACCATGCCTGCTAGGAGACTGAAGTCTCACTAAATTCTCAGAGACTTCCTCCTCTCTATCTGGGGCTGGTGAGATGACACAGCAGTAAAAGTGCTTGTCACAGAAACCTGACAACCTGAGTCTGATTCGCAGAACCCACGAAAAAGCCAGATATGGTAGAACACATCTGCAGTCCCAGCATGCCAACCTCCAACCGCAAGATGGAGCTGGAGATAGAATCTCCCAGAAGGCCTTTGGCCAGCTGGCCAGGAGCATGTAGTGTGCTAGCGCAGGAGAAACTCCAAGCCAGAGCTCTGCTGCCTCAACAAGGAGGCAGATAGAGCAGACTCCTGGAAGTTAGCATCTAACATGCTGCAACATGCTTCTGCTTACCCCACCCCTTACCTAAAATGTTGAAAAAAATAAGTTCATATCCAAACAGTAACTGACCACCAGGCAGACAGAGCAGATACTTCAGTGGCCACACAACATAGAGAAAGCAGATCTCACAGGAAATCCACCAGGTTAAAAAAACAAAGTAACAACAAAACCAAAAAGAAGAAACAAAACTCTAAAGTGTGGAAGGAAAATATGATTTTTTTGAGATTCACAATATATTGTTCAAAATGTCCACATTTCAGGAAAAACTTATGAAACTTTCAAGGAAACAGGACAACATAGCCAAGAAATGAAGACGGTTTTCTAATCAATAAAAATCTGTCTCTGAGGAAGTCAAATGCTAAATGTACTAGGCAAAACTTTTAAGTCATCTATTATAAATATGTCTAAAGAAAACCATGAGAAAGATGCTTTACCAAGTAGAGAATAACTCAATAAATAATCAGATGGAGACTCTGCTGCTAAAAAATATAACTAAATGAAAAACTTTACTAGATGAAACGAACAGCAGATAGACTTAACAACAGAGCCTGTGAACTTGACACTGGGCAAATTAAAGATCAGAACTTCCAAAAATCAATTTAAAATTTGTCTACATATTCTAGAAGCTTGACTAACTTTGAGTAGAATGAACTCAGAGATCTACACCTGAGCACTTAACAGTTAATTGTCAGAAAGCAAAGAGGCAAAAGCCAGACCTCACACATCAGCGTTATCCTGAAATCTAAAGCAGAATATACAGTGAGAGGATGGACTGCACCCCAGAGCCCCGTGTAAGCATTGGTGAAAAAAATACAAAAATTCAAACCCAGCAATACAGAGGACTCTATTCCTTGTGATCTAGTGGAATATGTCCCAAGAACTTAAGGCCTGTTCAACATACAAAATTAATGAAACACCTACAGCAGGCTGTAAAGAAAAGAGGTTAATTAGCTCACAGATTGAGAGAATGAAGAGGCTGAGAGGCACTCGTGGCGAATGGCAGAGCGTACAAAGGGGAGGAGTCACATCAAGCGAGAAACAAGAATGGCTGGGCATGCCTTGGCAATAAGCACCGCCTACCTCCCTCTGAAATTGCCAGCTCCCTCTCATACCTCACACCCCTGACTTGAGGACCTTGCACTGGCCTCCGCCCCTTAAGCTCACTGCTTGAGCAGGGGTCAATCAGGAGACCAGCTCACACAGGCTTTACCACAGTACGTGGATCTCCAGCTTCTGGGAACAAAGTTGATCAGGGAAAAATTTCACAGAGACGTGATTGATTCTAAGACAAGGGTGGGGAAAACACAACAACACGAACAGCTTACAAAGCCAGCGAGCAGGGACGGAGCTAACAAGTGCGTTTCTTAGTGGAGTGGGGCATCAAAAGGAAACAGGACCTATCAAGAGGTGCTCCAACTTGCCGAAGCTGTTGATGTAATAAATGCAATGATGACAGCAAGAGGTGGAAAAAAAGAACTAGTCTATGAACGATGAATAGGCAATACTCTCCCAAAGCAACAGGGCAATGGGTTCGTGCAAACGATGCTATGTTAATTGAAATGTCTCCTCTGGAAACCGCAGTAATGGGGCAGAGAGGTGAGCTTGGCTCCCAGCGCATGAGGCAGCTCTCAGCAGCATGCAACTCCAGCTCCTCAGGACCTGATGCCCTCACTCAGCTTCATCTGGCACCTGCACTTGCTGGCACATGGCAACACACACACAGCATGCACACACATGCAAATAAACAATAAAATCTTATTTTAAAAATGCAGTAATAATTGCTAAGGCAACATCCTCCAATGAAGTTAGTAGACAAATTTTTTTTAGAAAAACAGGAGCTTTGAAGAGCCTCAAATATTCTCTTTCTAATTGCAAGTGGAAGAGTAGTTAACCTCACAAAAGAGAATGGCAGATACCACATTAATCTAGAGTCAAGGTCAACACACGCAAAAGGTAAAGTGAAATCTCACATCCAGGATATGATGTTCTCAGACATTCTTGACCCAAATCTAGAACCACAAAATTCTAAGGAGACAAAATGAACTCAAATTTGTGCACCTTCTTCAAAGCACCTGACCTGTACTCTTCAGGAGTGTGGAGGCCCGTGGTCATGGCTGGAAGAGGTAACCTCCTCCAGCTGGTGGTTTGGGGATGACTGCAGGAGGTGCAGCATGGCTGGAATAGGCGTGCACACTGTAGAAGGTGACGCCTGGCCCTCTGTTCTCACCTCGCTCTGGGCTCCTTGCACCATACCTCCCAGCTGCTATGGCATCCTGCCCATGGACAGGCAGCCAAGCTCGGAAACCAGGAGCCAAAATAAATTGTCTGCTATGTTCTGTGTTTGAGTCAGGAGGATGAAGTAGTAACACATCCACAAACTGTAAGGAAAAACAGAAGGACCTCTCTTAAAGACAGGCCAGGGGACATGACAGCTGAATGTTGGCACAGAAAAGCAGATTAGACAGGAAACAGATGAAATTCAAATGAAGTCCATGATTTTGCTTAAAAGCTGACTAAAAGAGAAGTATAAACAACTGGGACTGCAGCCCTAAATGTAATTAAAAATATCTTCCAGAATACAATATTTTAATAGTCTCTAAAATAATAAATATAAATCCCTGGGTCTAAACAGATGTTCAGATAATAGAATGAAATGCCACTTACCAATTGCCATTATTCCTTCATTTTTAAGATTCACCTTTTATGTGTATGAAGACTTTGCCTTCATGTGTGTATATGTGTGTATATGTGTGTATCTGCTCCTCATGCCAGCCTGGCATCTGGAGTTGCTGTAACAAGGGGTGAGACCCCTCACGACTGCAGTTATAGATGTTTGTGAGCCATTGTGTTGGAGCTGGGGACCAAACGAGAGTCCTCAGCCAAGAGCAAAGAGTGCTCACTACTGAGCCACCTCCCAGCCCTCTGAATTATTTAATATTGCTAAAATTGTTTTAATATTTGCTATCAGAAGTGGATATTACAAAAGGGGGAAGTACAGGTTACATTTATTTATAGCAATGAATTTTTAAATAAGTAAAACAGTTAAAAATTAAACTCAGTAATGTGAAACAGGCAAATGTTTTTGTTTTGTTTTGAGACAGGGTTTCTCTGTGTAGCTTTGGCTGTCCTGGACTCACTTTGTAGACCAGGCTGGCCTCGAACTCACATCGATCCATCTCTGCCTCCCAGACCTGGGATTACAGGTGCTAAAGGTGTACGCCACCATGCCCAGCTTAGGAACAAGTCAGACACTGTGACTATTAAGCTTGCTTTTGAGTAGATTTGTTCATTCTGTCTCACTAGCACTTTGGGGAGAGGCTCTCAGCTGTCACAGGAGCCCCCTGGAGGTCCCCTGAGAAAATGGGAATCTGCTTTGTTCTCTCCTCCCTCTCTAAGATTTCATTCTCAGATGTCTGCTCCAAAATGACTGACTCACAACCTCAACCCTGCATCACTAGTGTAGAAGGTGTGAGTAAAGTTGGAGCGCACAATGTGCAGGTAAGAAAGTGGACTGTGTTCACCTGACTAGTTAAACTCTTGCAATTGGATGCAGCAGAGACTGGGCAAGAGGCTAAGGTCACAGGCAGGCCTTCTGTTGTCTTGAGAGGCTAATTTTGTATCTGGTTGTGACTTTGTTTCCAACTTCTGTCTCCCAAGAATGTGGCTCCTTTTTCTGGATCAGAGCATGGTGCCCCATAGATTAGCAGAAAATAGGCACACCCCAAAGGACCGCCAGTCAAATTGAGAGGAACTAGAGAGCTTTGCAGGTGCCATTAGGGTGCCAAATCAGCTGACAGAGAGACTGTTCTTGAGGGACCTTGCCTAATGAGATGATCCCCTAAGAATGGGCAGGGATCTTTCTGTGGAAGAGAATTGATTATGAGAAGTTGAGCAAGGGGCGTGACCCTTCAGGTGGCTTTGAAGACATGGGAGGCTACACAGCAAGGACTTCAAGACATCGAGAGATCTCGCAACAAAACCTGAAAGAAATGAAGACAGCTGGGGCAGGAACTGGCTTCTGCCAGCAGCCACACAAGCTGGAAAGAAGCTCCTGAAGTTCAGCAAGGAACAACACCCACCTCACATGAGGTCCTTAGTCAAGAAAACACTTGATTGCTGACCTGTAAAATGCACAAGATGATAGACGGGTGGGTGGTCCAAGCTGTGGGAGTCTAGGCATAGAAGTCAGATGCACCTTCTCTCTGCTGAGAGCAGCAGGCTCCACCATGTCGGTCCTGTGTGGGCAGACTTAAGGGACAGAAGCAAGTCCACCAACATGGGTACTTTAACATGGATTCTGCTTAAGATGGCAGTGCAAACTAGTGGGAGAATACTGGGCCGCTGGATAGACGTGGGAGAGGAGAAACAAAACTATCCGGAGCTCACAACAGGTTGAGTATGTGGTAGATCATAGCTCTAGCTGTGAAGGGAAGAGGCACAGGTGCTGGGGTCACAGGATGCCTGGAGAAGCACTAACAGTCGGGTAAGATAAGTGGAACCACCAAGATTCAAGGCTGGCCACTGATGCCACTGACGATAGAAGAAGCTGCAGCAATGGTGTAGACAGTGAAGCCAGCACAAGAGTCACATCTGGACAGCACAAAGACCGCGAGCAATTAGGAAGGAAGTGGGTGACCCTGTGGAAAGTCCAAAAAGGTTTTGGTGGGTGTTTGGTAGGAGATTATTAAATGGGAGCAGGCAAACTGGGCAGTGGTGACAGACATTTTTTAATGCCAGCACTTGGGAGGGAGAGGCAGGCAGATCTCTGTGAGTCCGAGGCCAGCCTGGTCTATAGAGAGAGTTCCAGGACAGCCAAGACTATGAGAAAACCTGCCTCGAAAACAAAACAAAACAAAACAAAAAAGAAAGGAAGGAAAAAAGAAGAAAGAAAGCGAAAAAAAATGAGCAGGCAAGAGAAAGTCTTCACCCTCACTGTCAAGGGGATAATGATGGCCAAGACTGCCTTGAGCCGGCACCACACAGACACAGAAGACAGAGAGGCTGAAGAACCCTTGAGAAAGGGCATTCTTCAGAAACAAAACAAAACAAAACAAAAACATTCTGAGAAACTGTCCAGTATCACAAACAGATTCCCACCACAAGCCCCAGACCCAGGTCTTTCATGCTGGTTTGTGTTGTCAGAAAGCACCCCCACTTGACAGGCATTTGCAAATGCTCCTAAGAGCTGATCAATGCATCCATCCATCTTGAAGCATGTATATATCAAGTATCCATCAGCTTTACAGCTAAATCCTACATTTCAACAAGGAGCACCAGAGATCTTACTGAGGGTTTGTTTACTGACTTCTTAGCCCCTGCGGCCTCCCATGGCCTACAATACCTGCTCAAGCTGCCAGCCTGTCCCAGGAGCCACCAGTGGCCCGTAAAATCACATCCGCTCTGTGTACAAGGAGGTACCAGTAGACAAGAGTACACAAAAGTAGTACTTAGGAACAGATTCTCTATTGGGTGGGTGGGTGGATGGATGGATGGGTGGATGGGTGGGTGGATGGGTAAGCAGATGACCGGAATGGGCGTTAGGTGAGTGGATGACTAGATAATCAATGGATTAACAGTAGATACTTAAGAATAGCTAAATGGATGGGTAGACAGAATGGGTAGTGTAGATGGATAACAGGTAAATGAGGTAAATATATGGGTGGGTTACCGGATGGACAGGTAACTAGATGATGGGAATGGATAAGTGGATGAACAGATGAGTATATGATGTATGGACTAGGTGGACAAATGGTGGATAGTTCGATGGCTACATGAATGTAAGATGAATGGATGGAGTAGAGAGATGATAGAGTGATGTATGGTTGGATTACCAAATAAGTACTTGGATGATATATTGATATATGGGTATATTACTAGATGGATGAATCGATGGATGGATGGATGAATGAAAGGATAGATGAATGATAGGTGGGTAGATGAATGGATGTTGGATGGAAGGATGGATGGGTGGGTGGGTGGATGAATGGATGGATAGATGGGTGGGTGGAAGGGTGGAGGAAGGATGGATAGATGGGTGGATGGATGGATGGATGATGGATTGGTGGATGACGGGTGGGTGGATGGATGGATGATGGATGGAAGAATGGATGTGTGGATGGATGATGGATGGAAGGATGGGTGATGGGTAAATGGATGGATAGATGATGGATGGAAGGATGGATGGATGAACAGGTGGATGATGAGTGAATGGATGATAGAGGATGGGATCACTGAAGCCCCCACCGGAAGCTTTTATTAGACAATGGAATCCTATTAACAGCTCTCTTGGGCCTCAATGAGAGCCCAACAATGAGCATCCACACTGGCAGGAAGATGCACTCGTTCTAACCTCTCCAACAGAAACAATGTTCTCAGTGTGTCTAACAGATGCCAGAGCCAGCAGCAATGACGGTCATTGGCTGAACAAGATGGAGTTTAGACCAAGCACAATTGCTTTTGAGTCCACAGCTTGAGTTCTTTAAATATATTTATTTATTTTAAAGATTTATTTATTATGTATACAAATTTCTGTCGATATATACCTGCACACCAGAAGAGGGCACTAGATCTCATTATAGATGGTTGTGAGCCACCATGTGGTTGCTGGGAATTGAACTCAGGACCTCTGGAAGAGCAGGAAGTACTCTTCTAGAGGCCATCTGAGCCATCTCTCTAGCCCTTATTTTATTTTTAGTATGTGTACATGTGTCTGTTTTGTGTGGGTACATGTGTTTGTAGCCCAGGGAAACCAGAAGGCATTGGATCCTCTGGAGCTGGGTTCCGGGAGTTGAGGTTCACTCAGTGGAGGTCCTGGGCACCAAAGTGCCGTCCCCAGTGAGAGAGTTATGCCCTCTCGACCACTGTGCCACCTCTCCAGCCCCCCTGGGTTTGTCTCCTCCAGGAGGAAAACAGAAAGCAAAGGAAATAATATTCTTCTCAACAAGTATCGGACACTGTGTAAAATACAGTCAGCAACTGGCTTCTAAGAACTTCCTGGGACTGTCAGGAGGCTCAGGTTGTATATTAAAGGTGAGCGTGTGCTGCTAAATAGCATGAAGTAAAGCCTCCATGGGGAATCGCTGAGCCTGTGAGCAGAGGACAGAGGCTTCCTGGCTTGGAAAGGCCACACCCAAGAAGGCCAACAGCTCCTCAGCAGGCTGGGAAGGCTCAGCAGAGGAGAGGGCCCCGCCAAGGCTCTGTCTGAGCGAAAATCACCGAACCCCATCCTCAGGAAGGAAGGAAGGAAGAGACCACCGGGTTCCATAGGGAAACAGTTCACCGCGTGGTATTTTTTTATTGCCACCCAAACAAGGCCAGCCACAAGGTTCCGCAGTCCCTTGCACCCGCGGAGGCTTCCACGGAGACCCACCACTGGCCTGCTACACAGAGCATTAGTGGGTTTTGTGCCTGCCAATAAAAAAGTAAAAGCCGCTGTTAAAATCGAAGCCTGGCACAGGCCTGGCCCAGATCGCAGGGGAGCTGGGCTTTTGCGCTGGAATTTGCAGCATCTGTCCCAATTAAGTCTTGTTTTTTAGCTTAAAGATATTAGTCCGATCACTAGTGTTCTGTTTGGGACATGAATGGCGCATTGTTCCGCCCCGAGCAGCCCTGCAGACGCTCAGACACCATTAAACGGCTTTGCGGCCCAATTAGAAGTGGAGGTGGGCTGGCTGTGGGGCAGGGGCTGACCACCAGGGCACAACACTGGATGGACACGAAGTGGGGGAGGGGTGGCTAACGCAGTCCATGTGTGGAGAGGGTGGGCTTCCGCATGCAAGGCCCCGGCTCCATGATGAGGCTCATCCATCTTGAAATGACCATTGCTCGAATGTGGTGGCCAAGTGTGGAGGGGCAGTCGTCTGTGAGGCTAACTGCAGGACCCAGAGCACTAGGCTAGTGGGAGGGAGCCAGCAGGCTTATGCCCACATCTGCTGCTCTCCCACCCTGCAGCAGCACACAGGCACACTCACACACATGTCTGCATATGCATTTTCACACACACAGCCATGCAGTCACACCTACACTATGCGTGTCATACCATATGAAGGTCTAGGTCCCTGGCTAGAAGAATGTTACTTCAGGGGCTGCCCAATTTCTGCTTTAACGTCAAGCATAGAAACACAACCTGGTGTTTTCCCGACCATGAGTCCATAAAAAAGCTTTGCTCATCAGGCCAAAGAATTCCATTCATAGAACCGACATGAACCCTGTTCTAAACAGCGAGGTTTGTGTACCTGGGCAGAGAAATCCTCCTCCTCAGCCCTATTTGTCCCTCCCAGAGCATTTTGCTTGTAGACAGAAGTAAGGCTTTCCTAAGTCCACATAGAAAATGAAACCCCATTCCCAGGGCTGGTGACACACGTGCTCAGTTCGTGACTGTTCTAAGCATGCTCTTTTAGTGTGCCTTTCCGCACATCAGTTAAGCGTCAGAACCTCAGACACCCGCTGCCCCTGCAGCAGGCTTACCTGAGCATCTTTCTACACCCCTCTGCATCCTCTCTCTCACTCAGGCAGGTCACCACAGGAAAAGGGCTGGGGTGTATACTTAGCTGAGTCATGGAGAGTGGTGGACAGAGCTTTCCTAGAGAAGCCCTCACTGAGTTGGCCCAGCCTGTGCTAGACAACCCTTCTTATCCAGGGAAGTGGTCACCATATGAAGCTAAGCAAATAGAAGCCTGTCTTCCTCGAGGACCACGTAGCAAGCCAGGACCAGGTCATAGTCCAGCATTGGCCCCATTGGACTTTAGGCTGCCCTGGAGATGTCACACTGCTCATTAGAAAAGTCACTTCACCTGACACTGACTCAGAAGACACTGTGCCACCTAAAGCTACCATGCTGACCCCACACACTGCAGCACAGTGAAGTGATGGGCTGTGAGGCCCTCTTCATCCAACCCATAGGCTGTGCTCCACAGAGGGGTGAGCACAGTCACCTTCCTAACCAGCCGAGGACTTTTCACAGCTGCCTTGCTGCCAGGTCAGCATTTCCTGCAGAAGCTCTGGACAGAAGTTCTCATGTTGTCATTAAGGGACAACAGCTTACATAAGGCTCCAATGCATATGATGCAGATGCTATGGGAGGGGGGATGATAGATCACTGATACTAGATTAAGTCGTATGAAAACACTCTTCTCATTTAAAGTGAGATTTAAAGATAACAAAGGCCTATGGTTGACAGGAGTTGGATGGATAGGTGGGTAGGTAGATGGATGGTGGGTGGATGGATAGATGAATGGGTGGATAGATGGATGGATGGATGGATGATAAGTGGGTGAGTGGCTGGATGGAAAAAGGAAGAAAGGAACTGATGAATGGATAATGGATGGATTGATTGATCAACCAATTGATTATTTGATGAACTACACAAACTATAAGTGAAAACGTTGTAGAAAAATATAAGTAAATAAATGGTAAAGATTTTAATGCTTTCTGTTTCCTCTTATTGTCTGCATTTTCTAAGTCCTCTATAGTAATCAGGGAGGCAGGCAGATAGGTGCATAGATAGATAGATAGATAGATAGATAGATAGATAGATAGATAGATAGATAGATAGATAGATAGATAGAGATGGATAGATGGATAGATGGATGAATGATATTTTGCTTCTGTAGTAAGAATACATATTTAGACACAGACACAGACAGACAGGTATCTTCATTCCAAACTCTGGAGTGAAATCACTGGCCTCTAATTCCTGACTCTGGGAAGAGGAATTCCAACACCCGGTGCCTAGAGGCTGGTTTGTCGCAGCCTTCACATTTGAAGCATAGGGGCCTCTCTCTTTCCCTGCCCGGCAGCCTCTGCCATGACATCACCCCCACAGTGTGAAACTCGAGAAGCTGCGGGGAGCTGGGAGCCGATTGATCTGTGTGCTGGTGTCCAGGAGGCTGAGGGGCTAGCCCGAGACAGCAGCTGGCTGTGTCTCTCACTAGGAATGGGGCTGCATCTTCACCCCACAGTCCAGAAACTGGACAAGCATGCTGTGTGTGCACGTGTCACATTTCCAATGAGCACACTGGGCACTGGCATTGGCCTTGGAGGAAACACATGTGTGTGCACCGTCCTTTCCCAAGGTCTCCACCCCCTTCCTTCCCACCCTATCTGCCTGCCCCCTGCCTGACTCCTTGGGTGGGCTGCAGTTGTTGCCTTTTCTCCACAGAGAAGGCAGAAGTGGGGAGGGCTGGGGGAGGCTGTCTAGGTACCCCTGGATGCTGAAGCCAATTTTACTAGTCTAGATGTGGGCACTGTCTGGGTTACTGGACCAACACCTGGAGACAGGCCTGAGCTCTTGCTTTGCTTGCTTATTGTTTCATTGTTGGGGTCCGATCATGAGTAGAGTCTTATAAGGGTCAGGGCAGGGGCCTCACAGACTCAAAATATCTTCCCACTTGCCTTAAGGCATAGACACTTAACTCCTAGGAGCCTCAGAGTTACAGACTATAAACTAGGAAACTGTCCACCCAAAAGGTGGTGGTAGAAAAGACATGAGCCATCAGCTGGGTGCCTAGACACAGGAGTGACCAGCTCATGGCTCTGCCCAGCATCTGGAACATGACTTGGAACCCTAGCTTCCAGTACGACTGGGGGATTCACCTCTGCCCCGTCCACCACACTTTCCTGTAAGGTGGTGTTGGGCTGTCCTCCCCCTCCACCAGGTGAGGTATAGCATCCTTTTCATCCTAGTGGATAGATACTCTGTGCCAGGCCATGGGCAGTCTCTGTTTCATTTTGAATTACCCTGGGTTTCAGTGCATGAGTTCCCAGACCCTTGGTCATCATCTTATAGGAAAGGGAGAGCTCAGACTTCTTACAGATAGTCCACAGTCTTGATGGCAATGTGGGGCCCTCACTAATCGCTGGCAATCCTCAGGACTACGAGGATTGTAATACCTGGGTTCAGAAATGGCCCTTGTTCCTAAAAGTCCTTGTCTCTATCCACTCCAGGTCACCAAGATGGCTGCACTCCACAATCGTATCAGAACTGAGCTGCCACACCAGGGAGGCCCCAGCTAATACCATGGTCTGTTTTGTCACTTTGAGGAAGCTGCTAGCGTGGACCTTCCTGGCTTTTCAAATGACTCTGTGAGCCTGAAAGAGTTGTGGCTCTGAGTTTTTCACCACCCCTGAGGAGCTGGGCTCAGAGAAATGAAGAAAAGCGGTTAATGTCACACAGCTTCTGGGAAGTAGCACAGGGTTGTGCAGGCTTGCTGCTTAGGATGTGGCTTCCCCGGAGTCAGGTGCAGGCCAGAACACTGTCCAGTCACCCCAAGGAGCTTGCCTGATGCCCTGCATTAGCTAATGCAACACACAAAGAGATGCTAAGAAAAAAAATCAATTTACAGTGGAATGGCCATCTATTTCAGAGTAAAAACAATCCCCTTTGTGCTCCTGAGAAACGGGAGAGCACTTATTTAAATTGCTGTCTTAGAACTACACAGAAGCTATTTTCAGAAACCCCTTGAACGCTTTTTCCTTTCCTTCCCACAGAAACCCACTGCCACTCCACCCTGTGTGCCTGTTAGGCCTGCAGAGTCCCTAGACCCCCAGAACGCAGCACTGGGCCTCCTTCAAGCAGGCCTGGCCATCCACGGCCCAGGCAGGCAGGGCCCAGGGCTTTTCTGAAGCCATTAAAATAGGGAATGTGGAGGGCTTGTGGAAAGCATTGCCTTTGCAGCATGGCCAGGAGGGGAGCGACAGGTCAGGCCCCCTCGCTGAGGCAGTTAAAAAGTAACACAGCCCCCAAATCACATTAAATATGTTAAGCAAACACACGGCAGGCGGCGGGGATATTAGGTCATTTCTCATAAATATTAATACCGGGGAGTTTTCCAACGGGCGGAATTACAGAAACAAAGATGCCTCTTCAGGTGCAGTCTCCCTCTCTGGTAGTCCTGGACCAGGCCCAGCAGGGGAGGGGTCAAGCCAACTCAGCATCCAAAAAGACTTCTCAGCACATGGGCAAATGTGGACTCCCAAGTGATATGTTAGCACACAGAGGCAGAGTGAAGGCCAGGCACCCAGTAGGACCAAGCCTGTCCTCGCCAGGCCATGGCACTGCGCCTCACTGGGGCTTCAGGACTCTCACCAGCATGCAGTCCACCATCTACAACTGACAACTCAGGCCAAAGGTCTATGAAGGAAGTCACCCAGCCTGGCCTCAACACCCTTTCTGAAGTAGCCAAGAGCTCTGTGTGTTTGCAGCAGGGCTGTCCTCCTAGGAGCACCCAGTGGAAGATCTCAAAAGCACAGGAGCACTGCCACACTCTCCTCAGGGTTCCCTTGCTGCTGCCTACGTGCCAGAGAGCACGGTGCTCACCTGGACCCCAGGGCAGGAGGGCAGGGGGCCCTCAGCCTGCAAGTGTGGGCAAGGCGTGGGGTTGGCCTGATACCTGGGACACAGCTCAGAAAGGCTGTCCTGAGAAGCTGGGGTCCTGAGAGCTGGTGGCTTGTCTTTCTACCTCTTTGGCCTGAAGTAGCCTAGGAAGGGCCTGACGAGGCCATCTTCAGGGAACACTGGGGTTCCAGACTTGCTCAAGCATCAGAATGGCTAAATAGTAACTTCGGCCAAGCTCAGCCTGACAAGATACAGGAGGAAAAGATTTGGAGGAAGGAGGCTTCGCTGTGGCCATTCACAACATTTGCACAGCATCTACCATCCACCTTCAGGGCAGTGGATAGGCTAGGGGGACTTTGCCCCACCCCTCAAGGCTCCTTTCTCCTCCCCTGGGACTCCACATTTTGCTTGTGTACAGGACAAGTCCTTGCTCTTCACGGGCAGGTCAAGGTCCTTGGAGCCCACAACCCCTGCCGACAACTGGGCTTGGCACCACTTGCCAGGGTAGCTATATGAACAGAACATGCCCTGAATCTGTCTGAGGCACTTACCAGACAAGTGACCAGGACAAGGCAACCCTCCACTCTGAGACTCAATGATTTAGCACAGTTAGAATTTGTCAGTTACAAGTCGCAGCAGGGGGGCTGGGTGCCTCCGTGGGTAAAATACTGGCCTTACAAGTACCATGGACCATGTTCAGTCTCCAACAACAACCTTAAAAAGTCGGATGGGGCAGTGTGCCCCACCAGAGAAAGAAGGCAGAGAAAGGAGAGTCCCTGGGGCTTGTCAGCCAAGTAGCCTATCATAATGAGTGCTTACAAGATCCTAATAAGAGACCTTTTCACCAAAACCCTGTGGGTGATCCAAGGTTAGCCTCTGAGCTCTACACATGTGTGCACATGCATCCACGAGTACCTTCATGTACAGACACATGGAGGGAGGGAGGCAGGGAGAGACTGAAAGGGGCCTTCCATACTCTAGGTGAATGCTTGTGCTGGGTATCGTTATGTAGGCTTGACACAAGCCGAAGTCAGCTGAGAGTAGGGAACCTGGATTGAGAAAATGCCTCCATAAGATTGGGCTGTGCCCTAGCAGGTGGGGATGGCACACACCTTTAATCCCAGCACCAGAGAGGCAGAGTTGTAGGCCAACTTGGTTCCTGGCTGTCCAGGAACTCATTTTTTGAGACAATGAAACCTGTCTCAAAAACCATTAAAAAAAACAAAAACAAAAACAAAAAACATGGTAGGCAAGCCTGAAGGGCATTTTCTTAATTAGTGACTGATGGGGGAGCAGCCAGCCTATTGTGGGTGGGGAAACTCCTAGACAGGTGGTCCTGGGTTCTGTAAGAAAACAAGCTGATCAAGCACAGGGAGCAGGCCAGGAAGCAGCACCCTCCATGACCTCGGCGTCAGCGCCTGCCTCCAGGTTCCTGCCCTGTGTGAGTTCCTGTCCTGACTGCCTCCAGGGATGGATAGATATGGAAGTGTAAGCTGAATTAACCCTTTCTTTTTGGGTTTCTTTGGATGTGGTGTTTCATCATAGCAGCAGAAACCCTAGCTAAGACAGTGTTCTACCACCAAGATACTGCTTCAGGCCACGAAGCAGGCTGAGGACACTGCAGAGAACAGTAGGCTGTGTAGTGACTAGTGCATGGCCAGCAGCCCTGACTCAGAAATCAAGCTGTATTGTGGGTGTAAGTGTACAGCAGAAAGAATGCTACATGCGTGCTGCCAGGCCCACACCAGGTGTCGGAAGCCATCCCCACAGACAAAGAGCAGGAGCTGGGCTTGCTACGTTAACTCCACTGTTACAGAATTTTAGGAGCTCTCAGCTCAAGAACAACAAGAAGACCAGTGATTGTGTGTCCAGTCTGTAGAGGAAGGGCAAGCAGTGGTATGAGGAGGTGGGGCCAGCGAGCACCCTGACAACTCACAGGCATGCTGTGAGTGCAGGGACTCTCACCCACACACATGCGCTCTATGTTCCCTTCTCAACCACTGGCCCATGCTACAGAAGCTCAGGTAGCCTGAGGTCCGCTGGAAGGAACACAGCCAGCCCCAGGCCTGCTCTATGCCCCCTCCCTAGAGGTAGCCCCTGGCCAAGCCCTGTCACTTGGAGAGGCTCCTGGGAACCTCACTCTTGCTTGGTTATTTTTGGAAACTGTTAATGATTCTGTTTGCCTTTCCAATGACCTCAAAAGTTCCACTGCCCCAGACCCCACCCCCTGCCATCTATGCCCAACTGCCCTCTTCCCGGAACAGACCACGAGCAAAGAAGCTAAGGACCTGAGCGCCCCTCCCCACGCTCCTGGCTGCTCCCTGGCATGTGGGTGATGTCTCCATAACAGGGACAAAAGGCACATGTCCAGGGCACCCTCCCCCTGTGGCAGTTCACTTTCCTAACCAGGGGGGCCTGGCCTGGCCTGGCCACCGAGGTGAGGCTGACAGTCTTGCTGGCAGCTGTGGGCACTGTCATGGTTGGGGGTGGTGAGGAGACGCAAGCTGGGTCTACAAGAGATACAGAGCAGGGATGAGGCAGAGAAGGGGCCTGAACTCCCTCACACTCGGGGGGCCTAGGCTGTGTGCATGGGCCAAGCACAGAGCAACTGGCTGAGAGAGAACGCGCCAGTAGCCTGCCCTTGGCTTTCGGGGAACGTGGACATAGAGTTTTATTGCCCAAAGCCGCTTTCCCCTTGATTTCCAAACCCGTGTATATTTATAAAGGAAATTTAATCGGGTTGTTTTTAATTCTCTTACACTTAACTCATCAAAATGCTATTTGGTGAGAGCAGGGCCAGACCAAGGGTGTCTCTAGAGCCTCTGCTTGCAAGGGCTGCATGGCCAAGCATAGCCAGCCTCTCTCAGAGGATACTAACGGGCTAGGATGGTACTGTGTGAGAGGCTTCCTGCCACCTGGGATGCTCCCACAGGGATGTAGGATGGAGATCCTTCTTCCTATAGAGAATCATGGCTCTCTGGATCTGGATCCTGTATCTTCTCCCGCTCCAGCTCTTGAGGGAACTGAGAACACAGGGTAGGTATGAGGGCCCAGACAGAAGACCTGGTGCTCCCCACCTGCCATGTCTGCCTCCTCAATGCAGCACACGGTCTCGGGAAAGAGGGAAGCCACAGGGCTGGGTGCCAGCAGGTGGACATCACTGTACTCACTAGTGGCCAGTGCCACTGGGGGGCATCTAAAAGCAGCATCCACTGTGTCACACATGCCTACCTCAGAGTGTTCTGAGACTGATCAATAGTCTCTGCTGGGAGAGGGACAGCTGGCGGGCCCAGGGGAGGAGGCAGAAAGCACATTCCCACACTCTGGGGGCAGGGTGACTGAGAGACACACCAGCACTCACTCACCCCAAAGTAGCTGCAAAGCTGCTGGAAATGGGGCGCGAAAGCATGTGCAAGTGTGGGCAGGGAAGCCAGGGCTGACAGGCTCCTGAGAGCCACCCTCACTGTGTGTGGGTGTTGGAGCAAAGGGGCTGCTAGGGAGGGTTCTCAAACATGTGCTGGGTCCTTAGGGACCACACAGTCTCCTCTGCCTTTTCCCAACTGTCCTTTCTCCTGCATTGTCCTCTCTGCCAAGGTGGAACAAGGAGAGGGTGGGGAAAGCCCTGAATGAGGACACATGCTATAAGTACCTTACCTGCTCTGTCCTGAAGTGGTGAGGTGGGCCCAGGACTGCAGACTGTGGGGCGTAGGAGACCCATCATAACCAACCAGCTCTCTTAAGACTTAGTCTTTTCCCGGCCCAGCTGGAAGCTCTGCCTCCTCAACTTACCACCTTTCTCTGGCTTTGGAGGTTGGGTTAGGGCTGTCCTTGAGGTGGTGGGTGTCCTGGGAGATTCAGATTCTGATGGGTAGCAGGTGTGCATGGACAGTCCAACCCAGTTTAGGGGCTTCAGTGACAACGGCAGGGGCAGCTCACTGTCTCCTGCCTGCTCCTCTGTCCATCTTTGACAGGCCTAGCTTGTGGAAAGCCTGGGGGTCTGGGTGAGTTCTGGTCCAGCCAAGAGGATGGAGGTCTCAGTCAAGCCCAAGGATAAGGAGGGAGAAAGACAGTCCACCCACATCTGCCAAGATTGACCAGGCTTGATGGTGAGAAGAGCATGGGGTGTGGAGACAGTTAAAACCACAAGTCATTTTGGGTATGGCAGCCAGACTAAGCTGGAGGTGAGGTAATTCTGACCAAGGTGGCAAGCATCAGGTACTTCAGAAACTCAGAACTGACTAGAGCAAAGCCTGGCCAATCTCGTTGCTCTGCTGGCTCACCCCTGGATGTTTCTATTGCTGTCCTGCTTTGTTGGGGGGGGGGGGCAGCCTCCATGATGATCTTACCTGTGCCTAGAGGTAAAGAAGTCCAGTGACGACCCAAAGGCTGCCCACCCTAGGGCAGGTTGCCTCATGTAAGCTACACAAGCATTGCCATGTTTCTGTGCATACCCAGGGTCTAAGTTTATACCCAGGTTTCAGGTAGATTCCTATTCCAGATATTCCAGTATCTGACAAAGAGGTTCCAAGCCCAGGCCCCAATTAACAGTGTCTCGGTGACCATCATGTCCCAGGGGGACAGCAGGCCCAAGTGGCTGTGGAGCCCCAGTGGACACTCAGGCCCAGGTGAGTGCTTATGTAACAGGTAGAACTAGACTTCAGGTGGGCATCAAGCCTCAGGTGGACATCCAGGCTCACACTCAGGCCCCAACAGACACCCACTCTGGGAACCTGCATCATGGAGGGTGGAGGCTTTTATCAGACAAGCATCTCAGCTTTCCTTGGAGATGCTCACCTTAGCCATCACCCGGCTGTCTAGTCCAGCCCACAGGGCCTGTGCCTAACCTACCAGGAAGGCAGGTGGGAAGCTCCGGCTGGAGTGCTGGGATCCAGGCCTGGCCAGGTTCCATCTGCAGCCACCATGCTCTGAGCGGCGGGCAGGAGGGGTCCAGGGAGCCTCCGTCAATGAGCTTTTCATTTCATCTGATTTCACCTCTGCTGCAGCCTTGCTCCCTCTCTCCCCAGCAGAATTACTCTTATCTGCAAGTGATTTAAAGTCTAAGGTTTACTGAAGATTTAAAGACTGTGAACACAGTTGGAATGTTTTAGACCAACAGTGCAAGTTGCATTTTAAGAAAATAATTAACTCCCGGGGGAGGTGTGGGTTTTGGAGCCATGACAGACCCTCGAGGCTGCCTTCCCTATATGGAATTTCCAAATAATAAAATATCTTTGATTCCCTGCTGATGTCAGGCGAGAACCTGTGAGTGTGCGAGCAAACTGTCATTTTTTAAAAGAGGGCCCATTAGTGTCTTAAAGATGCAGAGCCCAGTCTGCAGAGAGCAAAGGGTTTGTTCAAAGTGCCCACAGGGGTGCGGCAGGGGGGAAGGGGACAGGACAGGACTGCTTAATCTCACAGATGCCCTGTTTCTCGTCCCCTCGCCTCTCTAACTTCCCACTGCCCAGACAGTGTGCCAGGCTGGGCACACTCATTCCAGGACCGCAGAGGCTGAGTCTTTACCCACCAGGATGCCTCCCTTCAGAACAGTGGCAATGCCCACTCTCCAGCCCCAGTGCAGGGCACACACCCAGCTAGGTCAGTAGCCTGGCACTAAAGTGTCCACACCACATGGAGAGTATTCACAGGGTCTCAGGGAGCTATTAGCCCCACAGAAGCAATGGAGGAATTTCGTGGACACCAGCAGTGGTTCTTGAGTCCAGTGTTGGGGAAGGAGGCTGAGGGGAAAGTTCACCACAGGCCCCACGCTGGGAAAGCAGGTCCTACGAAGAGGATTAGCACCCTTTCTTCCAACCTGCACCTTACTCTGGCCTCAGGAATGGCCCAGCTGGCCTGTGCTACTGTGGTGAGGGAGGAAGACAAACACTGCTGGCTGTCCAGTTTTCTAACACCTTTCCACAAATCTTTGCCTCTCAGGAATAATTCTTTCTGGTAATTTACTTGCAAAACATTTGGCCATTAACACCCAGCCAAGAGTGGATGGCAGGTCACAGACTATTAAAAATATCCACACCTGGGCCCTCAGGCAGCCCATTTAACCACTGCCCTGGGCAGAGAGAGTCCAGCCAAGGGATCCACATGCCTGCCAAGCAGGTTGTATGAGGGAAAGAGGGCTCCTGCCCAAACCTGGCCTGGCCTTTTTGCTCCTCTGCGCCTGCCATCACTGCCACCCTTTGCCGAAGGTTTGGGGCACACATGGGCATCCCTAACTCCAGGCCCCAGAGGTTACCCGAGGAGTAAGGAGAGCAGAACCTTCTAGTTTAGAGTGGCTCCTGGGAGTGGGGCTGTGGCATCATGGCTTTGCCCACGCTCTGCCCTTCTGCCTTCAGCAGAGGCACCTAATGTTCCCCAGGACGCCACATGCTGGCCCATCACTGCAGTCAATTCTGATTTTCTCAGGGGGCTCTTTCTGACCCCTATGTCCTCTGAGGATGCCTTTGAGGTTTCTTCTGCTGCTCTGGAGTAGGAAAGGACAGTAGCCTCTGTCATCTGTTCTCACTCACTCTTTTCTAAGCATCTACATAGGAGAGCAGCTTCATAGCACCTCCCAGCTGCTCTGCCTGGTAGACAGCAATTAAGGAAACTGAGGCATGAAAGACAACCAGCCACCACCTCAGAGGAGATCATGGCTTACACCACTACCTGCTCACCTTCCAGATGTGGACACCATGGTTGGACATAGAACACTAGCCTCTGTCTTCCAAAATTTCTGGAATGTGGATATGGCAGAGGGCCCCTTGTTAGCCTCTGGTGAGAAGAATTTGCCTCTTCTCCAGTAGGTAATCAAATTCTAGAGACTTCTATGTAAAAAGGAGAAACCTGGGAGCCCAAGAGCCCAGCCCCGCCCACCCAGCAGAGCTTAGTATGTCAGCCAGACCCCAGAAGAGAACCATACAGGAATGGACCTCCACCTACTGAGCACAGCTGTGCCCTCCACAGGAAGGGGTCCTGGATGAAGGTGCTGAGAAACCCAGCCCAGCTAAGCCTGGCATGGTCTGAATTTCCAGAAGCATAAGAAGACATGGGCTGAGCAGTTTGGGCAGTGCTGGTGGGGTGATGGGAATGGAGGGAGTAAAAGACGGGACGTAAGACACAGGGGCTGCAACATCCACCAGGGGTCCTGGAGTACCCAAATGTAGTTTTGTCCCTTGGGCATCCTATGTGAATTTATAGCCTACTCCTAAGAGTTGGAATATGATATTCTCCCTGATCTTGATGTGGTACCCGGGAGAAGGTAGGCAAAGACCCCAATGCAGAAGGCTGGATCTCAAGAGTGTACAAAGCAGACTTCTGCCGGCCACACTCCCAGCCACCCTTCTCGGCTCAAAGCAGGTAGCTATCCCCTAAGCCCAGTCATCAGCTATGGGATCCATGTCAGCCCCAGTGTCTTCCTCCCCTGCTGCTTGCCACCCAACACTCACAACCAACATGGCCGCCTCCAGTAAAGATGTGTCCAACTCCTTCCAAGGAGATGGGTAGGATTCTGGGGAGTCCACCCCATCCTGAGCCGACAGCAATGTCCCTATCACAGGAAAATGTGTCCTGTCCCATGGAAGCATCTGTCTCTGTGAAGCTTGTTTCCCATGAGGCTGGGACAGAGGCAAGACCCCTAATGTCAAATTCTTGGAGTTACAAGAGGCAGGAACCCCAACCCAGCCTATGCTTAGAAGAACCAGGATAGTTACATCTCTGAGGTAATGTTCCAGGGCTAAGTCCTGCCCTACTCTCTCGAGTGCATGGCTTCTGCTTCTCCCTCACTGTGACAGACCTCTGCCCTAGGTCTAGTAGAGCCACAGAGGTCAGGACTGGACACAAACAGCACCTCCAAGGGTCACCGGGCTATGCGCCTACAGGGGAGAAGATGCTGGAAAGTAATGCTAGGTCCAGACAAAGCCCCCCAAGCCCTTTTAGACCCTCAAGCCAGGATCCTGGCAACAGTGAACCTTCCCAGCCCTGGGACCACCTACTGGTGGTCGGCATAGGCTTCAGAGACCACATGCTACCCTGAGCGATAGGCCCTGACTCTTGCTCATCTCTCAGGTTCTCAACACTCAGATGATTTATTGTCCCCACTCCATAGCCAGTGTTCAATTTCCACTCTCTAGGAGAGCACTGTACTTGACCCACGGGCATTTTCTGAGAGGCTGATAAGCCATGAGGAAAAGACCGTCCCAGGTTTAGGTGCAAATACCTAGCAGGCACCCCGTGAGCCCCCTGATGAACCACTGGCAGCTCTAAAGACCTTGAGCTGAAGCCCAACATACCAGCTGTGGCCTGGCTAGAACACAGGAGGGCAAAGCTGAGGACAGACCCAGCAAGTTTGACCTCAACCTCCATGAAAGACCATTTTTCAGGCATCCCCCTCGACCCTCTTACTCCACCCCAGGCCCCCACTCCAGCAGGCCAAAGAGGTTTATAACGAACTGTGCGGCACACCAGAGAAAATGCCCCTATCATTAAGGGATTTAACGACAGCGTTGGCCGATATTGGGGATTTGTTCTGTCTCTCATTACACATTCTAACAAGCGCATTTCTTCACCAGCAGCCCCGCATCCTGGGCTGCCTGCCCCTCTGTGTGACTTTCATTAGAAGGCGTTTTATGAAGCCACCGATCACAGATGCGCATGCAACCCACAGCTGCTGCCTGGTGTCCTGAGTTGGGTGGCCAGTAGCATGCCTTTGGCATGCCTGTGGTGATGTCTGCAGGCCCACGCGTGGGCAAGCCCCTCTCCTTTCATACTTGCCCCCAACCAAAGCCCCTAATAAAGGAGCAGCTGGGAATCGGAGGCATACTGAAGAAAGGGCGTCTTCAGGAATGCTTCCGGCAGACCCAAGCTGCTGCTTGCTCCTCTCTAGGCCTCAGGCTCTTGTGTATGAGGCCAAGGTATCCTGGCTGATAAGTGTCTTTCAGCTTATTTTAGCAACTGTATTTTCCCACAAACCACTAAGTGGTATGAAAACAAAACCAAGAGTCAGAAATAAAGCTGATTCTATACATGTAAAACAGCTACCGGATCCCACCCCCTCCACTCCAGGAGGCCCTGAGAGCACCCAGAATTCCTGGGGTCTGGAAACAGTCGTGACCTGGCACCCTCCTCTAGCCCTACCGCCGGAACCCCCGTGACAGCGCAGGGCAGCCTTGCGCTCCAGGCTTCCCGGCAGGAAGGAGATGCACGTATTCTCATGCCCTCTGAGCTACCCACCCAGTATCTGGCATGTACTTGGTTTTGAGGCCAGAAGTGGGCATGAGCCTCTGGGGGCAGTTAGAGTCCAGCACACCTTGGGTGAGGGGCAGTTCTTGATTCCTGGACCAACAAGAGTACTGAGCTAATGGAGCATGGAAGAAGAGCATCCACCCCGGGTTCTGGAGTCCTCATCTGTAGGTAGGCAGCGCTATCCATCCCTCTGTCTCGCCACACTGACAACTGATTCTCAGCCATACATCCTTAGGAGGTGTTAAGATGGAGGACTTCCTGTTCTACAGAATCTTTTGGATTTCTTCCCTAGACTAAGCAGGGCAGCAGGTCTGAAGATGTGTTCAGACACTTTGGGCTCAGCCCCTTGGCCAGGTCACAGAAGCTCAAAGAAATCAGAGAGGTAAATCAAGACATAGGCCATGTGAAGAGGTAGGTGAGGGGACAGAAATCACCATCCTTGGGGCCAGCAGACCTCCTGGGGGACACAGACATGCAGAAACCTGCTCTTGCCCTGGGTCTCCTGGTTCCTCCTAGACAAAAAGCCACAGGCTGGAGCGGGGAATCCCAGCAGAGAGAGGTAGAGAAGCAGGGAGGCTTTACAGCCCCAGCTGAAACGGGCTCACCCTGCCCCCAACAAGAAGCAAGTGGGCTATTAAACGGCAAATTCTGAGAGTCCCACTCTGCTGCCCATTTGGCCGCCCTGCCTGTGACTGTGGCCACAATGCCTTGCTTTCATTATGCTCCTTAAAAATGGCCTTGTGTGTCTGGAGAACAGGAAGTGGCCCGAGTCCCCCGTGTAAAAGCCATCTGAAGCTCTGGACCAGGTATGTTCTCAATCAGGAAGCAGGCAGTAAATAAACATTTACGTCCCGCGGCCGCGCACCGCCTGCCCCCGGGCTGCAGAGGAACATGGAGAGCGGAAATTTGCTTAGTCCTATAAAAGCACAGGCCGTATATCAATAAATGATTAAAAATGGAAACGGAGCTGGCTAATGGACGGTATTGATTTTAATAAGCGTTAAGTACATGGGGTTTAAAGATAAGAATGGCTTGCCCATCTCTCTGCGCTCCAGGAAAGTGACTCATGCAAAGAAGAAAAAGGCCTCTTTTCCAAGTTAAACCTCCCTCCTGTCCTTTCGGGACGGTTTCCAAGCCAGCGTCCACCTGAGCCTCGGTGTGGCACAAAAGTATTCTTTTACTTCCACTGTGAGGACAGCGTGACACCCTCAGAGTGGAAGGCATATAAGCCATGAAGCCTCCCACATGACCACAAGGCCCCTTTCCTTGTCACCAGCGCCGGCCGGATCCCTGCAGGCCACAGGGGACACCAAGTGTCCACTCACCATACGGTGGCACGGGAACACCATACCAAAGATGACCCAGCCAGTGTCATGCTCTTGTGTCAGAGACCTTCCCAGATGCCCCAGGCCACCTGTTAGGACATATCCATGCTCAACCAAATTCAAAAATGGCCTGGGTCCTAGGGAGTTAAAGTTTCTCTGAAGGGCATGTGATCTGGATGAATTCAAACCAGAGGGAGAAAAGGGCGCTGTTGACCTCCTGACCACAACATAGCTCTCCCTCCCACCTGCAAGACGATGGATCCCAACCCCCCAGACGGTCACTACCTACAGCTGCTGGTTGGACAAGAGGGCTGGTCCCTGGGAGACAGCTGGGCAAGTATGTTCCATCTTGATCCACAGCTGTTTAAAGCCAGAGAGGGAAAAGGTGGGGTACATGTGGGTGACCATCATCGGAAGTTCTGGTTGAAGACAGCCCACTGGTCACCCCACTGCCAAGGTCATCATTTGTCCCAAACCTCCTGCCCCAGATTTCCCATGAGAAGGAATGTTTGCTCAGTTAAGTTCTCACTGCCAGGGTCCACAGTAATCCTGACCCTGAGTGGGGAGCCTCAGAGCTCCAAACCCACCTGGCCCATCAGGTGTGTGTTCAAGAACAGTGGGTCCCCACAGAAAGAATGCTTCCAAACAGCGGGGCTATAAGCACAGCAGACTGTTGCCTGCCTGTCCACCAGGCTCTCAGCCCAGCCAGGAGTGAGAGTCATTGGCAGAGGTGGGAGTCCAGCCAGGCAGATCCAGATGGAAGGCGCCTCCCCCCAGAGCCCCATCCCAGGCTGGGAAAGACTGCACCAGCCACATTCTGGTTGTGACCGACGGCCGCTTGGAATTTTCTGATCCATTATTTTGTCTAGCCGGCATTCCAGGCCGACCTCCTTGGCCTCCGAATCCTTTATAAATCATCTGCAGGAGTGGGAAACTGAATACCCAGCAAGTCTCAGTGCTGAGGCAGGCAGGGACCTCATGAGGGACATCTCATTCTCACAGCCAGCAATGGCAGACCCTCATCAGCTTTGCCAGGGTAAGCTGCCAAGGGCTTGCAGGTAGGAGCTGTGGGGTTCAGGACAGGGCATGGCAGGAAGTGGCCAGATCAAGGTTCCTAGAGCCAGGTTGTCTTAGAAGATGAAGATGTGACCTGGGGAGATAGCTGAGTCACTAAAGCATTTTCTATGTAAGCATGAGGACACAGGTTTGGATAGCAAGAAACCCATGAAAAGGCCTAGCAATCCCCAGGGGCAAGCTGCTTAGCAAGAGTAGCCACATCAGTGAGCTCTGGGGTTGGTTGAGAGATTCTGCCTCAGTAAATAAAATGGAAGAACAATCAAAGACAGTTCCAGACAGCACTGTGATTATTGTGGTACCTCCACCTCACACACAGACACACATTCACATGCATACGGATGCATACCACACATAAAAAAAGTGAAAAACAAGCAAACGAGGACTCGGGTAGAGCCAGCGGGGAATGGAAAGGTGGGGGTAAAGCAGCCCAAGGACCAGGCAGTTCTTCCGCTGCCTCCAGTCCTGGTGATGAGCTGCTGCATCCTGGGCCAGTGACAGTCCGACAGTCCGTGCAGGGTGGCCATGCCTCCCCTCACCTCACCACGAGGCCTCTGCAGCTCCTGCCTGCACTTGGCATGGGGAAGCCCTTCACCCCTCAGCTCTGCCTCCTCTGAGGGTCTCCTCTGCAGCTCTAAAGGTGCTCTTGAAAGGATTCCAGTCACTGGTTTGAACACCCACCTGATAGCCAGTATGGCTCACTTTAACTAGTTACATCTGTAGGAACCTGGCCTCTGGGGTTTTCAGGGACACTTACCCAGTCCAGGGGACAAAGTCTCCTAGGGTACAGATCCCCCACTCGGCCTCAGAGCTTTGGCACACAGGCTCTGTGGCAACTGTTATGAACACGAGATGAGATGCAGCTCCCCTAGCACGGTCCTGGCCTTTCACACTGCTTTGCCCTTCTCTGTCCCAGGTCTAGGGGTCACCTTAGTCCAGCCTTAGCCTCTTAGCCATGGGGAGTGGGGACCTTCACCTTTCTACAGGTGTGGGCCTGATAGTCCCTGCTTGGGAATTCCTCCTCCATAGCAGTGACCAGGACACCTCTTCTTTTTTCTTCTTTTCTTAATTTTCTGGGAGGTTTTTTTTTTGCATGTGTATGCGTGTATGTATGTGCCAGTGCACACTGAGGGATACACAGCATGTGGGGGTAGAGGCCTGAGAATGCTGCTGGGCCTGGTCATGCCCTACCTTATATACTGAGGCAGGCTCTCACGCTGACTCCAGGTTTGGCTACTGTGGCTATTCCAGCCTGCTCCAGGGATTCACTGTCTCTGCCTCCCATGGGCTTGGATTCTAACCTACCTGGCTTTTATGTGGATCGTGGGGATATGAATGCCAATCCTCACCTTTATGTAACAAGCACTTCCTGCACTGAGCCATCTCCATGGCCGCTGTTGTTGACTTGTGAAGATAGAATAAGTCATGTATATGTGTTCCACAAGGCAGAGATCCATCTGCTCATCCTCCAGTGTGTCTCTGAGCCAGCCAGCATGGAGCTTGGTAAATGGACCCTGAGGAACCCTTACTGAATAAACGCTTGGGAGCATGAATGGATGGATGGCTGGAATGAGCAGATGGGTGGGTGGTTGATGGGTGGACAACTGAATGAACGGTTCAATTAGGAGTAGATGGGCAGAAGATGTGAAGGAATGGATGAGTGGACAGAGAGTGGAGTGAGTGTGTGGATGGTGATTGATGAAAGGATAGGGCACGGATGCATGAGAGGGTAGCAGAGAGAAAAAGCTAAGGGGATGAATTTGTAGATGGATGGTCAATGAATGAATGAATGGGCAAGAGGACAGATGAGCAGATGGATGATGTACAAATGAATAGATAAATGGGCAAGAGAATGGGTGGGTGGATGGACCGACGGTTATGTTAGACATCGGGTAGACGGATAGATGGTAAATATGTGGGTGATAGGCAGGTGCGTAGTGAGTAAATGGGTAGATTGGGCCTAAATGAGTGGATGGTTTGAGGGTGGGTGGAAGCATAAGGGAATCAATGAATGTGTGGATAGACAGTGGTAGGTGGAGTGATAAGTAGGTAAGTGATAGTCAGGTGGATGGATGTTTCGATGGTAGGTAGATGGTAAATGATGATAGACGGATTGATGGGTGGTAAGTAGACATGTGGTGGGCAGGTGGGTGAGTGTATGGATAGATGAATGGGTAGGCGAATGGGGAGATAAACAGGTGGATGAACGGGTAGGTGAATGGGAGGGTGAATGGGTAGGTGAACGGGGAGATAGATGGGTAGGTGAATGGGTGGGTGAATGGGTGGGTGAATGGAGAAATGAATGGGTAGGTGCGTGGGGGGTGAATGGGTAGATAAATAGGTGGATGAACACGTAGGTGAATGGGTAGATGAACAGATAGATATGTTGAACAGTGAGAGGGCAGCTGTCTTAGTTTCACCCTCTTTCTGAGCACACACACTGCATATGGAAAGTGCTCAGGGACACGCAGACCGGAAGGAGGCACAGACACAGGGGCAAGCGCAGGATACAGAGAGGGTCCCTCCCTCAGGTGTTCATGGGGACATGCTTTTGCTTCCTTGTGCTCAGAAGACAAGCACTCAGAGCCCTGCACAGGCCTCGTTCCCTGCTGTGGAAGCAAGTCATAACCAGATGAGGGGTACCATGTTTCACTCCAGGCTTCCTTTTCTTAGTAGGTGGCTGGGTAGATGGGTAAGAGAATGCATGAGTGGCTGGATAGGTAGTGGGCACACTTTTACTAGAAAATCCCAGGAAGTGAATAAAGATCCCTCAGTTCCACTGTTACTCAGAAAAGTGGTCACGGTGCAGGGATGAGTGAGTGTGTGTACACTGTAACAAAACAGTGACAATGAACACTGAAGACTGGGTGATGTTAAAGTCACTCTTGTTTGGGACAGCAGTGAGCTAGGCTGGATCAGCAGGCTGTGACTTGCTGACCTCATCCTAAGATAGAGGTCCCTCTTTCTGTAGCATCCTAGGACATGATGACTGCGTGTGCTCCTTCTAGGGGCTTTCAGGAGATGATGCTGGCATGGTCCTTCCTTTCCTCCAAATGTCCCAAATGAGCTAAAAATAACCCTTGTAGCAAAGACTCCCAAAGATAGGTCCTCCATGCAAGCCATGGTCTTCACACTCAAGCGGGTTGGACTGAATGCCTGCCCCGGCTGGTTTAGCAGGTAATTCTACCTGAGGCTATAGGTGGGCTTATGGGACCCCAGCCCCACCAAAGGCCTTGGCTGCAGGACAGTGGTAAGTCTTGCCAGGGCATTTTCTCAGAGGCAGGAGAACTCTGGTAACATCTTGTCATCCCTTCAGGCCAAGCCTGAGTGCACAGCAGGGAAGCTGCCCCACCCAGAGCAATGGGAGACAATGGGAAGCTGCTGAGCAACAGCACAAATGAGCACATATGTTCTCATTAGCTTCTCTAAGTGACTATTAATTCCACTAATAGCCCGTCTGCTCCATGAAGATGGGTGCTGTGTGTGTTGCTCACCTTTAGAAAGCTCTGAGCAAATATTTGCTTGACCAGCTAGTGACACCCCGTGTCTGGATCCTGTTTACACAACATTATCACCACCACCCCGTCTTCACCCAGCACCATCACTCCTCAGCAGCTGTGCCCGGCATCAGGGACTGTTCTGTTCGGCCCTCTAGACCAGGACATTGGTCAGCTCAGGCTGATTGTAGGAAGCCCTGTAGGATGGGGGATCTGCTGCAGTGACTGCTGACAATCCTGGAGGTTTGGAGTCCCCTGGCCAGGGATAGCGGGGCTGGTTGTTCCTCAAGTCTCTCTCTCTCTCTCTCTCTCTCCCTCTCTCTCTCTCTCTCTCTCTCTCTCTCTCTCTCTCTCTCTCTCTCTCTCTCTCTCTCTCTCTCTCTCTCTCTCTCTCTCTCTCTCTCCCTCTCTCGGGCTGGTAGATTCTGTTTTTTCTCAGGGTCCTTAAATACTGGTATAATTTCTTTTTATCAGACATCAATCTCAGATCCACATAATGGCCTGTTATAACACAAGTAGTCCTGTACACCATCTCCGAGTACAGCTGTGTACAGCCTAGGGTCTTGAGTGCTCAGGACTTCAGCAGGTGGGCAAGGAGTAAATTCAGTGCACTATAAAGAGGCTTGCGGAAAAGTGACCTCTGACCCTGAAATGGATGTAGGGCATCTCAGAGTCATTTGACCTATCTGTGTTAATGGAGTTATAGAGCAGGAAGGTTTTCAGAGATCTGTTGCCACCATACCACCTGTCAGAGAGACAACAAGTGTCCAACCCAAGTCCAGTGAGACTCAGGGCACGGTCAGGATCCATCGTCCTTCTCACATGCATGTTGCCACCCTACGTTGGATTTCCCATTTCTTGGGCAAGAAATGGAGAAATGGGCACCTATGGTTGAAGAATGCAAACCTATCCTTCCTGTTTCAAAGCACCTTGCTTGACATCAAATGGCCCTGAGCAAGGAGGGAAACGGAAGTGCCACCTCCTAAAGGCTTGGCCTTCCTCCCGTGAGCAAGGCCAGGGATGCAGATGCTTAAAAACCATCCACAGCCACAAGACTTCAGGCCCTGGGAAACACAAGGCCTTCCAGCTTGCTGCACCTCCCAGCTGAAGAGGCTTTGTTCTCTCGTGTGTGACATGACATCTTCTGTTTGGGGGCACATTGGAAATCATGTGTCTCTGGGAACTTTATATGTCCCTGAGAGAGGTATCTACAGGAGGTCCTGCAGCAGGTCCCCAGGAGACATCTACTGGGAGAGAGGAGGGATGAACCCTAATCCCTCACGGCTTGCCTCGCCTGCCCTTATGTTCTCTCCTTTCTCCAGGTTTTAAATAAAGGCTGGGATTTATGGCAGGCCACCAGTGTGTGTCATAGGGCCTGGGCATCTGGACAGCAGTGACTGACCAGGAGGCATCCCAGGGGAGCACAGTGACAGAGGCAAATCTCTGTTTGCCTGGCTGTTTCTAGACTGTGCCCTGTCTGTCTACTTCTGTTCTGGCATAATATTTAAGCTGAGAATTGTGGGCTCTGCCCAGGCCCAGGGACTTGCCAAGAAGCACCAGATCAAAGTTATTGCCAGCCCACACCAGAGCAGCTGAGGGAAATTCTGGAGAAATGAAATAGGGCCCTGAACATAGGCCCTTCCCAGGCTCTCCAAAGCTTGTACTGGCTGGTTCAAGCTGGAGACACCTCTGAGTGAGAGATCCACACGGCTGGTGTGTACCTGCAAGAACAGGAAATGGCATTTGTTTTACGAGGACATAATTTTTGCCTCACTGCTGTGATAATGCAAGAGATAGATATTCCTTCCTTCCCTGTGCCTGATCCACCTCCTGACCCATGAGGAGAGGCCATCAGTGATGTCACCAGCTCTGACTCTGACCACAGAGTCCTCAGGCACAGGGAGGAGGAACACCAGCATAGTTCATAGTCCCCTGAATGAAAGACATGCAGGCCTTCTCCAGTCAGAGAGCTGGCCAAGCACAGCCACAAGGCGAGGTTATGGAGCTTCCAAAAGAGAAAGCCTTGGCTTCTGTTCAGGTGCTCTATTTGGGCTAGCCGTGGCTTCACAGTAGTTGCTTCATTAGGGCTAGCCTTGACCTCAGTGCAGAAGAGTGAGCAATGGAGCTTCAGACGTCCTCTAAGGTTAGGCGATCTCAAAAACCCATCTTCAGAGGTGACTGGTGGGTTGGTATAGGGAAATTTTCTTAGAGTAAGATGCCAATAAGTTCTGGCATCAAAATTATGCTGGGTTCTCAGAGCACATTAAGGAAAGGGATTTCCTTTTCTGTTTTCTGGAGGCGTTTGTGTGGGGTTGCGGTGATTTCCTAAGTGTTGGTGGATTACTTGGTAGATTTGTGCAGGGATGTAGGCAGACCTGAGGTTTCTTTACAGAATTTTCATCTCAGAGCTGCTGTCTGTAAACCATTTTCTCACTTTTTATTTTATCTATTTTTTCTCTTTATTATTTTATTTCTTTTACTGCCTTTGGTTTCAGAACTGGTTTTCTTAAATAACTGCATATATAATTGATTTTCAGTCTGTCTTTCTTTCAGCAAGTTAACTCATTCCCACCCAGGTAAAATGAATTTTACTGTTATTAGACTTTAAAAATTTTTATTTCCAATGTACTTTCTTTAGCTTACATGCTATTCTTAAAAATAGCATTTTATATTCTCAATCCTTAAAGAGTATTGTTTGTTACGTTTGTTTTTTCAAATAATAGTAGTTCCTTGTGGTCAGACTCCTTTCTTTTTATGATTTTACTCCTTTAAAGTGCTTGAAATCCATTTTATGTTCTTGCATAATCTTAATTTTTGTAAGCACTGTATGTGTGATTTTACTTAAAAATTTGTTTTCTCTCTCTGTTTTTTTTAAAGGTCTTGTTTTTATTTATGGCCTCATGTTTGCCTGTGTGTGTGTGTGAACATGTGAGTGCTGTCCTCGCGTATTTACCCTCTGGTGAAGAGGGCATCAGATCACCTGTATCTGGAGTCACAGGCAGTTGTGAGCAGTTTGGGAGCTAACCCCAGGCTGTCTGAAAGAGGAACATGCTCTCTTAATGACTGAGCCTTCTCTTCAGCCCTGATGGTTTCCATTTTAAGGTGTATTTGTGTCCATTAGTTTACATCGCTAACTGTGCTATTTAAATCTTCTATATCCTTAGTTTGCCTATTTGTTCCATTAGTTACAAAGAAATTTGTATTTAAAAAAATAACTTCCAATTTCCTGTGCACCAGCAGCTTCTTCCTTTTATCTTGTTATCTTTTCCAAAACTGTTATTGAGTGCATATGTGCCTAAAATCCACATGTCTTCATGGAAACTTTCTTATTGAAAATAGATTCTTCTCTCATACAATACATCATGACCACAATCTTCCTTCCCTCTACTCCTCAAAGTTCACACACATACACACACACACACACACACACACACACACATACCCTGTGGCTCTTCCCCAGATCCACTTCAGAAAAAGGACAGGCCTCCAAGTGATAACAATCAAACAGACAAAATTAAATATAAGACAAGGCAACCCAACAGGAAGAAAAGAGTCCCAAGAGCAGGCAAGTGAGTCAGAGACAGCAGAGATAGGAGTCCCGTGAATACGCCAAGCCAACAGTCACAATACACACAGAGCCTGCTGCAGGCTCCTGCAGGCCCATGTGCACCCTGCTGATTCAGTGGGCATGTTCTCCTGGAATCCCCCACCCCCTCTGACTCCTACAGTCTTTCTGCTCCCTCTTCCATGGGATCCCCAAGCTCCGAGGGGATGGACCCAATGGAGACCTCAAATTCAGACTCTCTCTCTCCACGTGGGCTCCCTCACAGGGATTGGGCCTTTAGTTAAAGCAGACGTTGGCTGGCTTCTCCTACAAGGTCTGTATCATTTTTGCTCTAGCACATCTTTCAGGTGAAACCGACTAATTGGTCAAAGGTTTTGTGGCTGGGTCAATGTCACACTTCTCATTCAAGAACCTGCAGAGAACCTTCCCACCCAAAAGAGACTAGAGTGTAGGGGGGAAGGCTCCATGCAGGCCCCAGCTCCACCTCTCCACATTCAGTGAGCTGTGTGGACACTGTCCTCCACCATGGGACGCTGCTGTCAGTTCGTGGAAAGCAGCCCTCTGTCCTGCCATCAGCCTGGATTGTTTGAGGTGCCACCAGTGGGAACCTTGTCTGAGATGGCCAGTTCAAACTTCGTATCTCCTGTTAGTAGGAAGCCTCCCTAGGATCACCCTCATAGCATCTAGATAGTTTCCACACTGCTCCATAAATGGCCCAATTCCAATGATCTCTCCCCACACTCTCTCTCCCTACATCCCATCTCCCCACCCCGCCTGCTCCCTCCCATTCTCATCTCCACCTGTCCTCAGTTCCCCCACAAAATATGTTCTATTTCTCCTTCCCTGGGAGATCCCTGTGTCCCCCAGAGCCTCTCTTTACCTAACCACTGGTAGGCACTGACCTTCCAGTGCTACTGAAGGCATGGGCGCTACATAAACTGAACACTGAGACTGAAGGATCGACAGCATCCGCAAGAGGAATCCTAAGGACACCAATGGCGGCAGTGACAGTGTTGGTAGAGAAATAATAATGGAAATTGGTGTGTGGCAATAGGGCCCCCCGGAAACAGGAAGTTTTAACCTGAAACCTGGCCACCAGGCTACTTGACCACCTCGAGGGTGGCAAAGGTGGATATTGCAAGGCGGCACGCACCAGAGCATGCAATGCAGACCAGAACAAGGAGTGGGCAATCCTTGTGCCTGCTAGTCTCAAGATGAGAGTTCTGGGGTTTGGACACATCTGGACCTTGCTTTTGCTCCAGGCCGGTTCCCCTGGTCACACAACTCACTTGGTCCACACCTAACCTCTCCGAGCCTACGGACTGTAACCTGGCTATCATTCACTCAGTGCCTGATATCCATGTGTAAGTCAGAACATAGCATATTTGTCTTTCTAGGTCTAGGTTACCTCACTCAGGGTGATTTTTTTCCTAGTTCCATCCATCGGCTGCAAAATTCATGATGTCTTTTTTTTTTAACAGCCAAGTAATTCTCCATTGTTTGAATGTACCACATTTTCTTTTTTTCCTCCACATATAAATTTTAAAATTATCAAAAGAATAGCTTCACAGAAACATCCAAACTATTACTTAATCACATATCTATTATCCAAAGAAGACAGCACAGAATCAGATATCACAAACATGTCTTACTCAATATCTATATGTGATCTGCTTGTTGTTTCAGTGTGGAAGAAATAAGATACTACATAAAGAATAGAAACAGTCTTGCTTATTAAAAAAAAATTGAGATTTCACATTACCCTTGTGAAATCAGGAAGCAGTAGAGACTCACCAATATCATACTCACACACACACACACACACCACACACTAATGACCACAGTTACATACACACATTCACATGCATTTTATGCATAGTCACATGTTATGTTTATATTTTGAACATTTAGTTAATCCATAATACCTAATTTCTTAGTCAACAAAACAGCCTAAATATTAGTGCCAATGTATGTTTTATATGAGACATAATGTTTAAGTCAGTGGAGTTTGAGGAAAATATAACACCTTTCATAGTATAGGGATCATTATGTGATCAATTGAAAAGCTTAAGAGAAAGTGCAAGGTCCTTTGGAGAGGAAGAAAGTCTGTACCCCAGTGGCCTTCCATCTCATGCCTGCAACTTCATACATGTTAGCATTATCAGCCTTGTAGCCTGCCCTGCACATTTCACACTTGACAACCAGAAAAGGTGACATACTTTCCTAATCTCTATGTGTCTCTCCACCCTTATTCCAGCAGAAGCTATGTATATGTGTGTATACATATATGCTGGGCGCGTGGCACATGCCCTTAATCCCAGCACTCATGAGAGAGGCAGAGGCAGGCAGATGTCTGTGAGTTTGAGGCCAGCCTGGTCTACAAAGTGAATTCCAGGGCAAGCAGGGCAGTTATACAGAGAAGCTCTGTCTCAGGGGAAAAAAATTATACCAAATTTTCTTTATTCATTCTTCAGTTGAGAGACATCTAAGTTGTTTCCAGTTTCTGGTACTATGAATAAAGCCAAAATGAACATAGTTGAGCAAGTGTCCTTGTGAGAGGATGGAGCATGCTTTGGGTATTTGCCTAAGAGTGGAATAGCTGGGCCTTGAGGTAGATCAATTTCCAATTTTCTGAGGAACCGCCATATTGATTTCCAAAGTAACCATACAAGTTTGCACTTCCACCAACAACAGAGGAAGGTTCCCCTTGCTCCACATTCTTGCCAGAATGAGCTGTCATTTGTGTTATTGATTTTAGTGACTCTAGCGGGTACAAGATGGAATATCAAAGTAGTTTTCATTTGCATTCCCCTGATGGCTAAGGACGCTGACCATTTCTGTAAGTGTTTCTCAGCCATTTGAGATTCCTCTGTCAAGAACTCTCTGTTTAGATCCGTAGCCCATTTCTAATCGGATTATTTGGTCCAATTTCTTGAGTT
>CM053763.1:123512223-123533382 GCA_028658305.1 Pachyuromys duprasi
GTTGCTTTGATATGAAGTTTAGAATTGTCTTTTTAAGGTCTGTAAAGAATTCTGTTGCTATTTTGATGGGCATTGCATTGAATCTGTGGATTGCTTTTGGTAGGATGGCCATTTTTACTGTTAATCCTGCTGATCCATGAGCATGGGAGATCTTCATAGAAAACTCTTGACAGCCTCTCTCTCTCTCCCTTTACCTACCCTCTTTTCCTCCCTCTTCCTTCCTCTCTTCTCTCTTCCCCCCTCTCTCCCTCCCCTGCCATAGTAATGCTTTTTATCTTGAGATTGACTTTATCCAATAACCATGTAGCCATATCCCAGCTTTCTCATACAACCACTCCCGGCCTTTATTTCAACTCCTCTATGTCCTTCTGCTTAGACTGAATCTCTGCAGGATTTATAAATGCTATATACTTAAATACATACTTAGGTTTTGTGCCTTTTCGTAAACAGAAAGCATTGGGTGTGGCAATCTCTTTAATTGAATCATTTCATGTATTTACATTTCATGTAAATCCTGTTATATTTAGTCTTTTTCTATTCACCCTGAAGAGCCTGTGCTCCCCCTCCCCTTACTTCTTTTGGGTTGATTCCATTTTTTTTTTATTTCTATGCTTCTTTTATCTGTGTAGATATCAGTTACACATAGATTTCTGATCACTTAAACGTTACCCTAGAGATTACATCATCCAGACTTGCCTGGACCAAATTTAATGTCTCTTATGGAACCATGAAAGTGTTTAGTAATAATTTCATTTTACCCTTTAACTTATATTAGGTATTGTATATTCTCATATATTATAGATCCTAATTGTGTATTTCTTAAATCCATCAGGAATCTTTGTTTAAATGATCATTATTTGCATACAATGGGCAGCATGTTTCAATCTAGAATGAAGAAATGCCCTCTGTTCCTGTCTGAATGTTTGACCCTAGGAAGTCTCTCCTTCTCTATTGAAACACTCTGAGTGTTTACGCTCACAACTGCTTCTCAGATTTTGTTGCCCAGAAAGACATTTGTTTCACCTCTTTATTTTGGTTGTCCTTAGGAGTCTAGGTTAGAGCTAGAGAGCTAGTTCAGCCATTAAAGGCTAAGGCTCCCAGCCCAGACTTCAAGGAAGAAGAAATCAAGGATGAATTCTTGAGCCAGGCTCTTGCTACATTATTGGTCTTCGGTCTTGAACTGTGACCCTCCTGCCTTGGACTCTCAGTGTTGCATGTCTTTGACTTGCAGCTGTACAGAGATTGCCTCACCCTCCTCTGCTTTCTGTCTGTAGGTTAACATTGGCTCTAGTTTTGTCTCCTTAGTTTCTGGTTGTCTATTTCCCTTGTTCTTTAGCTTTTAGTGTTTGTGACAATGACGCAGGAGACACAGAGGTAAGGAGTAGAGAGCTGGGAAAGCTACATTTGCCCAATAGACCAGACAGAAAATGGACGCTTTGCATTGTGGTCCTCTCTTCATCACCTCTGTGCCACCACCCCTCCACACACGCACACAAACCTCAGCTCTCACAGACCTGTTATGGGGCTGGAGGGATTCCTGCATGAGATTAGAAGCATTAACGATTCAACAATTTTAGAATAAACTCAGTGATTACCAGCATGAATATTGTGCCTCTCGTCTCTCCTGCCTCTCCCTTGGCATCTGGTCAGAAGAAAGTGTAATTTCACTTCATCCCCTGGCCTTAAAGTCTCCTCTGTATTCTTCACAGATTTAATCCCATGAGACTCAGTACAGATTTTTCTCATACACCTTCTTGCTCATCAAATTCTCTCATTCAATGTCTAACTTGTTGTTCAAGATAGCCACTAAGTTCATAATTTTGTGTTGCAATTTTCAATCCTTGATCATCCATTTATTTTTTTCCTATAGCTTATAGTTTTCTGTTGAGATTCCAACATATTAACTTTATCTCCTCACACATTTTAAACACAGATAATGTTTGTGTCTGAATAGTGAAGTATTTGGGTTTCTGTTTATACTGCTTGCTGCTTTCTTAGACTTTATTGATGCTATCTTATCTCTGTGTGTCTAGTTATTTTTTGTAGAAGACTGGACATTATATGTTTCGCTAAGATAACCAAAACTCAGAATTGAGCTTACCTCCTCCAGAGAGGACTTGCTTTGTTTCTGGTGATTAGATGGGAACACTATGGACCCGAGGGCACCAGGACCACCTGGGTATGATTGGAACTGATGAGTTCGAATAAGCCGGTGTTGTCCAATACCAAGATCCTGTCTCTGGGATTGCATCTTCTCCTGAGACTTGCTCTCACATTTCACTCCCTTGTTGCTTTCTACTCTAATTGCCTTTTCCCACCTTTCCTGTTGTCCTCAGCAGATGCATTGGTCTGAACTGTCTGTGCTCAACACACACCTTCTCACCTACACTGCACTGAGGCAGACACAGAGGCTGTATGATCCAAGGCTTTGGCATGTGGATGATAAAGACTAGATGATCAAGGTGGCCCTGCTAGGTCCAGACAGTATCAGCCTTGCTGGGAAAGGGCAGAGGAGCTGGGGTTGGTGCAGCTAACAGGACTCCAGCTGTGTGCTTGGACTTACAAAGAATGGCAAATACAGATAGTCTCCTGTCCTTCGAAGCTCTTACTCTGGCCTGCCAGAGCTGGTTTCTCTTCAAACCAAATATCTGAGTGTCGCAGCTATGGGAGAGGGAGAACAGAGGTCAGGCACATTGGAAAAAGGAGGAAGGAGGAAACTGACAGGTGCACAGAAGCAAAATGCCAAAAGCAGGCCAGTGATTCAGGGGAGTAAGTAGGGAGATAGTGAGGGATGCAGGAAGAAAGAGCCAGGGAGGCAGGGGCAGAGGTGAGAAAGCCTGAATACATAATGTGCCTCCTTGCTTAGGCCTGGTTCCCTTACATCCAGACCGCTGACTGTCCTGTCCTGTCTGCCATCAACCTCAGTGGCCAGGCACCCCAGGTGAAGACTTCTGCTCCCTGGGCCCGGTTTCTACCAGCTGAATTCGCTGGGACTCCTGACCAGCCTAGCCATTTCCTGCTCAACCCTCCCCCACACCCTCAGTGGTGCAGGCTGTCACCTTGGACATTGGAGCCCTAATCCAGCCTCCCGGGCCCAGTAATGACCTCCATATGGATCTGCCATGGCTGCCATCTCTACTGAAGTGGCCCCCAGTTCTCAGACTCTTCTGACACTCCGGATGCTTGGGAGGGAGTGGCAAGGGGTGGGAAGGGGGAGGAGAGAGCACTCGGTGGGGGCTTCTCCCAGTTGCTCTGCAGCCCACGGATATAAATAGCCCTGCTCAGACCCTCACTCCTCCCACCCCTCACCCTCTCACTGGCAAAAGCCCAGCTCCTTCCCAGCCCTCCACACTCCATCCCAACAGAGCTGATCTTGGGAGAAATGGCAGCAGGCAGCCTGGGGGGAGTGAGTTAGGACCAGCCAAGTACACTTTTTCCACGGCTGCCACCATTTCTCTGCAACATTTCTAATCCCAGATGACGCTTTGGGCCGAAGCTGGAATTCCAGCCCCACAGTTGCTCAGCTCCATCTTCCTCGCTTCTCACTAAGGGCCTGAGACTGCCCCCAAGGTCTGCCCTTCTCTCACTCCTGCAAGGTGGCGGGTCCTATTTCCATCCCAATTTCGTCTTTGAAGACAGCGTTAAATGCCTCTCTGAGAGGCTTTTATCATCCCAGAAGTATTTTTGAGCTCAGGGGTTACTCAAAATAGACCCTAGACGGCTCCATTTACTTCCAAGTGAAGATGGGAGGGCTGGCCCAAAGGAAATCAAAACCAACCCAGGCATTGCCCCAAACAAAGCAGGGCATTTATGAGATTTGGGGGAATCCCCTGGGCATGCGGGCACTTTAGAATGTAAGGGGAGCCCTCACAGACGGCCAGATGTGTGGGGGCTGCTTATACTGGCTGTGGGGGCCTCTGTCCCCCAGGAGCACTCTGGCTTGTCCCTGCCTCCTGCTCCTTCCTTGAGGCAAGTTTTCATGCCCCTCCTAACAACCCAGATCCAGGTGAAGCTCCCATTCCTCGAATCCTGTGCCTCTGGCACTGTCTGGCATCGGGTGACTTCGTGTACCCATGGGCCTCTGCCTGCAGACATGCTTCCCGCCCCTCCCCTGCCTGCAGTCTTGGACAGGAAACATTGGGCATGGCTACTCAGCAGCCTTGGCACCAGAGAGCAGTTTCGATTGCTTCCCCACTAAATGGTCTTGTCTCTGAAGTGATGGCAACACTTTCTGGACCTGCATGGGACAGCAGGCTCCTCGCTGCTGTCGTCCTGGCTGCGTGGGCTGAACTACCGAAACCCAACAGGGAGCAGCTCCATGGCAGACGGGAGGGGGTCTCCATCAGGCTGGGCTGGCAGCGATTCCATCCCGCCACCCAGGACAACCCTGGAGAGAGATGTTGTGTTGGGGCCTGGGGGAGACAGTCTGTCCCTATTTTGCAATATCTCCAGCTACGGGACCATGCCAGTGTCAAAACTTGCTAAAGCTCATGAAGCCTCTGCCCTCTGCCCTGTCCTTTTAGGAAAGACACCAGCTGGAATGGGTGCTTCTGAGAGGCCATGCAGGGCCCTCCTTCCCTCCCCCAGCTTCTCCCAGCTGCCAACAGCACTTGGCTTGTGGTTGCATTGCCCCTCTGCCTCCACGGCCACCAAGCTCCTGTCCTGACTGTATCCACATGCTTTCTCTCCTCATACATGAGACACTGTTCTGAGGGTTGGGGCTCACCCCAATCCAGTATCACCTCGTTTTAATTACTTCTAAAGTTTTCCTTTCTGAATAAGGCCCCATCCTGAGAGTCTGAGGAACAGAGGGATGCTGGTCAATCCAGGGGAGGAGCCTCGATCTGACCCAACATCCATCCCACCCCCTTCCTGTGTGTGAGCCATGGCCTTTTTTCCAAGGAGAGGATATTCCTGATTTGATGGCACATGGGCTGGCTCCAAAAAGAATAGGAATGATGGGAGGGCATCAGGGTGGCAGCATCCAGCTGTAACCTGTCACTTTGGAAGCTGAGGCAGGAGGATAACGAATAGGGGAGAAAAACACAGTGAGGGAGGGGAAGAAGGGGCCCAGAGGGGACATGAAACAGGTCAGCCCCTCTTTCTTCCTGGCTCCCAGCATTCAGGCACCCAAGCAGAGCAGCCAAGGCGGCCCCTGAAGCTCCCAGGCCTGCAAATCTTCAACGGTCCCTTGCTCTACCTAGCCACTGGTACCTTCCGGTGAGAGGCAGCCCCGTATTGGTGCCTCCTGGTGTACAAAGCCAGCCTGTTGCTGTGTTGCAAGCCTGCAGTGTGGGAACTGTGTGTATTAAGTGTGCTGGCTGACCAGCGTGTGGGGTTGGGGAGCAACAAAACCTGTGCAGATGCTAGCAGCCTGATACCAGGCTCCCATTGCTGATATTTGCTCGAAGCCTCAAATGCCCTCAAATTAGCTAATTACACACAGCTAACGGGTAGGCACACAGCTGGTGAGGAGGCTTCTTGGAAGCAGCCGATGGCTGTAATTGACAAGGATGACTTCCTCCTGGCTTGCCCACAGTTGGGAAGCTGAGCCAGGCCAGGGCGGTCTGGCACCGGGCTACCATGGAGAGCAGCAGGTGTGTCCCAAGGCACCATGTACAAACAGGAATGACATTCATGACATCTTTAAGAGCACTCAGGTCTGTCCCTGGGCAGTGGCTGAACCTAAGGCTCCCAAAGATCACAGAAACCGTGGCACACTGCCCCTACCAACCAGTTACCCTCTCATCAGGCACCCGTCTCCCTGCCCTAATCCTGCTCAGTCTTCACGCTGGCCTCCGAGGCTGGAAGTGGGCCTGGGCCAAGCCTTAGGGTCTCAGTAGGAATGCCCCATGGTCAGTGAGACATGCAAGGATTCCTCATGAATAACTGTAAGCTGTAACCATGCCCTTTGCCTGCCTGTGCCCATCATACGAAGGCAGGCCTGACCAGCCCCCTCCTGCCATCTCCAACCTTTACTAAGCCTAGCACTAAGGGAAAACTGTTGGGTGAGCAAAGGGCTCAGGCAGGGACTCGGCTCCTACTTACCCTTTGGGTCCCCAGCTGTGCTTCTTACAAGACCCTACCCAATAAGGCCCCCCCAGAGCCAAGCTTCGTTCCAAGCCTCCCTCTGTGTCCCCCCCCCAGAGCAACAGAACTAGCGTAGATCACAGTCTTACCCGGTATGGAATCCACCATGAACAGCCTGTATCTTCTGGGACCTTCCATCACTCTGTCTTTTAGTAAATGCTGGCACAGTGCAGATGCCTTGGTCCCTCCTTCGCCCTCCTTCGCACTCCTTCCTACCTTCCAGGTGGATAGGTCTGGGTGCCACGCCCCTCCCTCTTGCTGGATGGATTCCCTGTGCTGGCACACAGTAGGTCATCATGGGAAGTAGAGGAAAGAACAGTCCTCTCAAGTGACCTGGGTGGCCAGCCATCAAGAAATGGGACGTGAACAGGGCTAGGGGGTCAGGACCTTTGGCATCTCTAGGTACAGGCCTGTGTGGCCATCCTCAGAGCCTGTTGGAAAGTGGGAAGGCGCCCAGGGCTCTTTACGCCTCATGGGTCATTGTTCTATTTCCATAAAGTCACTTAAGTGGCAACTGGCCTTGAGATTGGTCCCTGATTGGAGCCAGGTTGGAAGACATGTTGAATTAATGATGCAGCTGTGGGCTGTTGCTCCCTGGGCCATGTTTTTTATGGTGAAGGTGGGTGGGGAGGGTGAGGGTAGAGAGAAAACTTCAAATGAGTGAGGTTTTAGAACCATGCTATGTTTTGCTAATATTTGAATTTTACCTAAGATTACTTTTTCTTCCCTGTTTAATATATTGTTTTAAATAAAAAATCCTAATAAATCTTGAGAGAAATATGTCATAGCAGAGTTTAAAAACCATAGTGCAATATCTAACAGTTCATAAAATATTCTATTCAAATAGCCCAAACTGTAAGGTGCTTGGACCAGAAGTAGTTAACTCCAGGCTCGGCATTTTATTAGCTACTAAAATTAAGAAAGGGCAGGGCTGCTTCACAGCCCGATAATTAAGTACCGTTTTCTCTTTTTTAATTCTATAAAATTAAACTTCCTGTTTAAAGGTCTGGAGGGACCCTGGGCAAAGGGGCCACGGATGAGCCCCGAGGGCAGCCAGAGGAACAACCTCGCCTTATGTACCCGCGATTTTAATGCTAGGCCTTGGAAAAAACATGCCGCAGTCAGCAAAAAAATTGCAGGTCGTAAATCAGAGGTCCGTTTTCCACATCCCTTTAACTAATCCATTAAATCGTGATGCCCAAGGCTGCATCAGTGACGAAGCTGTGGCAGGCGGGACCCACAGCACATCGAGGCCACGCAGATGCTGGGCGTGGCAACACACAGTAACAAAACCCTGGACCACAGGGCACTGGACTTGGCTTCCAAGCATCCATGGCTACCTTCCCCGTGGAAGGCCAGGTTCGGGGAGCTTGCTGTGTCCTATCCCAGCCTCTAAGTCCCAGTGCTGAGGAGCCGAGCTGTGCTGACTCCAGCAACTGCCCAAGTGCAACACATGGCAGAGAGCACCCACCTCTGTCTGAACCTCACACCAGCCGGGACTTCCCTTGCTCGCACAGAGCAGGAGCCTGCAGGAAAGTTCTTACAAAGCAGCTCAGTTCAGGCTGTCTTGTCCGGCCTCTGAGGAAGAGGATGGATGTGCTCAGTCCTGATGTGATTTAATGTGCCGGGTGGGTTTGTATGGGGGGGGAATCCCCTTTTCTGAGGAGAATGGGAGGGGGAAGAGAGTAAGGGAAGGGGGCTGTGATCGGGATGTACAATATAAATAAATAAATTTAATTTTAAAAAAAGCTCAGTTCTTAAATATGATGAACCATGTGACAACAGGGTGCTGGGAACATGATGGGTTCCTCAGTTATTTGGGGTGTCAGGGGTGTGCTTTGCTCTCGTTAGTAATTGGGGCCCACTTTGCTTGTGTGTGTGTGAGTACACTTTTCATGGTTTCAGTTGTCTAAAGTGTTAGAAATCGTGCAGAATAAAGGTTGCAACATAAACTACTAGCAGCCTTTGATCCCAGCACTCCAGAGGCAAAGGCAGCCAGATCTCTGTGAGTTCGAGGCCAGCCTGGTCTACAGAGTGAGTCGGGAACAACCAGAAAAACCTTGTCTTGGGGGAAAAAACAAAGAAAAAGAAAAGGACATCTAACTGCACAGTATGTGCATCTCTGTTTGCTCAGAGGGCAGCGGCAGGTAACTGATGGGCATTCTTGTGGCAGAGCTGGCCGCAGAAGACGCAGGGACAGGTGGGGAGGACAGGGTGGACACTCACAGCCTCCACCTCCAGTGATCCCCCACCGAAGGCCGGTTTCAGCTTTCCAGCTTCCAGGACCAGTGAGCACCTCCTCCACCTTCTCCTGCCCACCCCCCTGCCCACTGCCCCTGTCATGAGCACCCTGAGGGAGGAGCAGGTGGCTTGTTGAGCTGAGCATGAGCACAGCCAGGGCACAAGGCCCCAGCAGCAGGTCGGGGGCTGAGGGACCCTGCTCTGCTTGACAGACCTGAAGTGGCCCCAACCAGCTTGGGAATTCGGCTCCTCACCTAGATGGCCAACAAGATCACACGTGCCCACTGGGTACACACTTCCTGTGTCAGGGGTAGTGTGTGAAAGTGGACAGCACTCCCTGGACCCCACTCTCCTTGCTGTTGGCCACAGACCCAGGGCTTCAGGATAACAGCCCTACAGGCACAGGCGGCAAGAAGGTGGCACCAGGGGGAACTGTTCCCAACCCAAGACCTGTACACCTCAAGTCCCAGTGTAGCCGGCAGGCAGCCCCAACTTCAGAGGTTAAAGGTGTGATTCACACTGGGCCAGGCTCCCTCAAACCTACACAGTCGTATGTGGCCACGTGTTCGTAACAAAACTGCTCAATAGATCTCTAGGGAAGATTCTGAGCCTTTGACATGGCTGTGAGGTTTCAGTAGAGACAGGTTGTCAGATCTGAGCGTATGCTCACAGGAGGGTCCTTCATCCAAAGCACACTCATGAGGCCCATGGCCGCTCTCCATGGGGTAGAGGGTGTCTCACGGAGTAAGCCGTGTGCCACGTATTCTAACATAAATCCATGTGCACACATACAATGACATCACAAGTTCATACCCACAACAGTGACTGGTACCCTCACTAACACGAATGCACACAGCCCATCTGAAGAAGGGGGTGTGGTTGGCATGGGCATGCTTTGACCTGGAGGGACGGGACCCTTGTGCACATGTCCTGACTCTTCTTGATTGTCCCCAAACAAAGACACAGGACTGGCAAGAGGCTCCTGACATGTGTGACATGTGTTAGTATGAAATACAGGTCTGTTTTTAAATAAGGCATGTAATTGCTTTTCAGATGGGTTGCTCTCCTTTTTCAATGACAGTTCAACACACCCAGGATCTGTGGACATCAGAATTCGACCAGTAGCTTTGCCCGTCTGCAGAGCTAGGGCTGGGATCCGCACCAGCCTCCACAGCCCCAGTGTGTGCTGGCTTCTCTTCTTAGCTCCGTGCAGATGTGTTATATTGACACTCCGTGCCTACACTTGCTTTCCTGAGACTGGGATGGTGCCACCAAATCAGAACTAGCAGGTCCTGGTACTGGTGGGAGAGGACTCGGGCATGCCCATTGTCACTGGTAACCACAGGCCGGATGCAGAGAGCAAAACCCTTCCCCTCAGGGAATGAGCTGCATAGATAGCCTGCCCTGGGGCTACCTAGAGCTAACCTACCACTTTAGACTCGGCCAGAACCAAACCTGTGTGCAGCAAGCTCTCCAAGCAGGGAGCGTGGCCAGTGCAGGCCAGGAGGGCCAGTGCCAGGAGCACTTTAATTGGCAACAGCCAGCAGACAAGTCAGGTCCACATGTGCAGGTTGTTTCAAAGACAATAAATCAGGCGCTTGTGAGGTTGGCGCCACGCCAAGGTGGAGAGGCCCAGGAGAGCAAGGGCCTTGGCTGCCCGAGTCCAGAGGGGCACAAGGACTGGCGGGACATGAGACAGATTAATCTCCAGTGAGACTTTGGGGTTGGCTTGGGACTGATTAAAGAATGTGCCATCGGGAAGAGGGCTACACGGAGGATCAGCTGGGGCTTGGGGTCCCTGTCTGTGAATGGCCTCCTTTCCCATGGAGCAGAGGTGAGTGTGTCTGGATCAGCCAGGCTGCTATGCACCTTGGCAGGAATTGGGGAGGCTTGCCCACACAGACCCACTCAGAGCCCAGGTCAGGCCCAGCCAGCTGGATGAAAGCTGCCCTCAGGACAGGCAGGCAGAGTGGGCAGCCCCTGCATGGTCATGTGCGTGTTGCCTGTGGAGCCTGCTGGACACACAGGGACAAAGCCCACCTGCTTCCCACCCGAGAGCCTCATCTTTACCCTCAGCTTGGATGAACTCCATTTAGCTCCCAGCACCACAAAGGGAAGAAGTAGGCACTGCCTAGTAAGGTCCTGTTAGAGTCAAGAGAACTGAAGAGTCTGAGCAAACTGCCAGGGCTGCACAGCCGCGATGAGGCCCAAGAGCCCACAGTTCTCTGGATATTCCACCATATGCCAAGAAGGGAAATGGGTGAAGATAGAGCTAGATTCAGGAGCCTAGCACCTTGCCAGAAAGAGCAAAGGAAACCCAGAAAAAGAGAAAAACCCAAGGAAGAAGGCCCTGGCTGCAGCATGGTGAGGTCATAGCTAAGGTGTGGGCATCAGCAGGAGAGAGAGGTGAAACACAGAGGATCAGAAATAGGAATGCTCAGACCTCAGCCCAAGAAGAACGCTCAGCAGCAACGCTCAGAATTCTGAGTCTGCAGAAGTATAGCTGCAACATGGAAAACTTCCAAGGCCTGAACCCTTTCTCACATACAGAGAATGTGTCCAATCAACCAAAGATGAAACCCAAAAGAAGGAAACTGTATGAATGAGATTCAGACAGCAGAGTCCACAACTGATGGGCAGGTTCCAGAATGGAGGTCAACGATAGACAGACAGACAGACAGACAGACAAATAGATAGACAGATTGATTGATTGATTGAAGATAGATAGATAGACAGACAGATAGATAGATTGATTGATTGAAGATAGATAGACAGATGATAGATAGATAGATAGATAGATAGATAGATAGATAGATAGATAGATAGATAGATAGATAGATGATAGACAGATGATAGAGAGAGAGAGAGAGAGAGAGAGATGCTGGATAAATCAGTAGATGATATATAGATAGATGGATAGATGGTAGATAGGGAGACAGACATATAGATAGATGATAGATAGATGAATAAATAAATAAATAAAGTTCTCAGAAAAACATGTGTGGAGTGTGTGTGTGTGTGTGTGTGTGTGTGTGTGTGTGTGTGTGCCCAGACTGATCCAGGCCTATCTCCCAGAATTCCTTCTGCCTCCTATGTCCTGATCAGGATATGAACTGGTAAGTGACCAGTATACTACAGGGAGGAAAAGTGAGACCCCAAGAGGACCAATCCTTGATACGTAAGTGGCAGAGCAGGGCCACAGAGGGAGAGGCAAGGGGCCGGGGGTGGGGGGAAGAATGGGGCCAAGGCAGCGATTCACTCAGCAGAAACTCAGACCAAGGCAAGTGTGCTGCACAACACGGAACCCAGAGCCTCCCTCATGTACACAGGACCTCCTCCGCTCTGCCGCATTCCCGGCCCAAAGCATGCACATTCAAACTGTAAAAGTAAATCCAGGTGCTGTGCTGCATCAGCCCAGCTCCTCACAGACCCCCGAGAGACGGATGTGACGTGACATCTTGCCTTTGCACAATGGTTACACCCAGAAGGACCAGCCAACAGTATCTGCCCCTTTCTGGAGCCCAAATCTTGTGCCTACTTGCCTCCCCATTGAGTATGTGTATGTGTGTGTGTGTGTATGTGTAATGTATTGTGTATGTGTGTGATGTATGTATCTATGTCTGTATGTATATGTGTATGTGTGTATACGTGTGTGTACATGTGTGTACACCATAGGTGCATATGTATGTGTGCATGTGTGCTCTTCTGAGACTGTGTCATGTATACACCTACCCTCATCTATGTATACATGTGCAGGTATCTCTGTGTGTACACACACTGTTTGCTCAGTGCACCCAAAAGTGCTGTATGACTCAGGAGACAGGCAGGGATGCGCAAATGAAAAGTCAGAGAGTCAGGGTCACTTCCCGCCTCATCAGGCAGGGGCTGATGCGGCGTGCACCTTCCTGAGCTCACAGTCTTTCATGGAACCTTCAGGCAGCCCCCGAGTTTCCCCAAATGGCCAGAAGGTCACTGCTCCAGTGGATGCTGTCATGGAGCACACAGGCCTCATCACCCACCTACTGGTGATGGGCGGGAGGGTCTGGCCTGGGTGAAGCAAAAACTAGCAAAACCACCCAGACCCACAGTGGCCCTCCCAAACCACAGTGATTGTGCTGCCCGGGGCCTGGAGCACAGTCACGTCACTCTTCTGGACACACACATTCCTCATCCTGGGAGAAGGAGGGGAGGTCTTTCTTTGCCTCAGGGCTGAGGAATCCACCCAAGTCCTGTGTCCTACACAAGGGACAGAGAACCCAAGGCCATTGCTTGCCTCCAAGGTCTGTGTGGGGTCACTTGGAAGAGGCCACACTGGGCCAGTCTCCCAAGAGGAGGGGCATTGCCCAGTGGTCTCTCTCTCCTAGGCATACTTCCAACCATGGCAGCACTTCTGGGCAGGCCCATGTCCCAAAAAGGTGAGTAGTACTGGTGTTGAAAGATGGCGACAGTGATGGATGGAATGAGAGGGAAATGGCCGAGGGCTGCTATTCAGAACCCAGAGCCCAGGATGCAGGGCCATGAATCTCCCCGCTGAGGCTGCACTGTACATAAAGGCCCGATTCACTGGAGGGCCCGGCCCCGGGGACTGGATCACAGAGCGGATTTCTTCCTAGAGGCCCAGGTGTGAGGGTTTGCAAGGCACCTGGGCCTGCGGCTTTCCTTCTCTCTCCTCTGCACTTCTTTTCAACAGTCACCCCATAAGACCCTGCTGGCCAATCGGTCCTCTCTGCAATTCCCCAGTCCAGGTGTGTAAAGAATGGCCAATTGTGAAAACATGGCATCTGGGTCAATCCCCCATACAGCATGTTGCCTGGGCAAAATCCAAACACCAGTGACTTTCCAGCACTGGGGAGAAGCTAGAGCCAGAGCAATACCAACACCAGAGAGATACCAGAGCCAGGCCAACAATGCAGAGCCAGGGAGGTGCCAACACAGGAGAGATACCAGAGCCAGGGAGGTGCCAACAATGGGGAGATACCAGAGTCAGAGAGGTGCCAACACCAGAGAGATACAAGAGCCAGGGAGGTGCCAACAATGGGGAGATACCAGAGTCACGGAGGTACCAACACCAGGGAGATACCAGAGCCAGGGAGGTGCCAATACCAGAAAATTTCCATAGTCCGGGAGGAGGCAATACCAGGGAGATACCAGAACCAGGAAGGTGCCAGTACCAGGAAAGTTCCAGAGCCAGGGAGGTGCCAGTAGCAGGAAGATATCAGAGCCAGGGAGGAGTAGCATGGAGCTCAGAGCAGAGCAGGTTGAAGCCAGCCTCTCCTCCCCACATACACCTCACTTCCTCCCTGCACAAGCCAGCACCATGACTTCCCTGTTGCTAAGGTTTGGAGGTACTGGTGCTCCTGGGCACCCTATTACCTGCACCAAATTAAGAGCTGGCCCTTAGGGACAGGAATCTGAGACTAAGAAACACATCTGTGACAAGTCCATTTCCACTTTATCTTTGCAAGTTCTGGAAATCTTCAGCCATTTCAGGGTTTCAGGGTTGGGGGCGGGAATCATTCAGGTCCTGCCCATCTCCCTCCTAAACCCTAGGGTGACATGGTCCAGTGAGGTCCACGCAGGGGACAGAGCAGTGCCCTCCGAAGGCAGTAGCTCCCAGATGACCTTGCTGAGATGAGTGTTGCCTGGGTGGTTTGGGGCAGGCTCGTTCTAGCTGGCCTCTGCCAGGGTCCTATTGACTCCTCTAGCTAAGCCCACCTAGACATACTTGGTGTCCCTGCCCATCTGCCAATGGACTCTTCCTTGCTAAAATCTAAATCTTCCATGTCATGGAGGCTGCTGGAACTTTAGAGATGGCCTAGGAATTCTCATTGCCAGGGTCCTTTGGTCATTGATGCTTACCTGCCCCATGTCATTCTGGCACAAAAGACTTTCCGAGATCAATTCCACCTTGATCCTGAGAACCCCAGGCAGCCTTGGAGAAGGATTTTCTGGCTCATCTATATGCTTACGGAGAGCTGGGCATCCCCGGGCATGGGTGGACCAATCTATCTCCATGCCAGCCTTTCCCTCCCACTGCCTCTCCTCCGCAGGTGTCTTGAGGAGTGAGGATGGTTCTGTCTCCATTATGAATGTCCTCACCACTGTGGTGGTTCAAGTCAAGCAGCTGAGCCCCTGCTCAGAACTGTTTTGACCTCCGTTGGCTCAGCCCGGTGAGACAACAGGACTACAGGTACCCACAGTCAGGTTGGGGCTTGGCTGCATGACCGCCATTGGCCCTTACGCCAGAGCAGCTAGAGGTGCAGGTGGGTCCTGAAGGTGAGGTGCTCAGACCTGTCCAGGGCTTGTTCTTCTAGGCAGGCAGATGGCTAGGAAGGACATTCACACCCCTCTACTAGGCATGGCAGCTTCTGTCTGACTCTCAGGACTGAGTGTACTCAGCCTCTGGGAGAAGACTGTGAACGGTCAGTCTGGCTGCTGCTTGTCACAGCATCTGTCCCACCATTGGCCACTCCCAATTCCCCTAAACTAGGACATTCCCCCAGGATTCTGAACACAACTCAAGCATCTACCAGGCTAGAATAACAAAGCCAACTTTTCTGAGAGCTCTGGAGTATTGCCCTGGGGGTCAGTGGCCAAAGCACCTGTGAGTGTGCTTCGGCCCTATGCAAGCAGCCTGAGAAGGTGGTGCTCCCTTCTCCCAACCAGGAGGCTGTGGTACAGGATGAGGTACAGCTTGGCTGACCACTTTCTAGGCTGCAAGGGTACTTCTGCTTCAGGCCTGCTTTGGCTCCAGGGGTTTGCTGGCCAGATAGCTGTACAGTCACACGTCCCTGAGTGTCTATGTTCCCCTTTCATACGAGGGCACCAGCCACGGTGGACAACAGCCCATAGCAATGGCTTCATCTTAACTTGACCACCTGCAACAAACTTTTTTTCAAAATGAAGTCTCCTTTAAGATATGTGGGACCAGGACTCCAACATATGGATTTTTAGGGCCACAATCCCATCCATCACAAGAAACACGAAAGTCCCTCTGGGTGTCAGAAGCCCAGAAAGGTATCCAGCTTGGGTGTCCCAGTCTGAGAAGGGAGCACACCCAGAAGAAGGCCCCAGTCTATATCCCCACAGAAGGCCTGGTGCTGGTGCCCAGCCCCAAGTGTCTGTCCAGGAAAGCTGTGTGGTGACAAGCCACTGTGAGGGCCTGGTTCTGAGAGCCATGGTAGCTGTGGGGCCAGGCAGGATCTCTGAGATCCTCCTTTTAGGGGCGGTGAGGGCTGCCGCTGATCAGAGTCCTAACAGCCAGACTGGCCTGGACTTTCAATTACCCCGACAACACTGCAAACACGTTGTGGAGGCCGGCGTTGGGTTACAATCACCAATTCTGACTTCAAGAGCAGCCATAAAACGGAGACCCTAAGCATGTTCTTCTCGTTTTTTCCAACATTAGCAGCTCATCTGATACTTATTCTTTGGGTCCAGTTTCCTGAAAACTGATGACAGGTCGGGGCCTAGCCCAGCCGATGCAAGGCTGTGGGTAATGAGTGTGCACTCTGCCGGCTTGGGTCCAGGAGATCACAGACACAGATGGGCCGCTCCAGCTCTAAATGCTTTTCATGACCCCATATTAGGTTTAGCCTTATTTTCTACCTGAAAATCTTTAAGCATAAAAGCCGAAGGGAAAGTCCTCCTGGGCCCAACATGGTTTAACCTCCTGCAGAAGGTCAAATATGAAACCCAACCTCCAACACTCAGAGTTGTCCTTCACGGAGATCAAGCCCTGCCCTGTTCAGACCCCACGTCAGGGTCAGGGTCTTGATGCTCACTGACTTCCCGCCATGGCTCTGGAGATGATGCCCCATCTTGAGGAGTTTGGTGGAGACCAGAGGTCCAGAGATGAGGGGAGTAAGTCCCATGTCTAGCAGGGTAAAACTCCGAGAGCTAAGTGAGGTAGGCAGGGAATGGGGAGAGGGCTCTGCCTTCGGGGGGACCACCCTCTGCTGCCTGTGTCTCACCCCAGGAGCTGCTGCTGAACAAGTGAGGAAGGAAACCAGCTTACTCAGGGTCTTCCAGCTGAGAGGTGGCCCAGGAGAAGCACACAGGTCTTCCCCACCCTGCTCCACCCCAAACTGGTCTACCCACACTCAAGGTTTTCTGTTGTCCCCTGTATCCCAGAAGTGCAGAGGCACGGGCAGCTGAGAAATGCATAAACAGGCAGTGCTGCACCATCAGCAGGTAAGCATGCCATTCAAGGTCAGAGAACCCTGATTCTGAGTCTGGAGGCTTGGCCCAGGGCTCTTGCAGGGAGAGAATCGGCAGAAAGAAGGCAAACGAGGGTGGGTGCCGGACATAGGAACGCAAGTGCTACACCTGCCGAGTCTCGTAGGGAGGACAAGAGAGGAGCTGGCGGCTGGAGACACAGCTCCTCTAAATAACAGCCCACAGTGCTGGCTTCTCAGCACTAATCCAAGCCACTGCCAACCAGAGGACCGGATGCAGCTCTCTGCTTCCATAGAGCTGTAAAAAGCAGCCCTAAACATAGGCACAGAGCTGCCCCGGCCACACCTCACCCTAGTGTGTGTACTCAAGCTGGGGGAAGAGGTGCTGCCATCACCCACAGACAGTGGGTCTGCAGGTCCCCTGGGGTCCAAGATCTTCACTCCCACCTCTTGCTGTGCCCTTTGGGGCAGGCACACATACGCTGCATTCAACGTGGCCAGCACCATCACCCCTCAGTTCTGTCCATAAGCAAAATGCTTGGCTTTCCTGGGCCACCACCCTGCTTCAAGCGTTCGCTCAGACACTGGGTGATGCTGCTCCTCGCCTTTTCAGGGCTTCCCTGCAAGGTCGGTTTTATTCTTAAGGGTGTTCCCTCCCACCCAAGTTCATCCTCTGCTCTCAGCACACGCCCACCATCTGACCATCTCATTCCTCTTCTTGCAGGAAGGAACGGGAGGCTGCAGACTGAGGTCCCAAATGGCTTCAGGTGGTGATCAGAAGGGCCAAGGTTGGGGACCATTCCTACTTTCTCAGCAGTCAGATTGGATGCTAATTCTGTGCCTCAGTTTCCCCAGCCATAGTGGAAGCACACCTGACAGTGAGGACTGGAGGGCCAGTGACACAGAAGACCCACGGGAATGTGACTAAGTATGTCACATCCCTTAACAACCTCTCTGTGCCCCTGTCTGCTGTCTGTCTGTCTGTACTGAATCAGCAGCTATTCCTGGCACCGTGGGGTCTGCCTACTGCTCACTGGTCTCTCTGCCCTGGTTAAACCCCACTGAGGATAAGGAAGGCCCCTGTGAGTCAGAAGCCATAGGCCATCCGGGTGGTACGGGTCCAACTCCCCACCTGCAAGGATGCCAAAGATGGCCTGATCCCAAATTCTCACTAAGGCTGAATGGCCACACAAGATCCTTGCTTCAGAGCCGCACAGGAGCCAAAGCCAGGGCACCAACAACCCTCCCCAGGCGAGCACCAGTCAGGCAAGTGAGAGCTGTTTCTTTCAGTCCTGCACGGAAGTCAGCCCAGCCCATAGGGCTCCCTGAAGCAGCAAGTCACCCTCAACCCAGGAAGACAGGGCAGCCGCCACAGACATTCTGCAGAAACACATCTGCCAGCTGGTGTGTCCAGATGATGGGCAGACAGCCCGGGAGGGAAGCCTCCCTGTATGCAGGGAAGAGGTGGCATGGTAGCCAAGCCTTGGGCACTCTCCATGCACCCACCAGAGGATCCTTACTGGGCACCATAAAATATCATGCCTGCTTATGGGGAATTTATAACCCAATAAAGTGTAAACAAACAGCTTTTTAGATCAAAGTAGCATAAATAACAGACGCACTGGCTTCTGGAGGAAAGTCAATAAATCCGAGGTTTTCAGCTAAAAAATGTTGCCTGGTGCTGATGCTTCCCAACCTGCTGACTGAACCCAGTGGGGGTGGAAGCCCCCAAAGGCTGCGCGCACACACCCCTACTGTGGCACGGTCTCTGGTGCCCCAGGCTCGCCCACATTTGGCTACCTGCCTACTACAGCCCTGCTCCCAAGGGTCCTGCTCTTCCTCACCCCTTATCTGCTAGAGGCTGGGTCTCAGGAGGGGTGCTGGAGATCAGCAGCCCTGCTGTGAGCCTGCCCTCCCTGTGGCTCTTCCTCCTTTCCTTACTACCTTCAGACCTGGACTCCTGTGCTTTGCTTAGGAAATAAGCAGAAACCAGTGGGAGCTGGCTCCCTAATCACCTACCCCAAAACCCAACATGTGGGGGTCACACCCCTGCCTGAGGGGTGCAACACACACATGCCAACATACACATGAGCAAGAGTGTGCACACCTGTGTGCATGCAGTGAAGGCAGGCCCACAGCTCTTCCCAGACAGAGGGTAGCCATGACTCACCAAGCTGCCATGTAAGTGTGATGGTGCAAGCCCTCCCTCTCATGAGCATCTCAGGATACCCACGGAGAGAGATAGTACTCAGACCCATGTTCCAGAGGAAAGGTAGCCTGAGTCTACAAACATACGGATACCTGGGTTTGCAGCCTGCCTCAATATCACGGGCCACCTCACTGCAACTGACCACAACAAACCATGGCAAGGCCCTCTCCCCCAGAATCTTGAGGAAATGGGCTTTAGAGAAGAAATGAGGATGGAAATGAAGTCAGTAAGATGGCCCAGTCCTGAGGAACAGCAACACACAGGAGGGTGACAATGAGAGAAGACTGCTTACACACCAAGGAGGCTAGCTCCCTGCCAGAGCGGTGCTGTGACACCTGGTGTTGGATCCCAGCCCTCTGGACCATGAGTAGCAACTTCTGGAGTCTGAGCCCTGCTGGTGGTTTGTGGCCTCTACAAAACACTAATGTATGGACCTTAAAATCTAAGCATGACCTTAACCAGCCCTGCTGAATGCCTCCATGCTCTCTCTAACTGCCTGAGGCTTGTCCTTTCCACTTGCCAGCAGCTCAGGACAGACCTGTACACACACTCATTTCCTCCCATGGCTGATCACTGCCCAGGCTGGGAAGAGGTGTCCATCCAGAGTTATACATTGTGGCTTCAACACAGACTGCGACAGAATACCTCCTAAGCGAGGTCCTTCCTGAGCCCCTCTTGGGGCTGCCCATCTTGATGGGATGTGCAGTGTACCCCAGTCCTGAAGCTGGCAGAGCCTTTCCTGAGTCAGGAGAATATATGCCCACTGCTCACAGGAGAGGTGCCCCAGAGGCTCAAGGCAGGAGGCCTGGTGAGGGGTTCTGGGGGTTCATTCTGGAGCTGCTAATTTGGAGAACAGATATCTGATATGAGCAGCCGAGCAACTCATAGAAGTGTGATTTTCTGGACCTCTCCTTGACATGGGATGAGAAGGGCCAAATGGCAATTCAGAGGACAGAGGCCACCCGCGGCAACGCCAGTGCCCACCTACACCTGACCACACAGCCTTCGGCCCTTGCAGCAGAGCTTAAATTAACCACCATGGATGTCAAAGCAGCGGTGGCTCCAAGTAGGCAGTGTGGGGTCTGTATTCACACTCACAACGGTTTTCATGCTGTTTGTTCTGTTTGTGAATAAAAACACAGTCTTTCTCACAGGGCATAGCTAGGCATTAGCAGGAAGACCCAGCAGAGCCTCCCTCCCCCGGCATTCACCAGAGAGGCTCCACTGTGTGGAACTGTGTGGAGCATGGACCAGGCAGTACCCACATCTTTGTTCACTTGGACATGCCTGCTTGATCACCAGGACCTGGCCTCAATCGGGAAGCAAGTGGCTGACAGTGTGAGCCGGCTGCCAAGCCCTGGCAGAGAATGGATAGGAAGGTGGGCTGGTCCTAATGGCTCTTAAGCACGGCTCGCTTCCCTGCACAGACTTCCTGGGAGCAGAGCCTAGCACAGGTGCTCAGACCCTCCATTCCACCTCCTGCTTCCTATCAATTTGAGATGCTCCAGAAAGGCCATGGCTCCCGCCACCAGCCATCCATCATGCCACCATTTCGTAAAATCAGGCCAGTTATGTGGCCCTCTTCACACCCAAGAGGCACCAAAATGCCACATAAAGACCAGGAAGAATGTGTCCACAACCATGTCCAGCAGGGCAGGGCATCCTTATGCCCTCTTGCAAGTTCTGGGAGCTGGCGGTTTCACGCCAAACTCACTCATCTAAAAATAGCCCTTTTCTGTGTGCTTTGACTCCGAGCCCAAGAACACCAGCGTGTTTCTATTGAGAGCAGGGGACCAGGAGCCCCAAACATCTTGGAGTGATTTGGGTGCCAACGTCTTCCCAAGACATTCTCTGCTGTTTTAACATGATGGGGTATTCTAGGCTCTGCTGTGCCCACTCGTCTAGCGGCGTGAGCAGAGGGCTCCGTCTTCCAAACTGTAAAGATCTGAGGCTCTAAACTGCCGTTGCTCAAATGTTTCAAAGCAGAAGAGCATCGACAGCTTGCTATAAAACAAGCTGTGAAGCCGCGGCTCCCAGAGGTTTATGCAGCGTGGCGAATTGCTGCCGCCGGGTGTGGGGAGGTTGCCAGCACCATCCGGCTTGTAGCTGGGGAGGCAGCTTGCGGTGCAGAGCTGTGTGGCCAAAGACCCGCCTGCACCTGGGCTGACCTCTCCCAGTAAAGGGCTGCTGACAGGATGTCTGCCCCAGAGGGCAGACTTCCCAAAGGAGGGTGACAGCCCTCCTCCACACTCCCCTCCCACAAAAGGATATGGAACCTTTGTGATGGCTTAGTAGGTAAAGGTGCTTGCCACCAACCTTGGATTTCATTCTCGTATGGTGGGAGGAGAACCAACTCCCACCAGCTGTTCACTGACCTCTACATATAACCAGTGGGGGCCAACATTTGAGTCTATGCACATACACTGCAGGGGTGCGGGGGGG
>CM053763.1:123533482-123558826 GCA_028658305.1 Pachyuromys duprasi
AAGCAGGAAGCTCCCACACTCCCATCCTTTACCCAGACACACTCAGCCTAGCTCAGTGGTGACCTCAGCTCTAGTACTTGGGACCTTGCCAACTATCCAATGCTCGGTGTGTCCCCCAACCCTGAAAAGGAAGGGCTGCCTCTTGGTGGGGTCAGACAGCCATTTGACTCAACTCCACATACAGAAATTTCCCCAGGCTGAAGCATGTCACTGTGAGAGGCCTGGGTGCCCCTGGCCCCTGAGTGACTGAGGGAGACAGCTGTGAGCATCCTGGGATGAGCCTTCTCCTCTGAGATGGGAGCAGTCATCAACAGGCCCTGTCCCACATGCCTGGCAGGAAGGCTGTGAGTGACGTCAAGCTCTGACTCCTCCATCCTACCTGATGTCCCCTGGAAGCTGCAACATGCGGCTCTCCACTCAGGACATCCCCACATCCTGGGGGTCAATGGAACTCCTTACCTGCATGGGGTCCTGTCAGGACTACAAATCTATTCCAGTGGGGGAATGCTGGAATGAAGTTAGCTCTTGGAAACAATCAAACCAAGACATATGCACAGCACTGTTTGGAAAGCTGGCCCCGCTCACAACACACTTGAGCCATGCACCATCCCAGCAAAGTATGTAGGATGTGCCTGCAAAACATGCAAGTTATAACATCAGACTCCAACTGCTTTCTTACCTCTGATAGTTTGGAGGCAGGCTGAGTTGTCTTCTGAGGTAAGCCAGGGAGAGGCTTCATCCTATGCAGGTGGGACAAAGCCAGAGCATCTGACCAGCAGACATGGTGCTTCTTCATGGGGGGACCCACACACTGAGCCCCACCACTGCCACGCACACATAGGATTGGCATATCAACACACATAGCACAGCCCCCACGGGACTCCTGGGCCAGCAGGGACATGTGGCTGGAGAGAGCTTCCCTGCTCTTCTTGTGCACCAGGCAGATCTAGAATGGCCTTGGCAACTGTTTTCCACCCAAAAAGGAAGCACAATGGCTCCCCACACAGCAGGCTGGCACCCACCACCTCAGTCTCCATGTGCCATCATCCAGCAAAGGGACAGACAGAGCCAGCATCACAAAGAGTCAGGGCCAGGATGTCTGAGGACTGCCTGGGCTCCAACCTGGCCCTAGGCCTTCCCACATGCTGAGCTGCTTATGTCTCCTTCCAGTTGGACTCCACCCTCCTCTCCTGGGACTCTGGCATCCATTATCCAACCAGCTCGACCATGTTGTCACACTGGGCCCATCTAGAAGGCTCAGACTGGTCTCCTCGTCCCAGGATCCTTAACTTCAAACCTGTGCCCTTGGAGTCCTCACCCTGCCACCTTCACCTTCATGGTTCTGACACTGCGCCTCTGATGCCCATGGGAAACCTTGGGGGCCTCAGTACCCCACAGTAACTGATCTTGAGACACAGTTCCTTTGGGTTTGGAGTAGGAGATCTTAGAAAATTCTGTGGAGAGGGACATACAGGCTTTGAGGTAAGCAGAGAGGTAGAGAAAAGACAAAAATTGCAAGGGAAATCCACTGTGGCTGAAGCCCCAACTGGGGACATGCAGGCCAGTCCAGGCAGCTCAGGGTGAAGGCCACTAAAGACAGAGGGCCAGACAGAAATGTCTATCCAGGCCCTGACTCCCTGACCCCACGGGCATCACCTCTGCTTTGTTAGGTCCTGGTGGCACTTGTCTGTGCCCACTGAAATGGGGGGAGCTCAGGGAGAGGACATCACTAATCACAGGGATTCCTGGAAGAGAATGGGCTGGGAAGGGCCAGCTCACAGGAAACGGTGAACTCAGTGGACCCTTGAGCCAGCATATCCAGATGCCCCAGCGCTGCCTGGGGACTTGGGGACCTCAGAGCCGGGAAAGACAGGCAGATCCACACTGAGGAGGGTGGGCAAGAGAAAGAGCAAAGGGCACAACTGCCACCGGCATCATCTTGCTGGGCTAGATTGGACACCTCCACAGTTCTTCCAGAAGCATGCCATCATCTGGGACCTGGGACACTCCCAGAGGACAGGTGTGGCCCACACATGGGTGAGATAAGCCAAGCACAGGGCCCACGGGATAGGGAAGGGTCAGGGCTTCATGGTGGGAGAGAATCACAGGAGGCCACACAGGAATGCCCTAAATTGCATCAAGTAGAGGGTGAAATGTGTGGCAGGAATGAATGGAGGAGTGAGTGTGGCCTATGCGTAGCATAGCCTCCAGGCATGAAGAGGAAAGAAACTCCCTGGACACCTCTGCTCTGAAGGAAGCCAGACACAAAGGATCTCAGAGCCTTTGCTGCTGTCCAGGTGAGTCTAGGGGAGAGAGGAGACCACAGCTGCCAAAAGCCAGGCAGGGCTGTGGACCATGCTACAGTTAAGGCTTAAGGGGACCTGGTTCAGTGCCTGGCACCCACGTGGTAGCTCACAACTATCTGAAACTCCAGTTTCCAGGGGGTCCAATGCCCTCTTTTCCCCAGTGCATCTTTCTTCAGATCTTTTTATGGCATTTAATTTTACCTTTTGACAATTTTTAATTTATACATTTACTTTACAGCCTGATTGCAGGCCCCCTACTCTCTCCCTGATCCCACCCTCCCTCCCTCTTTTCCCTGTCCCCCCTCCCCTTCTCCCCAACCCACCCCAGAACATCAAGACACCTGAGGACTGAACTCATCCTCATCCACTGAGCCCAGGCAAGGCAGCTCCGTTAGGAGGAAGTGATCAAAAAGCAGGCAAAAGAGTCTGTGTGATAGACAGCACCCACTCAGCTCCAGATGCTAGGCACATATGTGCTGCACACACGTGCACACAGGCAAGACAAGCACACACATAGAACAAAATAAATAAATCTTTTTAAAATGTCCAAGTCTCTCTCTTTCTGTGTGTGTGTGTGTGTGTGTGTTTAGGTTGATAGTTAGGTTGTTGGTATGTCCTTAATATTTCATAGACATATATACACCCAAATATTATCCCTTGATAATCAGGATATAAACTTGATCTTGCCATTCTGGATTACTAGGTGCACCCCCCTCTACCACACTATCATGTCCTTGGAACTTACAAGACACCAAGGAAGGCGGGTCCCAGAAGGACAAGGCTAAGCTGGGTGAGCTGCACCCAGGATGAGACCGGTGGGTGCATTGGCAGCTCCTTACCACCAGGGAGATCTGGGCACTGAGGCTTCCTGGGTGCTCCCTCAGCCACCAGACCTAGACCAGGGTAGAAGAGGCTGGGGCCCCTGCTCTGAGCTGTAGGGACAGCTGAGCGTTCCTGAGCGCCCTCCCTGGAGCCTAGAGCTCAGCACCTGTGCTGGATACATGGAGTGAGAGAGCACCCCGAAGCCTGGCACCCAGGCACCCAACTATGAGGCTCCAAAGACAGACATGCTATAAGACAGTTTTCAGATCCCCCAAAAGCCAAGGCACCATCCATCACAGCCTGAGCACACCTATGCCTGCCCACCACCTCCTCCTGACAGTGCTTGTGGGTGGAGTCCACACCCTATCTCACCCCCCCACACACACACACACAACCTCCAGCTAGCAAGAGGTGACCTCAGCTCCACATGGGAGGACAGGCTGGCAGGCAGCGTGGGCCTGCTGACACTTGGGCAGCCACAGGTGACAGCTCCTTCACTCCACTGAGTCCACGAGAAGAGGGAGGATGGGAAAATGAGAGGCACAAAGACAGGAGGCTTCAGGTGCCAGAAGCTTCGGGCAGACGGGGTCCCTGTTCCAGGACAACAATGACCAAGGGCAGATGGTATTCCTTGGGTCAGACTCCAGAGCCCTGCCTAGGGCTTATCAGAGAAGAGCTGTTCTGGGTGCTGGGGGAGGGAAAGGCCAGGAGGCCTCCTGACTTGACACTGGGCTGTGAGGTGACCTCTGGTAACAATCAGGATTTGGGTGTGGAGGTTTTGGGGTTCTGGAACCAGTCCAAAGGCACCCCCTCCTTCCTGAGTATGTGGCCTTGAGCACAGTACTGAACACCTCGCCCCTAACTCCAGTGTAGGACTGCTGTCAGCTAGGTAGCACCGCTGTCTGGGATCATCCGGCCTGGCCACAGGGCTTGAGGCTTTGGTGCTGGCTGACACAGATGGGCAGCCTGTGACCTCAGGGTCACGGGCCCACCATAACAGTGGAGCTTGGCTAGGCACGGCTGAGATGCAATGGGTACCACGGAGATAAGGGGAAAGCTATGTGTGTCCACATCTCTAAGGTCTGTGCCTCTAGGTACTATATATGGCTCTGCAGACCCTTGGTTTTGGAGGTAGAGATCTGAGCACGGCAGGGGCTCACAGCCTCTCGGCAGCAGAGGGCCAGGGTGCTGCTGCTGGCTCCCACCCACAGGGAGCCTGCTGCAGCTGCTGGCTGAGCCCTGAGCCGGCGGTTACAGGCTTTGCTGTGGGTTTTCTCCCTCCCGACTTTTGATATTTTGGGGCCCACTTTTATATTTTAATGCATGTTTTTATGGAAATATTTATGGTGCACATGTAGCACATAAAACACCATTGTAAAGCCGTTGTGCCCCAATGCTGCTGAAATAAATGATGTTGTTAGTGTTATGATTTCACAGGGTCCTATCTGGCCTTAATGAGAACGGTCTGGGCTTGCAAGCTGCCATCCCAGGAGTTCCACCGCTGTCTGCAAGACCCTGGCTGCCTGCAGAAACACTCTCTGTCAGAGGGAGGGGCTGACCCAGGAGCCAGGGATCTGACGAGGGGCTCAGGGACAGAGGGGGCCTCTCTGTAGACCCTCTGAAAAGTATCTGGATCTGTTTCACTACGTGTAAGCTGTCAACTTCATACTCTTGGGCTATTCCAACACTCCTCGTGTGGATCTGAACTCGGCAATCCTGGGAGAGCAGTTGTGGCAAATCAAGTTGCTGCAAGGCTGCTGCCATCCACAAAGAGCCTCTTCCTGCTCCACCCAGGCTGCTCCCCAGTGCTCCCCAACCACAGGGAATAGCCACTGTGGCCTCCCTTGACAAACAGGGCAAGAGAGGCATACCTCAGGCTGGCCACCCAAGTGGCTTAGTTTAAAATTTAATTCATCAACCTCAGAAAGCCTGCTTCAGGCTCCGCACCCTCCCACTGCGCCTCCATCCCAGGGTGGGCAAGGCATGAATAATTGAGTGGACACTCATGAAACCACCAAGATGGGTGAGTGGAAGGACTTGTCATTAAAAGCAATGCTGGCCTTGCATAAAGCAAGGTGATGATGCTCATGTGACCGACCCAAGGACCAGTGACTGCAGGAAAACCAAGAGACGCTGTTACAGCCTACGCCGGGAGAAGAAGATACAGTCTTTGTCCTGGCTATGCCATCTACTGAGGCTCAGGGCCTTAGCTCCCTTGAGCCATCTCCCTGCCTGCCCCATGCCACTGAGGCCTCAGGCAAGCAGGCGCAGTGAGATGCAAGGCAGGCAGAAAGGTAGCATCCTCAAAACAAGCCATCACCAGCAGCCACAGCCCACACAGGCAGCCTGGCAACACCACTGCCTTCTCCAACCAGGACAAGAAGTGCCAGGGAGTTCCTTGCATGGTCTGCCCAGGTGGATGTCCATTCTAGAAGCCTCTGTTTCACCCACTTGCTGACTCTATGGTTGGGGACCATTGGAGAGCACCCTAGATGGAGCAGAAGCAGGCTCCATGAAGGTCAATGTCCACAGGCCAAGTCCCTGTGACAGCCATCTTTATATGAATAAAGGAGGCCTGTATTTAGTCCCTACTTTCCTGCTGGAGGAAACAGAACATAGCCTAGACCCAGACCCTACCTATTCACTTCAGCTGCCTCTGCCTCCTCTGTTTCTGTTCCAATTCTCAGGTCTCACCAGGGACAAAGTCTTAAGAAGGTGAACCTGTTTGGTACCTATAAAATGTCTTCTCATGTGAATGAAAGTCCCACATATCTGAAACAGAGAGGACCAGCAATGCACACAAATAACAAAATGTGTAATAATAGTTCAAAATTTGTTCTCCTAAATCTCATAAAATCTCCAAGTTTCTCACTCCTGTACCCTGACAATACAGGATTCTACACACTTTTAAAATAGGGGTTGATAAAGGAACTGGGATGGAGTGGGTGACACCTGGCACAGACGCTGTCCTCTGTGGATCAGCAGAGTGGAAGCTGTGGACAGGACTCCATGGCAGCCATGGACTCTGAGGTCCAAAGCACCTGCCATTGAGCCAGGAGCTGGGAGTCTCGATCTGAGAAAGGGAAGCTATTTGGAAGTCGTGTCTTTGCAGATATGATTGAACCAGGATGGTGACGTGTTAGGCCCCATCCAGGGACTGGTGTCTGTATTAGAAAAGAGCATAAATGCACTGAAGAGGCAGAAACCAGACGGGTGCAGCCGCGGCTGAGGAGCATCAGCGTCTGTCAGAGCTCGGGGAGGCAGGAAGCAGACTCCCAAACAAACCTTGGTGCCCGGGCTTTAAAACCTGGACAACAAGCCTCCCCCCTGAGCACCACAGGTTCACAGCCCAGGACACCCCATGTCACACTGATATGCAAGTGTCAACTGCTGCCAGGGTACAGAGGAGGCCCTGGGTACAGGAGCGGCCAGGCTTCTTTAACTGAAGGATGCTGGATGAAAAGGAACAGGGTGGGAATCGGCTTTTAAGCTCTGGAAATAGGGCTGGGTGTAGCTCAGTAGCAGAACGTGCCTGGTATTCACGGGACCCTGGGTGCCTCCCCCAGCATCCATAAAGAAAAATATCTGCAAACAGTAAATAACTATGTAAGGAGACACAAACAGATCCCCCAGCCTGCCAGCCAGCTCACACCCCAAACTTCCCCCCCAGTGGCAGCCACTCATAGCTGCCCAGCTGCCTGCACTAAGTACCTTTGCTCACTTTCCCGTCTGCAGCCTTCCCTTTATTTATTTATTTTCAGGGGCAAATAAGTGTTTCCTTTTGTTCCGGCAAATGGGTCTCCCACATTTTTGCATGTTTTAAATATTCACACATGTAAAAGAATGGAAACGTGCTTCCTTGATTTATTATTTAAGGCGCTTTTTCTCTGATAAAGCAGAAACCCCCATCTGAAGGGAACTTACATTTTATTTCCATTAAAGCCTCTCGTTAAAGTTTAAAACCTGCTTTGTCCCTGTTCTTGAGGATTGATATTTCCGTCTGTCAGGGAACACGATTGTGCTTGTCGACACGACAGGGGGAAAAAAAAAAGACCAAACAGGAAGGGAAATGCCAGCCTGTCAGCCAGCCGTGATGGGCTGAGGCAGCATGGGGCGCTGGCGGCGGGGCGGGACAGGGGCACTGCCCGGGTCAGGACCCACGTGGGGACGGGGCCTTGGAGCCTGGGCTGGCTGGACCAGAGGACCAAAGAAAACACACACAAAATTTCCACAGCTGATGGAAGTAGCAGATTGGATGCATGGCCAGAGAGCCCAGGAGAGCGAACAGCCCACGAGCCCCAAACAGGCACATGTGCACACAAGCAGCATCGTGAAGACGCAGCTGTGTGTCCTCGGGAGCAGACGCACACAGGATGTACCAGCTGTTGTGCATCCACAGAAGCGTACACAAAGCTGCGGTCGTTCACACACGTGTGCACGCAGTGGCTGATACAGCCGGGAGTGCCAGCCCAGGCTAGGCTCTGGATGCTGGACAGTCCAGACTTTGTTCACAGACTTTCATTAATTTAGATTTCAGTTTTTGTTTCCGAAATCTGGGGGAGTGTGGGCCTATGCCGAGGGGACCTCAGAAGTGGGTGTGTGCAAGCACATATGGACATGCACAAATGCAACTGGGTATGTGGGTGTGAGATAGAGAAAGTGCATACATGTGCAAGCATGCATATGTTGTGGCATGTGTGAATATGTCCGCCCAGACAGTCCCTGGGTACATGCCACACAGTGCCCTGGGTATGTGGTCCAAGTATCTGGGGCTGAGTCAAAGTTACTAAGGGTGAGTTCACATTTCGCTCTGGCTGTGGCCTTGGCAACGATGTGTGGATGATGTGTGTGCAGCCTGCACCCGTTCCACTCCAGTCAGGTTGGCTGGCTGACAGACTCTTCCCTGCTCCTCCATCTTTCCCAGGAGCCCTTTCTAGTGCTACGGCTCTCTGCCTCCCTCCAGAGCCTTCCGGCAGGTCCTGCATGTTTTCTGTGGGCTCTGAATGGAGCAGGCAATAGCACACACTTTCTGGGTGCTCTCAGACCTCAGGCTCCTACCCCGGGATCTGAGTCCCAGCCTTTCCCACACTACTGGGAGCAAGCCCTCTCTGTCACCATTGGCATGCCCTGTTCACAGAATGAACCTGCATAGAGACGGGCAGGCTCCCTTCACCTGATGTTTTTGGTGCTGGAGTATAGATCTTGAGAAGGACCAGAGCAAGAGGGCCCAGGGCACGAGGCTGCTCCCATCCCAAAGCTCACCACAGGTGTGGCTCGCTCGGCTCACCCCGGGGGATTCTGCTGAGGAGCCCCTGCAGGTGAAGGAGACTGAGGCCAGCCTGCTGGCAAGCAGCACCAGGCCTCATCAGGGACCAGCTTTCTCCTGGGGTGCCCTGGGGTCCACGGTACCGGGCGACACCTGGGGCTGCTAGTTTCCAGAAAGCTTTATCAAGCAACAGTCTGTGAGGTGACAGGCAGGGAGTGAGGGTGACATGGAAGTGAGTAGAAAATGTGTCCATGAATAGCAGAGCCTACGAACATGTTACACAGCTGAGCGCAGCTCACATCATCCTTGGCCCTAGCAACATCCTTTCCTGAGTTCCAGGGAAGGGACAGAGCGGCAAGTCTGTGGGGTCCCCAGCCTGCCCTGAAGTGATGAGGCAGGTTGGCCCACTGCGGCAGAGCCCCTGGTCATTCCCTCATGGAGTGAGAGGCTCCAAGTTCAAGGACGTGGTGGGAACCATCTTCCTGTCCCCTGCAGCCTGTGTTGAACACCAACATCAAAACCTCCTGATTTGGGTCACTGTGAAGCAGAAACTCCTGGAAGCATGACCTCAACATCTGTTTATATCAGCCATTTTTAGAGAATATATAATGGTGACCAGGGTCTGAAGGGAGGTTTGGACACTATCAGTCCCCTGCTGGTCTGGTTGTGTGATACAGGCCTGGACCCAGACCCTTAGAGAGCTGCTCTCAACCTGTGGGACAGGACCCCAGTGGGGGTCAAACAATATTTTAGCCTAAGACCATTGGAAAACACAGATAGTTACATTATGATGCACAATAAAGACAAAATTATTGCTATGGAGTAGCAACAGAAATATCTTTATGGTTGGGTTGCCACCACAGGAGGAACTGCATTAAAGGGCCGCAGCGTGAGGAAAGTTGAGAAGTACGGATCTCGGGGCCTTCTTTCCCCCTGGCAGTCATAATTAGGCCTCAAGCAGGGGCCCAGGCTACAGGATGGGTCACAGCCAGAAGCCTAGCACCACTTCTGAGCTGGGTCTCTGGGAAAGGGCCAAGAGCAGCTGTGAGAGCGCTGCAGTCCAATCATGGCAGAGTGGCAAACGGGGATGGCAGTGACTCCCACGACCCTGAAGAGCTTCCTCCAACAAGGATGCCAGCCATCACTGGGAATACCATCCTCAGCATCCAAAATTCTATAAACCTCTGCTGGAAAGGGCTCATGTCCTATTCCCAACACACACACACACACACACACACACACACAGAGTCATGCATGCACACACATATGCATGTCCACACACACACAGAGGCATGCACGCCCCCACACACACATGCACATGCTCGAACACACACCAATCTTGCCAACTACACTCCCACACACAAGCTCACCGGTGCTCACATGCTCACCAGCCCTGGCCTCCCTGTGGCCTCTGCCTGGCACTCAGAATAGACCCTGCATTGATCGCAGCAACAGCCTATAAATGCACTGGCCTCAGGGGCCACTCGGTTTCCCCAGCAGCTGCAGCGCCAGGCAAGGGAGGAGCGCTCAGCAGCGAGATTTACGGAATGCATGGCAGTGGATGGGGTGACGGTGGCTGGTCCTCCCCTGGCTGAGTTATCTCTGGCAGAAATAAAAATCAGCTGAGCACTGGGCTGAGATAGGCCACAATCCGTTAGCAGAAAATTGGACTGTCACCAGTGTGCCATGTTCATTTTGGCTGATTAAAGAGGTATTAATCTACCATCACTGCTGCAGCTGCCGGCAAAGCCAACAGGCAGCAAGAAGAGCTGCAGCTTGGGGACAGCTGCATAGTGCTGGCCGGGCAATGCCGAGGCCACAGTGCACCTGGGAAGGGCTGGGTCTACTCTGGACTGGCTCAGGTCCTTCGTGGGCCACAGTGGGCCTTGGGGATGTGGAGTAAAGCTTGTGGGTTCTGAGCAACACGCCCTTATGGGGGTGGGGGGAGTCATCTGGGCATGTTTGAGGAGGGACACCTCCCTAATTGTTAAGAGCTCACTCGTGGTGCTGGGCCCTCATCTGACAGAGGACAAGAACCGTGTGTGCAAGGCTCCTGCATCTTGTACCAGACTTGGGTCTACACGGGCCCCAGAGAGCCAAGCTGAGCGAGCTCCCCAGCTTAGACGTTCCGCATTTCTGGCCTCTCAGTCTTTGACCCGGTGTGAAAGCCTCAGCCCACAGCATCCCCACGCTCAAAGTTCCACACAGACACTGGCCTTGAGTGACCATCACACACTGCCATCTAGAGCCCCAGCCACCAGGAGGACATGGGGTCCCTCCGGCCATCCAACACCCTTGAAGAGAGTATAATGTGACATCATGGAATACTTCACAAGCTCAGCTGGCTCAAGAGTATAGCCTTGAAGCAGCTCTCCTAGGACCCAGGACCAGTACCTCTCTCCCTCTCTGAGGATGTTCCACAGGACGTATCCAGGGCGATTCCCCGCTGCCCACACTGATGGCCCTTCACCTCTGAATGTCATGGTGAAGCACAGTGCTGGGCTGTATTTGATAGTGCCTCAGCATTTAAATGTCACACCAAATCAAGGTCCTCTTGGCTCAGCAAGGTCTCCTGAACCTCTTCCCCACCCACGAAGCAGTCAGAGCTTGGCTCCTGGAGGCAAGTGGGGAAGACTCTCAGGAAACAGAGCAATGCCCCAGGAGGCAAGGCATAGTGGCATCTTCTCCTTGCTGCCTCAGGAAACACCAGGGAAGTTCCAACATGTAGAGTGATAGACCCCACAAATCCACAGATGCCCATTCTCACTGCAGCTCCATGGAATTCCCTGCCGGCCACAGGACCCTAACGGCAGCCTCTAGTCCCTCACCCCCACACCAAGCCCACAGAGGGCCCCGGCTTAACAGCTCATCCTGATGTCTAGGGCTGGCAGCCTGGGGTCAGGTTAGGGATAAGCTGGCTCTTCCAAAGGCCTCTCCTCCACACAGCTTGTGGACAGTGGCTTCTTCCTGTGACCTCCTGGGATCATACTTCTGTGTCTGCATCTCTATCTTGTAAAGACATGCTACTCTGGATAAGTGTTCCCAAATAACCTCAAGGCTCTGACCCCAGACAGCCACGCTCTGAGTGACTCCCTGTTACTCAGGCTTGGGAGCACAGCTCTGCCACAGCAACCCTCTGTCTTTCCTCCAAGCAGGGCAGAGCTGACCCCCAGAATTCCCCAGGAGCTGACCTCGCCCTAACACTGTGTGGTCCCAAAGCAAGAGAAGATGGAGTCAGCAGAGGCCGCCCCACTGCCCGCTGAGTTCAGGAGTTCTGAGAAGAGTTAGGGAAGTTTGAACCTCAGGCTTCTGCTGCTCTGCTGTCAGCATCCAGAGCCCCTCAGAGTGTGGACCACATGAAATATGCAGGAGAAGTCTATTATTGAATTAACTATTTATTGATTTATCATTCAAAAGACGTATGTGCAGCTGTTAACAAAGATTCCAAACAGACTGGTGAGGCCCCGGGGGACTCCTTCCTGCAGACCCTCCCCAGGTACAAAGTGAGGAGGCCCCAGGTGCTGAGGCAGACACGGCCACAGCAGCCCCTCCTCTCAGCCTCGCCCTGCTCAGCCCTCCAGAAGCCAGGCTGCAGACGCCAGCCGGAGCTTTGTCCCTGCTCCATTGCTGTCTCCCATCTTGCTTCCCAGGGTTGACGGGCCCATCATCAACGCAGGCATCTGTGGTTCTCCTTCAGCGCTGGCAGGTAGTGGGCTGGGGTCTGAGCCAAGCAACCCAGAACGGCTGATGCTGTTGAGCACTGGCCACGACCAGTGCCAGGTACACAGCTTGTACGTATTACCTCATGTGTGCCTTACTGCCCCCAATAAGGTGGTTTGTCTTAAGAATAAAACTAGGTCTCATTACTGAGAGCAATTTTCTGTATTCACAACAAAATTGGAAGGAGTTAGAAGGAAGTACCCAGATCCCCTCTGCCTCTCCACATACAGTCTGGTTCTGACCACATCCCAGAGCAATCACAATTGGTTGCTGTGCCTTGATACACTATTGCATTGTTATGTTACATTATTGGCGCTGTAGTTTCATTAGCACAGTTACATTGTTGTATTATGTAGTTACACTGTTGTAAGTACCCTGTTACATTGTCACAAGTACACAGTAAAACAAGGTTATTGCCGAGAATTCAGTTTACATCAGGGTCTCAGTGTGAGACGCTCTATGGGATGGGTTTTGCACATGTGTGATAGTATATACCCATTGTAGCATCAAAAGTCTCAGCCCTCAAAATCCCTGTGCTCCAAGACATAGTCACGGGCTCTTTTATAATCAGTTCCACTTCTACCAGAATGTTCTGCAGCTGGGGTAACTAGGGTGAGTCCCAGCTTCTGTCACTGTGTCACACACCCTTGAGGCTATAAGCAGGTCTTTCCACTGTGCCTATTTTACAGATGTGGAGAGAGGAAGGCAGGTCAGCCTTTCACACACAATGGTCATGACAACCAGCTAGAGCCCACTTCTGACTGCTTTACTGCCCAGTGGTCTCTGGGAGGCATGGTGGGGCTGGCACACATAAAGGCTATGGGTACATGTCCTGTCTAGACACATCTGTTCTGGGCAAAGAGCCTCAGACCGCAGCTCCTGAAGAGAAAGTCTGACCCTGACTCCACCTCAGCCACTCACAGAAGCCAGCACAGCCAGCAGCAAAGTGCTGCAGCAGAGACAGTGGGCTTCCGAAGCCACACCCCGCAACGTGGTGCCACGCGCTATAAATAATCACTGTTTTAAGACTCCATGTCGAGACCCTAATGGCATTACTAGGGCACAGAGATTAAGCCCAGGAAGATAATTACCAGCACATCAGACTCCAAACCACAATCACACCTATTAAAATGACATGCTAGGGAAATCCCCGGGATTATGAGGGCTGTCTCCAGCAGAGTGCCTCTCTCCACAGAGATGAGTGTCCCAGGCCTGAGCTGCCGTAGCCACAGCTGGCTAATCATCTCTCATGGTACAGGAGCTTACCCTGCCAACAACTGGAACATCTTCTTTCAGAGTCATGTCTCTCCTGGGACTCATGGGACACATTTGTGGAAGCAGAAACGTCCCTACATCAAAGCACACATGCTGTTCAGGGAGGCAGTTTCTGACCTCCCCAGCTCTGCCCCCTTGGGTCCTCTCTGAGTACCTGAAGACTAACTTGTGAGCTGCTTTCAGGGAGAAAGGATGGGGTCCTGCTCAGCTCCTGAGAGCTGTGGTCAGAGGCACAGTTTAAAAGCCCATCTTGATGAGTTAGGGTCTGGGTGGGGACCACAGCCCACACATTTGGGAACATGACAGAAAGGTCCCAAGGGACCTTGTACGAAGGTGTGGGTGAGACAGGAGTGAGGAAAAAGGGACAATAGGGACCAGTACCAGAGACTCCAAGGAGAGGAGAGAAAGGGTGTCCAGAGAACACACAGAAGAGGAACACAGCCCTGCTGGCAGCGTCTGGGAGGGCAGCGGGCAGAGGAGCCCTGGCAGCTGTCCTGAGCCCCGGTTTCCTTTCTGTCCTCTGCAGTGAGTCTAATCAGAAGGCAGAGGGCAGCCACAAGAAGCCAGCAAGACACCCTCCTGGGAACTCAGAGCCTGGCGGTCAAGGCAGGTCCCTATTATGTAGCCATGGCTGCACCTAGCTAGCTTCAGTGGCCCTGTCGCCATCATGACATTTGGCCACACAGCATAAGCAGGATGCTTGTGCTGGATCCCTCCACTTGGGTTCCTGCCCATCAAGCCTGTGGGAGAGACTTACTTAAAAGGACTGGCCTCTGGGTCCTGTCTGCCAGCAACCACCAGAAGGGAGAAAGGACATCCCACAACATCAGTCTCCATCACACAAGCAAGAAGGGTTGATACCCAGCATTGTCTCTGGCCTTGATGAACTGACAGCTGAATGAGTGGATGGATGGATGGGTGAATGAGTGAATGAATAAATGAATGAGTGAGTGAGTGAAATAGCATAAGAGCCTAGGAATCATGTAAATGAACACTGCCAGGGCCCCCCTTCTTTTTTGCATTAACTACTTTTCCGTTGCTGTGATAAACACTAGGGGTGTTTCATAAATTCCAAAGGCAACTGGAGGAAGTCTATTTTTGCTTACAGTTCCAGGGGTTGGGGGACAGTCTAGTCATGAAGGGGTGAAGGCATGGTGGCGGGAAGCTGAGAGATAATGTGCTTGACAGCAAAAAGTGGAGAGTGAGCTGCAAGTAGAGTGGGGTTGTAAGTCCCGGAAGCCTGTGCCCAGCCAGGCTCTGCTTCCCCATACACCCCCAAACAGCTCTGCCAACTGAGGACTGAGAGTTCAAGTGCATGAGCTAATGGCAGACATTTCCCCTTCTGACTATCACACTCCCCAACGTGCAGTCAGGCTGGTACCCACTGGAAGAGGGCTCTGGCCCTTTCATGGTCCCAGTCAATGACACAGGGTAGGATGGCCTGTTGCTGTTTGGATAGCAAACAACCCAAAGGCTCACATGTGGTAGGCCGGGTCCCCCATTGATGGTACTGCATGCAGTGATAGGTTAGCCCAGTGATTCACTCCTGCAGAGTACATCTCTAGGCAATAGTTGGAGGAAGCAGCCTTTCAAGAGTTTATTTCACCCCCAGACCCTCCTCTTCCTCCGCTTCTTGGCCACCAGGTAGTAAGCAGCCTCCCCACCATGCCCTTCCACCACAATGTTCTTCCCCACTGCACACAGGCCCAGAAGCAGCAGAGCCGAGCTCTGTGGGTGGAAAAGTGGGGAGCTGTAGAGACAAACCTTCAGGCTTCTCTCTCAGGCATTTTGTCACACCAACAGAAAGCTGACTAAAGCAGCACACTGCCAAGAGGCCTGCAGGAGTCAGGGAAGGGCCTCGTTCAACACAGTAGCCTCATTGTATGCTTGAGCACATAAGTACGTGTCCATGTGTTGGCACATACGTGCCTGTAAAGGCCAGGCGTCAACCTCATGCAGCATTCCCTGGGAGCCATCTACCTTGTTTTTAGGTTTGTTGTTGCTGTTGTTGGAGATGGGGTCTCTTCAATGGCTCAGGCTTGCCAAGAAGCCTATGATGGCCAACTAGGGAGCCCCAGGGCCTGCCTGCCTCTGCCTCGCTGGTGCTGAGGTCAGTGCCAGCATTCCTACATGGGTCGTGTGGAGCAAATACCAGCACTCACTTTACAGACAGAAACCGCCCCATTGTGGTGCTGCCTTCTTACAAAGAAGCAGGAACCAGGACTTCACGAGGAAGGGCCAGAGGAGGGGCCAGTGACACCTACCAAAGTCCCCAATGCCCATGTGCACTCTTGGCTGGCCTCGTCCTTACTACACCTGGAACACAGGCGTGCAGACACTTATGTGCACAGCGAAGACTCTTTCCGGAATAAGTGCTGCAGGGAGGTTGTGGCAGCGGCCATTTAGAGTGGTGGCCCCAGAGATGGGGTGGGCTGCCTCAGGTTGCCCTGGGACCCTACAGGAGGGTGAGAAGGGCTCTGGTTACAGTCGGAGAGCTGCAGAACCACGGTGGTGGCCCTGAAATAATCTCATTTCTTTTAGCCCCAGGGGTAGGAACACTGAAACGAAACCTGAATGTAATCACATCGAGTGTGGAAACAGAGCAAATTGAACTCCAGGATTTGTCAAGCCCTCCATGCAAGTGGGTGCTCTTCAGGAGGGCCCGGCTTAGGGATGGGAAACACTAGGGAGAAGAGACCTGGGCAGAGATAGGATCCTTGACCCTGTGTTTTTCTCTGAGGCCCTCTGGTCAGAGGAGAAGACTCAAATAGGAGATACCAGTTTCACCCTCTCAAGGACCCTGCCCACCTAGTCGGGGCCAGCGGCCACATGGACAATTCCTGCCCTCCAAGCCATCCAGTGGTACACCTCACCTACCTCTGCCCCTTCTGTCTCTGGACCCTCAGAAGGCTAGCACAGCTGACCTAGGAGATAACACATGCTAAAAGACAGGTGTGATCTGGGAAAATACATGGGGGAGAGGCTGGAGTTGCCATGGGAGTAGGACATACTGCTGCTCTGTTTGAGACCACCGCTGGGGCCCACCCAGCAGACGCGGCGGGCCTGCTCCACTAGATGACACACAGAAAGGAACCCAGTGAAGCTGGGTGGTTGATTGGCAGGCCTGGACACCGGTGGCCAGCTGGCCAAGTTCTCAGAGATCATAAGGTTCCCTGAGCCAACAAGGGAGCATGAGCTAAGGGCTTAAGGAAGAGTACCTGAACTGTACTGTGTCCAGAAGAAGCTCCTGTCTGGACACACCTGCCTGGAAAAAGAGAGCTCCCAGCTCCCAGGTGCCACTGTCTGCATTCCTGAGGCTGTGCCACCCGATCTGTCACAGGTCCCGAGGGCCAGCGGGCCTAATGTAACGCACATTAATCTCTCACTGTTCCAGAGGTAAGAAGGCAGCGATCAGTCTCACCAAGTCACACTGAAGAGGAAACAGGGCCAAACTCCTTCCAGAGGCTTCCAGGCAAAACCTGGATACTTGCAGCTGCCAGCGGCTGGTGGCATCTTTGGTTTTGTCTGGAGATGAGTCTCCTTGATCTCAGCACCCCCTCTTGTCTTCTCTCCCATTCTTCTGAAAGGTAACCTGAGACCCAGAACCTGAGTGAAGACATCAGTGGACATTTCACAGTGTTCTTATCATCCGCTAAGAAGGCAAGCATGGTGGCAGCAATCCACAACCATGAAGATGAGGAGGCTGAGGACAGCACAGTACCTCAAGAGCTCAGGGAAGCGCTGGACTCCAGACCAGCCACACCCCCTTTCTGAGGTAGCCTGCGCCCCTTCCCACACCCTCAGTGCCATAAGGATATGCCCTTATGATTTATGACAAAAGACAGAAGCACAGACCAGGTTCAGAGGGATTCTGGGTCTTCTTTCTGTCCCCATTCAGGAGGAAGTACAACAGGTCAAGGCTCTAACTAGGAAGGTCCTGCAATGCGAGGGGCACCAGCGTCAACCTGTTCACCTTGTCTCATAGAGGGCCAGCCTGAGCTGCGGATGTGCCGCAAGCGGCAGAGGAACTGTGAGCTGCCCTTCACGACCCAGGACAAAGAGATGTGACGTTCACTGGGCTTGGGGGAGGAATGGGCGTGTTTTCAGGGGACATCTCTAGCCAATGTGAGCTTGTGATGTCCATAGATTTCCCGAGTTCTGCAGGCAAAGGCATGCAGCAAACAGCCCTCTCCTTTTTCCATGGCTGCACTGTGCTGTCAGGTAATGGGGGCCGTCAGCAGTAAGGCAGCTTCAAGTCTAAACTCCAGAACCTATGACAGGAACTTACTTTGAAACAAGGTCTCTATAGATGCAATCAAACTGAAAAGGTGGTTATGGTGTGTCCTGATTCAATGACTCATGTATGTCTAGGAAAGAGAAACCTAAAGGAAGACAGCAGCCTGGGAGAAGTGACGTGACCATGCAGTTGGAGACTGGAAAGACGTGGCCACAATCGGGGATCTGGGAGCCCCCGTCCCCAGCTCAGCCTCGGCCTTCCAGCCTCTGGGCTCCTGCAGCTCTGATCCATGCAGATTGTTCCAGCAGCACACGAATTGCTCTGACCAGGCTCAGCCCCGAGAGCAAACCCCTCCACACAGGGAAAACCCCACCTCCACTGCATGCCAGGACCGCCGGAGCAGAACCCACCCGAGGCCCTCTGGTGGCAGCCTCCGGGATTTGTGCCACCCGCTGCAGTCTGGTTGACTGTGCTGGGTCCTCACTGTCCTGGATGGCAGTGAGCTTCCTGTTAAGGCCTGGGTTTGCCCTGGGAACAGCCAAAACATGTGGGAGAATGCTGGGCCTCCCCACCACCATGTGTCAGTGTAACATTGCTATCTGCACAGGGGGCCCTGCAGGGAGCGCCGTGCAGGGCGGCTCCCGGCCTGGCAGCTCTTTGACTCACTGTCACTGCCAGCCTCGGAAGGATGCAGTTAGAGTTGTGAGGACAGTGGGCAGCTCTGCTAGAACGCCAGTCTTCTAGCAGCGGTTTACGCAGATCCTGCTCTACAATTGCTTGCTCTCACCCCTCTCAAGCCAAGACTTTGCTTCCTTGCCGTTTGGCTTTATAATTGGGAGGGAGGAACACTTCCACCAGTGATGGGAAATGGAAACCAAGAACAGCAAGTGTGCACTAGGTTACTGTGTGCCACTAAGCTGGCAGGCAAAGTCCATGGGCTCCACATCCAGGACAAATGAGTCCTTGCTAAACAGGTGTAAGAATACAGTTGACATCCACAGTGCTGCCTGGTGCTGCCTGGTCTTCCCAAGGATACTCGCAGTGTGAGGAGGGAAGAAAAGACAGAACCACCGAGGACTCAGACCCATCTGCAATGACCCTTTGGGGAAAGCCAAAGGGAACGAACTGCAGCTGGCCAGGATGCTGTAGGAACAGATAAACCACAGGACCTTACAGTAGGTACGGCTGCTACACACAATCAGCTTTACACTGTGAGCCCAAAACTGCCATGCACATGTGTGGCCATTTTATGTCTAAGTATATGTGCAGTTATGTGCAGGTGTGTGAGAGAGCATTCGTGTATGTGTGCATTAGTACACATGAATACACTTGTTTGTGTACACATATGTATACACACATGCACGGTAGCTTGTTCTTATGACTGTGTGTGCATGTGCTTTTATGGAAGAGTGTGCACACAGCTGCAAACACAGAGATACATTTTGTATGCTGATGTGTACACCCACATTTGTAGGTCTGTGTACATATGCAAAAATGGTTCTTTCTTCCTCCCCATGTCTATTGCTCTGGAATTTCATGAGTAGAAAGTGAGCCCTGGCCAGAGTGACAGTTTAATCTATACATTACAGAATATGGGAACAGTGTCAGACCTGACCGTGGAGAAAATCCAGCCCTGCCCTGTGAATTCTGTGATGCTGTCAGGAAGTGAGAACCCTGACTGCCATCATTCACTCTCCCTTCCCCCCGACAGAGAAAAGGTGGGTTTGCCTCACAATGGTCCATTGTGTTTCTCAGAGCAGAAGTGTGACCTGGCTGCCACTGTCATGGCTGGCCACTAACACACATGTATAAGCAGCACTGAGAGGCAGGCTGTGCCCATTGTGGCATCTCCTTCCCAGCCTCACCCTTCATTCTTTGAAGGGCTTCTCCTTGCTGAAGGCTTCCCTAGAGTCCTCTGGGGGTATGAGGAGGAAGACGGGCAGGAAGCAGGATCTCGGAGAAGGGCTGCTCGCTTTCGCTCCCTTGGCTTTGTTCCAGGGCATGGCACTTATCCTCAGCATCTGCAAGTGACTCTAACCTCTGGCATTTGCAAAACCAGCCATGGGAGCACCTCCTCTCAAGAGGTGGGCCAGAACTGTCCTCAGCATAGGCATGGTAACCCCACTGTCAGCTGGTATCTATTTCCCCAATGCACCCCGATGCACTTTAGCTGGTGCCTCATAATCACAGGCTTCTTAATTCTCTGGGGATTCCTTGGCTGCCAGTTCTCCTGAGGCCTTTACCTTTGCTGAAGCCCACCCATCAAGGTCCCTGGTGTAGACCATGCTCCCAGGGACCCTGGCTCAAGGTCCCTGGCATGGACCGTGCTCCCGGGGACCCTGGCACTCCTTTGGCTCTGGCAGGCCACTGTTTTTTTCAAGTAGACAGTTAGGAGTCCTGCTAAGGCCTGTGGTGGTGGGAAGGGGATAACTAGGGAGTTACTGGCACTGCATGCCACAGCTTCCCCAAACACTGCGATGCACTTCAGCTCACACGGCCCTTACAGCAACCTCTGCGCTGTGGTCTGTGTTGTGGACCATTGTGTGGTCAACTGTGCCCCCACATTGATACGTTGAGGTCCCAACAGTATCTTAAAGTACAGCAGCAGGTGTGATTGTGGTGGCTTTGATAAGGTCACACTGTGTGGTGGTGCCCTTGTAGAAAGGGGACATCTGCCCACAGAGACCTCTGGGAAGGACACCACACAGAGAGACATGCAGACAAGGGCAAGGTTGCCGTAAGTCCAAACCACACCAATACCTGAAGCTCAGAGGGGTCCAGAGCAGGCTTGGTACCACAGCCCAGAAGAGGCCAGCCTGCCTGTGCCTTTGCCTTGCCTTCAGCCTCAATCCAGTAAGACAGGAAATGTCTGGTGGCTCCAGTTAACTGTACATAGCTGCAGTGGTCCGGGGGTACACACACAGCACCCTCACCCACCAGCCCTGGGCACCTGTGTCTGAGTCACCCACTGTGGCTCAAGTCACTTCCACACCAGCTTCATGCTTGGCAAGCAAGTGTTCTGGCATGGCTGGGGTGTGGAGGTGGCCTGGCACAGAAGTGGTACCTTTGCTAATGTCCTGTTTGTCAAGGTGAGGATGTTAGTGACTGGGGCCTCACTGTGCATCAGTGCAAGGCATCACTATAGCCCACCACAGTCCAGCTGAGGATGGAGAGCCCTGTGTACACCCAGGCCATGTCTCCACCAATGCAGAGGATGTTTTCAGATAGTGGGAGCCATGGGAATTGGAGAGGCAGACACCAAGCTGGGCTATGGATGTCCAGAGCCATCTCCTTACTATGTCCTCCTGCTGAAGCACCATGAGTGCAAAGGACAGTTTTAGAGATGGAGGGTCCCCTCACTGGGGACATCCTGAGCAGGTTATTAACCTTCAAGGACATTGTGCAGCTCCAGGGGCAAAGGGCAATGAGAAAGCCACACACTACCCAGAAGCAGGCGACACCCCTGCTCAGAGCAACAAAGACACTACCAAACTCTCTGTCTTGCCTCTACCAGGTTTAAGATGAACATCAGGCCGCCAACCAATGGCCAGGAAGCACTGCTTGCTCTCCAAAGGCCAACTCAGGACTAGCAAGGGCCTGGGACCAAGGCTGGGTCCAGGCCCAGGGGTTTTTGATGGCTCCAGGAGACCATCAAGGCCCAGAGCCAACTCCACACACAGCAGAAAGAAAGGTCACCCTTGTGTGTGTGTGTGTGTGTGTGTGTGTGTGTGCCAGTGTGCATGTATCTATACAAGTGTAAGTACTGAGTTATCTGTGTACATATGTATGTGTCAGGTAAGTCCTTGTTCTTTAACATGGATTTCTGTTTGCATATACATGTGTCAGGTATGTAAACCATGTAGGCTTTTACACATGTATATAGGTATGTTATGTTGTATGTCTGTGTACATGGTGACATATGCCGGTGTGAGCTCACTAACATGCGTTACATGTGCATCTCATGTCTTGTACGTGCCTGAACACATTCCCAGACATATGGGCTACATGGGTGTACATGTGTCCATGTCCCTGGAGGGGTGTGCCTGTGTGTGTACATACATAGTGTTTCATGTCCACTGTGTACTTTGTGTCTGTGTGCCTGGTAGATGCAGACCTGTGCGCCTATGCTCTGTTGAAAGAGAGAAACAGGACTCTGGCTCCTCACCTGCTGCCCCACTCAAGACCATGCTACTGTCTAAACCAGCAGGGGCTAGCAGTCCCCAGGAGCCTGAGCCTGGAATGAAGGGATGGGCTGCATCCTGTCCCTCTGCCCCGCCATCTTAGGGGATGCTTAATCTGCTGACTGGGTTCCCATGCTCGGAATCACGCCAGCAACCACCTTATCTTCTGCAGAGTCATGACATCAAGGACCAGAGCACCCCAGCCTGAGCAGGATGGCCTCTCAGTGGGGCGTGGGCTGACACACCAGACAGGGAACACACTGGGAGGCAAGGAGACTCACCATCACACTCTGCCACCTGGACCACCATAAACAGGACCAGAGGCACCATTGGAGCCTCCATTTCCTCCCACTGGACTCTGAAGAAGGTTCTAGATCATCCCAGACCTTCCAGAGTTACAGGCCATGCTTCTATGTATCTTCACTGCCAAATCTACCAGGGACCAGTGTGTCCTCGGGAACTGCCTGGAGAGGGCCACTCAGGGCCGTGATCCCTGCACCAGCCGTGATGTAGATCCATCTTTCCAAGACCCCATTCCGGGCTGGGGTCTGGGTGATGAGAGGCCCTGCCTCCTGCAACCGTGGCTGGGTCTCACCTGCCCTTCCCCCACCCCACAAAGCAGCGTGGTCCCCTCTCTACTTTGTGTAGCTCTCAGCCTAATTATCTCGAACCTTCTGTTCGAAGACTGCTGCCCTTGCCTGATAAAAACCAGTAACTTTGAAAGCAAACTGGGTCTTAATTTTCCTTGACAGCCCCGCTTGAAGCATGCTGGCCGAGCTGGGGTTTAATTAAATGCACATTCGTATTCCAAACAAATTAAGTACAATTAAGGACTCTGAGTTATGGGTATCTATCACTCCGTGATGTTTTTGTAAAAATTACCCCATCGAGATCAAAGTCAGAGGATCCTTGCTTTAATTGCTTCATTAGGGCGCCGCGCACCAGGCCTCGTGAGCACCGGCCCTGGTGTCTCTTTGGGAATTACTCAAACGACGGCTTTTGGGGTAATTGCTTCCACATTTTTCTCCTAGAGACGTTCTGGGCTCCACGGATCAAATGCAGTAGTAGCTTGAGAAGTTTAGCGCCACTCTGGCCCGCAAGCCCTTGGCCACAGGTCTGTGATGGTTCCTTCAGCCAGCCCCACCGACCTGGCATGGAAGGGCAGGCAGCCTCCGCCCTGCCACACTCCTTCTCAGTCAGGATAGCTGGTGGTCAGGAAGGGACCAGAACTAGCCCCCACATCCACTAGGCCTCTTCCCTGTCATCTGCCCACTCAGCGTCTACAGGTTCAGGCCTGGATTCCCCACAACTGGCTGTGAGCTGAGGTGTGTGTTCTGCTGCCCGCCCCTATGGGAGGCAAGCCACTTACTTGCCAGAGGCAGGAGGTGAGAGCAGCCCCAGCCAGCCATCGACCTCAGTGCAGGTTGTGTCCCCTCCCCCACTCCAGTCACTGCCAGCCCTTTGAGTGACAGTCTCCATGCCCTCCCCTGGAGCCCTTCCAGAAGTGAGGAAGGCCTCCCTACTACCTGAAGCAGGGCAACACGCAGCTTCTGCCTCAGAAAAGGGGGCAAGCGACCACTGCCACCACATCGCCATCTTCTAGACCCAGCTCTGGTTCTGAGTAGGCGCAGGGTGCCTAGAAAGGTCAATATGGCTAGAACTAGGGCTGCTGGGTCAGAACAGGACAGCGCTGTCATGGGAATTTCAGATTTGGTTTTCCCTAAGTGTGTCTCACGGTGTCCTACTTGAGACATTCAGGAACTGAGACCCAAGCCAGACCGACTCTATGGCCACCAGGAACAACATGAGCCTCAGGAAGGAATGCAGTAGAGACCGAGCTGGCTGGTCTGTCCCTGGTGGAGCAAGCCCTCCTAAAAGCTGTCCAGAGCACTCCAGGGGACTCCCCATTTCCCCACCACTCTGCTTTCCTCACTTTGGGGTTCTCTTACCCCATGGAACTAAGCTCAGCACCTCACTGTGGTCCCTCTACTCAGGGCAGCAAGTAGAGCCTGCTCCCTCTTCCTGGAAGAGCCTGCTCTCTGCAGTCATGGTCCCTCCCTGACTGAACAGGGCTGGCCTGGTGGACTCCGCATCTCTCTGGCCTCAGATAGAGAGAAAGGGCACCACCCATGGGGAAGATTTCTAGGAAAACACTAGGTTCCTCCTTAGACTCCACCCCACAAATTAATCTGCAGTGCAGAGGGACTGCAGTACAGAACCCTAGAAAGAACCCAGAACACAAGAAAGATGAGAAGCATTTGGTCAAGCCTTCAGCTTTACCAGTGAGAAAACTGAGAGGAGGCATTTGTCCTGGCCTGAGAGGTGATTCATGGCTTCTAGAAAGCTTCACTCTCCCAGCCACGGTCCTCTCCTTGACCTCCAGCCCTCTTGGTATCCCAGAATGTCACCAGTGACCACCCCTAGTAGAGTCTGCCGAGGACCCCGGTGCTGTTCAGGGCAAGCCTGGTCACCTCCAGTCCCTGCCTCCAACTACCCTAACCAGTAATATAAAGGCCGCTGGCCACACTGACACCTGGCCAAGGCAGCACTGAGTCCTATGAGCTAGCTGCCCAACTACAGCATGGGGCAGGGCTGCCCTCCTGACAAGAGAAGTCCTCAGCGAGAACAAAAGCAGCAGGGTCTGCATTTACACCAAAAAAGAAGCTCAGAGTGCTGTGGTCAGGCCAGTGCTGATGGCCACAGAGGACACGTGAACCGCACTCCCAGGCCAGCAGATTCTGTGATCCTGTGAGCACCTGTGCTCTCTAAGGAGCACATAGTGTTCACAGTAAGGACTGCGAGTGGGCGGTCCCTCAGGCCAGGACCTAGCCCTGGCCCCTGCCAGTCCTCGGTGCAGCACTGCGCTCTGCCTGCGCCTCCCAGCAAAGGGGTGAACTGAAGTGGCTAAGGAGTCGAGAAATGGGTCCTCAGACAATCCAGGTGCACAAGACAAGCCCACAGCTACTCCAGCTAGGAAGGCCACAGGAAATGCCTGGAAGCAGGTACCGGACCAGCCCTACCCAGCCCCATTCCAGGCCTCCTAGGGTTTAGGGGTCCCCTAATAACAGACCACTGGATGCCCTTATTTCTCCGTCACAGCACACTGTGAGACAGGTGCCCTGGTGTGTGGCTCAGGCTGTGGGAGTCAGGCAGGGTAAGCTGCTATGACAGTCACCCAGTGAGTGTGTTGGGGGACCAGACCCAGTCCCAGTTCAGAACCAAGTGCTCCCACAGAGCAGGCGCGCACCCAAGGCAGGCAAAGATGCCCCCTCCTAAATCCAGGTTAAGACTCCAGAGCAAGCTCAATAGCAAGGATGGAGGGCAGCCGGGGACCCCTGCAGCCTGCCCCTGCTGGTGCGCTCACTGGATATGCATAGCTCCGTCAGCACAGCGCGCTCCACATCATAAACTTTTATGCAGAAATCAAAGCAGTGTCTGAGGGGGGCAAGTAGGGACCAGCCTAGGCCAGTTGGTTGAGGAAGGCTCTACAGTGAGGTACAACCCTGCAGCAGGCCGTTCTCAGGAAGCTGCCCGAGT
>CM053763.1:123559326-123581796 GCA_028658305.1 Pachyuromys duprasi
TCCAGGTTTCCGGCCCCTGCCCCACCCTGCAGGTTCCTACTGACATCAGGGTTTCCCAGAAGTTCCTCAAACTGCAGCCACACGGACAGCCACGCCACCACCAAGTATAGAACACATGCATCTGCCTTCTCCACTCCCTTACCCCAGGAAGCAGGCACCCCGTGTAAAGGTGACCCAGCCAGTACCATTTGGATGGGGGCAATGTCAGTGACAGCATGGCAGTGATATAAGCACATAGGGCATGACTTCCTTTTCAGATATATATTTATTTATTTATATTTTATATGAGGTTTTGCCTACATGAGTGTCTATGCAGAGCATGCATGCAGTAACCCTTGAGGCCAGAAGAGGGCGTCAGAGCCCCTGAAGCTAGAGTTAAGATGGTTCCTGGGAATCAAACCCTTGTTCTCTGTAAGAGCAATAACCAATATTCCCTGGGCTATCTTTTCAGCCCCTACTTCTTTAAACAACCTTTTTAAATTACATGGACTGGGCAGAGGTATGGTGGGGATCTGTGCTCATGGGAGCAGGTACCTGCAGAGGCCAGGAGAGAGAGTAGGGCCACCCGGAGTTGGAATGAGTGTCTAAGCTGGGCAATTGAGCTCTGTCCACTGCAGGAGCAGAATGGGCTCTTACCCACTCAGCCACCTCTCCAGTGGTGACTTCTGTGCAAGAGAAGAATGGGGCAGACATGACAACAGGGAGCAGAGGGCGGGGTCTTGCACCCAGACAGAGGGCAGAGGACAAGGACAGCACAGCCTCTTCAAGGTCTGGGCAGTGACCACCATGATGAGTGGAACAGAAGGAGCCAGGGAGAGACTCAGCACTGACTCCAAAACACCTGTTGGCTTCTCAGGAGCCTGAGCAGCTCAGGGAGGCCCGTGCCCCATCCCTGCCTGATTCTCTCTTCACTTCCTGAAAATGCAGCCATTTCTGAGCTCTGTCCCCCACAAGCCTGTGACACCTTCCCTTTGTCCTCTCCCTCCCTGAGGGACATCGATTGCAAGTGAAAAGCCAGGAGTCTTGGCTTGACCACTATTTGTTTTCCATAATGGTACCTTCTCAACCTTGAAACTAGTTTCTGTTTTGAAAATTATCTGACATCTGAAAATAAGCTGAGTCCAGGACAAATGCTGGCCTGTGTACCCAAGACTAGGGGACTACCAGCCAGTAAATGAATTCCGGGTCGGCTGACACAGTGACACGGTAGCAATATTCCTCCAGGGCATGACTGGTGCTGGCCCTATTCAGAAGCCCGCGGTGACTCCAGATGCCACAACAGTGAGTCCTGGGCTCTGAGCTTGGCCAGTTGGGCCGAGAAGCCAATTCCAGTGGCCACTGACCTCTGGAAGCAAAAGCTAGCTCACATAGGACACAGAACAAGGACTCAAATTACAGGACTGAAAGTTCACATGGGCACCAGAGGACCTACAAATGTGTCCATGGAGCAGGCAGGCACACACAGGGGACATATGCAAGTCACACATGTACATTCGTGCATGAGATCACAGACAGACATGCCACATATATGCCTGTGCTACAGGAGCGCACATGTGCACCCATGTCACATGCACACACAGGCCCCAAGACCAACACCACACTCCCAAGAGGGTCCAGCAAGCCTGGAACATAAGAGACAGTGTGTTCAGAGGCTGAGTCTGGCATTGACCAGGCCTAGCCAGAACAGAACAGAAGCCTTCAGCGACCAACACACAGAAAGGCAACCAGAGCTTCAGTGAAGCCCAGCCGGAAACTATGGACCCACAGGCGCAGCCAGACTGAAGCTCAGGCTCTACTTGTTGCAGCTTCTTAATACACAGCTGTCTTGGAAGAGCCTTCCTGCCTCTCAAGCAGAAGGCTCATCTGTCTAGGCCTAGATACCAGGTTCTGCAGAAGCACTAAGGTACATAGGATACCCAAAAGGCAATGTAGCCTTGGACCTCTGAGCTATGTCCCAGCAGGACCCAGGCCGAGCAAGGCCAGAGCCTGTGCAGGGCAGGCTCTCACCTAACTCAGAGAGGACAAAGGACATGTGAGTGCCCATGATGGCAGAGCTACACCCAACCCCAGTCATTCCCAGAAGCTGCCCCTGGTGGCCAGGAATGCTTGGCAAACAGAAGGATGTCCCCAGCACATCCTCACAAGTCCCCCTACCCGGGCACAGGCTAGCGCCATTTGCTATTTTAAGGCCATCGGTGCCTTGGCTGAGGCACTCAATGTCACTAGGAGCCGGGTGGGGGAGGAGGGCAGAGCCTTCAGAACTAATGTCAATTTTCTGCATCAAATATTTTGATAATTAAACAAAGCTGATCAAGAGAGGCAAGCAGCACGGCTCCGGAGCTCAGGAAGCAGAGCCCATTAAATAGAGGGGCCAGAAAGTGCCCGAGGCGGCAGCCCCAGATTAATGGCTCGGCGGTAATAGATTTTCCCAAGCTCAGCCGCACGGGGCAGCGTGGGGGCAGGAGGGGCTGGAGTGTTCGGGAAGGCCACTCAGGGAGCAGAACAGTAAATCAAGGTGCCCACGGCAGATATGGGCTGGCCGAGGGCAGCGACCGCCCATCCTATCTGAATGTTCCTCCTCTGGGGTGGCAGGCACTGCCATCTAGGGCTCAGTGTGGCCCCGTCAACCCACAGCGGGTCAGCCTGCGTTTTGCATCTGTAGCACAAGTGCATCTGTGGGGACAACCCTCCCCTGCCTGGCTCTATCCTTTGGTGAGGCTCTCACCACACAGAGCAGTGGAGTGCACCATGCCCTAGGCAAGACCACATGCTCCTGCCTCTGTCTTCTGGGTGGGATACAGAAACAGAATCCATCCTCATGAGGCTGGCTAGGTGAACACCTTAGATGCCTTTATGCCCACACAGCTGTGAGTGTTGCAAGATGGGCCTTGTGAGTGCCTGATACAATCACACCACAGGCATGGGTTCAGCTTGCCATGGGTTGCAGGTCTGGGGAAAAGTTGGGATTAAGGAAGCCTGGGGGTCCTGGCCAGCTACCCCCACACAGCAGCTGACCTGGGGAGAGTGCAGACGTGTGGAAGCTACCCACATGGCACTGGTGCTAGGGAGCCCAGACCATGTAGAGGACTGGGCCTGACCTCTGGCTCAGGTGGAGGTGGCAGGCCCCACAAAGCCTCCATGTTGTTGGGGGACCCCTGCTAACAGGAGCTATGGGAGCTCAGCGCTTAGAAAGCTGGCCCGGCCCCAGGGTCTCGTCCCCAGGTCTTACACCAGGTTCCCTTGGTCCCCAAGGTCTTACAATGACATTGTGTTTCGTGTTTACTGGGGCTGGAGGGGTGGCTGTGGCCAGGCCAAGAAAACTGCTAGTGTGGGCTGAGCTGGCAGACTCTGCCATGAAGAGTCAAGGACCCATGCTGCCTGCACTGAGAGCTAAAACTTCTGTATGTGGCACGAGGAAGCCTGGTACCACTCTGAGGAGGAGCTGATTCCAGGGCTGGGTAACATGGCCCATGAACTGACTGCAAAAAGGGAAGAGATGTGAGGCCCAGTCTTGACAACTGTGGCCCGTGAGGTACCAGCAGCAATATGATTTCAGAAAATAAGAATTTTCTGGGTTTGGGAGCAGAACCCTGGAAATTCAGGAGCTATGATGTCTCCTTGCCCTTCTGCTTGCTCAACCTGAGTGGTTCTGGGCTCCATCTCAGACCTTCACAGCCAGGCTGTGGCACACACACACACACACACACACACACACACACACACCACATGATGCCACTACCAGAACACCAACTACTCAAACCCTCTTCATTCCCATGGTCAGAGTGTCCCAGGCAGTAGGACTAGACAGAGGACTGACTCCTTGACTTCTCCAAGCAACCCTGCTGTGTAGCCAGCCATGCTTGGAACATTACTAACTCTCAGAGGCTCACTATCTACTTTTCTGTTATGCACTATCATTGGAAGGCCACTGGTAAGAACCATGAAGAATCAGGACCTAGTCTAGCTGGCCCCAGAGCCTAGCCCTACTCTTCTTAGAAGCCTGTGCAAGAAGGACGAGCCACTAGTCCCTGCTTCAGGCCATGCATAGCCCCCTCAGGACAAACCCTAACACCTCCAGGCTCCTCGGTACGGTGCCATGCAAGGCCCACAGCCGTCACCACGGCCCCAGCAGCAAGGAGCAGGGGTCTCTGGAAATATTGGTTGAATTAGAAACATCTTTCTGAACTACAGGTCATCTCTTAGTCTGGGACATTGCTAAAAGCCAGAACAGATGAGCAGCACTAGAAATTCTGGTGTGCACGCTCAGACACGTGTATCGTCTATCAGATTGAAGCTTGCCCAAGCATGTGCTTGGTCTGGGCAGGGAGAGATGGGGTAAGTAGTCCTAGCGGCGACTGCCCTATGCTTCCAACAAACATTTTAATTAACCCTAGATCCCAAGGTCATAACTCCTTTGTGCTGACAGTCTAGTATTTCATAGCAGAAGGACAGAGCAGATGGGTTCCCTTGTGATGACTTAGCCTGGAGGGCAGAAACCACCACACAGTCCAGGGACCTGACCCCTTGCACCTGCTCTCCAACCCTTCTCTATCTCAGCCAGGACCTCCCTAAGGTTGAGGCCATGATGGTCCTGTGCCCTCTTCCCTGCCTCCATCACTAACCACTCTAAACGGGGCCTCGAGCCTGATGCCCGGGGCTCTACTGTGGCAGTCATCTCAGGTCCCTTCCTAGACAGAGCACAGAGGAGGCGCTCCCCACAGGAGCCATGCAGGCTGGGCTGGGAGACACTGCCGAAGCCTTCACTGTGGTTACTGCCATGAGGCCCTGCTCACTTGCCTCACACAGCTGGTGTGTGTGGCTCTGCCTCCTTTGGCTCTGATCCTGCAGACATGACGGTCGCTGGGAGAAGGCGGCAAGCCCCACACTGGAGTCTGACCTCGGGACTTGTGTGCCTGCCCACAACATCCAATCCCTGAGCCTCCTTTTCCCTTCGCACAGGGCACAAGGGCTCCACAGAAGAGTCTCTGTCCAAGGAAGCAGGGGTTACCCTGTGTGATTTGAGTGAGGGGTCACAGTCTAGAGCAGTGGGATGCCTGGTGCCCAGTGGGTGGCCCTGTTTGGGCTTGCTTAGAAGGTGGGTTTTGAGAGCTTAAAGACTTGCACCGTTTTGATTCTACTTTCTGCTTGTGAGCACTCAGCTCTCCCTGCCGCCATAGCTGGTGCATGCTGCCCTGCTCTCCCTCGGTAACAGGGATGGACTCTTAACCCTCTGGAACTGTAATCCAAATAAACCCTTCCTTCTATGAGTTGTCTTAGTCATGGTGTTTTATCACTGCAAAAAAAAAAGTGACTAAGACATGGTGTCAGGATTATCCTACCAAAGGTCCCTGGGAATGCAGTGGGCATTTCCTCCGCCACCCCAGATGCTCTGGGGTACCCCATACTGCCTGTGAGCAGTAAGGCTGAGAGGCTCCGTGTTTCTTGGCCTCACACTCAGGTTCCCACTTAGGATACTAGTCTCTGGAAGCAAGCTGGTGCAGCCCACAGGATTCCCGGATCTGAGGACACAGCAAGGCTGAGGAAATCGACATATACTGTGCCAAGGTCTGTGCCCAAAGAGTGTGGGGAAATAAAAACAGCAGAGTGGAATGGCCCTGCGCACACTCTGCCCCTTGCTGGTGAAGTCACCATGTTCAGTGTTCTTCCCATGGCTTGTGGTGACTGGCTACAAAGCCAAAGCAGTCTTGCTTGCTGTCTCTCAGCTTAAGCTGGCACGTGGGAGCCTCCAGAAGCCTAGTGCTCATGGCCACCAAAGATGCAGAAGGCCCAGTGCTCCAATTAAGACCAGTCGGTGAGTAGCACCAAGGTTTTGGAGAGTGGCTTAGTAAGAACTGAGTCAGGAGGCAGCCAGGAAAGAGAGCACAGAGCTGGGCTCTCAGGCAGAGGCTCATGGGTTGGTGGCCAGTAAGGATATTTGAGTAAGGATAGCCATGACTGAGAGTACTCTGGACCAGTGGACGAAGGGTGTGCGTGTCTCGGACCTCAGCCACCAGACTGAGCCATCACCTTGATCTAGGACCCCTTCTTCACCTGAATCCTGGCTGCCAAGTGCCTAGTCACACCATCTCGATATAGCCACTGGAAGAGGGTAACTCACAGCCGCCCACCACCTATGAGGATCCTTGCACTGGCTGTGAGCCTTCATTCAATGATAGGAGCGTAGCCTGCAAGTTCTGGCATTGCAGGATGGCCATCTCCACCAGGAACCTCAGATTCCTGAAGCACCCAATCCCAGCTTGGTCACTGTAACTACATGCTAACTCGGACAGAAGCATATTTCTATTGGCTGTGACAGCAGAAACAAATCTGCCCAACCAACTCAGGGTGGGCAGTGGGGCGGGGCAATGGTGGTACAGCCAATAGAGGCAGAGATCGTGGGGCCCTGAACTGCAGGGAGGGTGTGGCCTTGTACTCTACAAACCCAAAGGCCCAGTGGCCACCAGGCCGCTGCGGCTGCTTCCTGGGCCCTTAAGAACCTCCCCGCCAATTCTAGCAGCACAGCCTGTGAAGGGGCCTGGGGGGTGGGGTAGGGGCAGAGAGTATGAGCAGATAGCCAATCACTGGGCTCCTACCCCGCCCCCACTCCAGGAAACCCAGTTTATATCCTTTGTGGCTGTGTGACTCTGAGCCGGTCTAGGAGTCTCCTTGAACCTCCCTTTTCTCGTCTGCAGAGCAGGGATGCAACCCTCAGCCACGGCTGTTGGAGTCTGACACAGAACCCACTGCACCAGCAGCAGGGCTTAGAACTGCCCTCATGGTGCTGGGACACCTGGTGGATGCTGGCCCAACCCAGCTGAAGCATCTCCTTATATCCGCCCCCACCCCCGGGCTTCCACGCCCCTCAGGCCACCACCCAAAAGTCAGCGTTAACTACTTTGGAACTCCAATGCCAAGAATCTTGAGCCAGAAGGTAGGTGACACAGCCAGGCTGGTGAGCAGGAAGTGTCCCCGTTCTCAAAGGGACTTTAGGAAACCATTTCTGAGGTTGGAGACCAGGGCGCTCTACAACACAGAGCTTTACTGACCAGCAGGACTGAGGGAGAAAACGCCTGAGCTCACTGCAGGGGCAGCCTCTGACCATGTGTCTACTGACTCCCACTCTGAGCACTCATGCTGAGGACACCTCACACCCTTGGAGGATGGGGTGAGGGGCTGCTGTGTGTCTTCAGTACCTGTCCGACATAGTATGCCTCTGTGTTCGTTGGGGTCAGAAGATCTTTGGACAGCTTTCCAGGGGCATTTCCTCAAAGCAAAATGAGGAAGCATTTTCCCTACACAGCAGAACAGGGTTGTGACATCAGAACCCAGGGAACAGACAAGATCAAAACAGACAGCCCGCTCATCAGGCAGGGCAGCTCAGCATGGGGCTCGTCTGGAGGTGGGAGCCAGCCATCTTCCACCTCCTCACCTGTCACATCCATCGGGCCTGCATCCTCTCTGTGAATGAGCTAGCTTGGAAGCTTGTCTTGCCTGCAGCCCCAGGAAGGGCCCTGCGTAATAAATTGGGCACTAACCATGCCCGTGGCCATCAGCTCTATGCAGAAGCTGGATGCTGCTCTGCCCCAGCCCCTAAGCAGCCTCCACCCAGAGTCACAACACAACAGGATCCCAGAACTCTAGAGCAGGGATCAAGGGAAAGAAGCCCCAAGCCGGTCCACAGCTTTGGTGTTCTCAGCCTTGGGGACCCATCATTCAGACTTGACCGGTCACCACAGCTCCTCCAGCCAACCTGATGGGAAGGGAGAGCTTCTACCAGGGCAGGAACCTCCACAAAGGGGGTGGGGGTGGGTGCCAGCCCCTGCCTGGTGCCCTGGGAGTGACACCCAGTTTCCCTCTCAGACAGAAGACAGAGCCATCCCTTTCCACTGATGTCCGGTCAGAGTCCACCCTCAGTGCCCTCATCCATGAGAGATAATGGTTTAATAAGCGATCTGCTTTTTATTTAAAGGGTCGACAGTAAAACCCAGATCACATTTCTCACTTGGTGGGTTAAAAAACCGCTTACACTCATTTCTGCAATGTAAAGCGACACTCTATCAAATCAAACATTTCCAGATGGGCCCAGCTTGGCGGAGGAGAGCAGCACATAGGTGGGGAAAGTAGGCAAGGAACACCACCTGCTGGCCAGCAACTGGGCAGCACCCAGGGGCCAGGCAGCTTCTCCCCTGGCTCCAGGCTACCTGTTGTGTCATAGACATGGGCAGGTTTCTGTGGGAATCTCCCATCGACACTGCTCAGAGTCTGCAAGGGTGGGGGTCTGGACACTCTGGCAAGCCCTCTCAATACCTTCTGTCTCCTGCTAGCCACTAAAATTATAGGGCTCAGGTAGTGTCTGCACAGCTTTCCCCGGGTGGGGTGAGACGCCATCCTGAACACAGGCTGTGTTTACCTCCTGGAGTGCAGAGGGTGCTTTGCAAGGTGGCTGTAAGGACAAGAACTTAGAGTGAGCCCCTCCCACACAGCACCCCTGCCCCCGGGTTACACCCCGTATCAAGGGCACAAGAGCAGTATATGAAGTTGTCCCATGAACATGTCTGTCTGGATTCTCAAATTGCCCTTTTTCCCCTGGGCTGTAAGAACGCTCCCCTGCCAGAGTTGTCAAAGATCTCAGGGGCTAGCGGATGACAGCCCCATTCGACCTGGAGGGTGCTGGCAGGGTCAGGCCGGCCGGCACCACAGCACGCTCAGCTGCCAGATTCCAGGTTGTGACCCCTGGCTATTGAGGGGTGACAGACACCTGGTGTGAGACCTGGCTGCCACACCTTTGAGCATGGCATCTAGACATCATGGAGTCTCCTGGGCCACTGCCCATCTCTGGGGGCAGGAGGCTTAGAAACCGGCTTGTTGGCAATCTCCCCAAAATGCATTCCCAGGATTCCCCCACGGTATGCAGTTTTCACTCTGAATTAAAGCCGAAGCCAGCTCTAAATTTAATAACAGAGTTATAAACTCTTGAAAGTGTACGGATGGCTGACCGACCCCAGAGAGGGGTGGGATCTATAAATAGAGGTCCTTGTGAGAGACCCTCTGGCCTGCTCCACAGCTCTTTGAATTACCTTTTGTAAAAGCTGCTGTGTGAACCAGGTGACAGGAACGCCATTTGGCAACACCCCCACGAGATCTGCCATTCTTCCCACAGCCGGCCCCTCCTGCTGTGTCTGTACCACAGACACCCACAGAGGCCCAGTGTCTGCACTCTGACAACAGGAGGAGGACAGAAGCCAAAGACGCTGAGAACAGACAGGAGCCAGCTGGCCAGAGAAGGGCCATCCTGCCTCCAGAGTTCAAGAGGCTCGCCCCCACAGGAGCCGTTCCTACCAGCCCTGGGGCCAACCCGGGGTGGGCCCAGCAGGGACAATCTGTCAAAGCTCACTAGACTGGCCACCCCGCTTCCCCAAAGCATCCCTTCCCAATCACGTGCAAACATGAACAATGGGGATGGGGGCTCTCCAGAGTTCTCTCTAGACCTCTGTCTCTGAAACGTCCTCCTTACTTCCATTGTGCCTGCAGGTGGGCCCTCTGCTTCCTGACACTGCAGCCTCCTGTCCAGTCTTGATCTCGCCCACGCCTTGCCACTGTCACTCCAACCTCTGCTAGTCCCCGGGTGATCGTCCTCCACGTGAAGTGTTTGATGCACGATTTAAATGTCATCAGTGGTTTTGCTTTGGCCCAGTATCAGGCTGGCATCTCCGTGTGACACCCTCACACCTGCTTTCACTGACAGAGCTCTGAGAAGGGCAGTGACGTTGGGAAGAGACCTCACCTGCTCAGCCCACCCAGCATAGCTCAGATCTCCGGGCTGGTGGCGCTCTGACTCCACATGACCTGAGCAAACATCAGTTGGAGCATCTGCGCTTCAATTTTGTAGGGTTTACCAATCTTTCCTCTGTCCCTCTGTCCCTCTGTCCTCCAGCTAGCCCTTCCCAACTGCATGGGCTAGAAGTATAGAAACATGTCCTTCCTGCAATTCTGGGTATTTTTCTAAGGCAAGGTGGTAGTGACAGTGCCTGTCTAAAAGACTGTGGGGGGTTACATAGAGAAGCAGAGATGGGGCTCAGAACATGCCCTGCACACAGCAAGTGCTCAAAAGAGTTGTCGTTACTACAATCCCCACCATCATCTCCACCAGCTCCACCTCCACCATCACCAGCACCAACACTGCCTTCATCATTATCACCGCCATCACCTTCAACATCAGCACTGCCATCTCCACCCCCATCATCACCTCTATCGTCACCAGCCTGACCATCACCACCTCCATCAACACCACCACTACCATCACCCTCATCATTATCACCACCATGACCAACTCCATTATCACCAACACCATCATCATCAATACCTCCCCATCCCAGCTTCCAAGGCTCCACCCACTGAGAAAGAAGCTAAGGCAGATATACCTATGTTATTGAGAGAAGCTATGCTCAGGCAGCTAGGAAAAGCTAAATCCTGGTCCCTGGTGGAAAGATCCATCTTTGGTAGGTTCCAGAGACGACTCAGTTTCAGTATTGACAGATGCCTGTTCATCTCAGCCTTGCCACAGTCTTCCAACCCAACACCCTAGGGCAGGCCTCCTCTCTCCCATCCTGGCCCCCAGAAGTCTCCAGGAACAATTATAGGAGAAAGGTTCTTCCCCTGGGGCCTGGACCACCCTCCTGCCATCACAGAGAAACCCAGGCAGTGACCAAACCCAAGGCTGTTGAGGGTAGGAGGCTTCTGATGGATGAAGGCCTTTCAAAGTCCAGACCAACTCAGGGGTCACTATAACCTATATCGTTATCTTGTCCCTAGAGTCATTGAGTCATTCAGTATGAGCTATGCGCTACAGAATGATAGACTGAGGGCTGACTTGGCTTCTGTCTCCTAAGATCACCACAAGCCCTTTGCCGCCGCCACCCCAAACCCAGCAAGCATCTCCAAAGAATATTCAAGCAGTCCTTTGGGCCTCAGAGTGTTCAGCAGGCAGGAAGATATACAGACCAAAAATCTGTGATGCAACAGAGGAACTATCCTGCAGAGGAGCTTCTGGTCTGGGCTTCAGCCAGGGAGTCCCTTGAGCAGTGGGGTGCAGCCTGAGGTGCACACAGCAGAACAGCTGGACCTAAGCTCAGCCAGGGCTCAGTGTTCTTATCTCTCCAGGAGCTGGTTAAGAGCACCGGCTGCTCTTCCAGAGGATCTGGGTTCAATTCCCAGCCCCCACATGGCAGCCCACAACCATCTGTAACTCCGTAAGAGGGGATCTGACACCCTCATACAGACATACATGCAGGCAAAACACTAACATACATAAAATAAATAATAAATTTAAGTTTATCTCTCCACCCTCAGGAGGGGAGGCCAGGCCAGGGCTAGGAGCCTGCATGTGAGTTCAGCACCAGCAGGGTGGCCGCAACGCCCCTTTCCTAGATGTCATTTGTTCCCAAGGATTCCAACGGTGGATGCTAGGTTCTATTCTGACTAGCTCTATGAAGTCTACTGCAGGCAGCAATACAACCACTGCCTCCCACAAAGTTCTGCTACCTATGGTGGTCTGGAACAGGATCTACAGTAGGCTAGAAGGTGGTCTGCCCCCTAAAGAGAAAAGAGGATTTTTGGTCACTGGGTCAAATGTCAGGTTCTTCCTTGGCCCAACTGAAAAGTAGAGATACCAATTCCCAGCCCATCAGAACCCCAGGACCCCAGGACTCCTGCACATTATCATCCCATCACCCAGGAAAGTAGGTGGGTCTGGGGCCAGAGCAGGAGACCGAGCCAGGGCCCACATAGACCTGGGCAGCTGACCAGCATCGGCCAGACTGTGAACTCTGAGGCCAGTGTTAGCCAAGGGGAGCATCATAGAGCAGCCTGCCTGTCCTAAGGAAGGGTCTAGATGCCTCCTCCATACCCCTAACATTCCACCTCAGCTTCACTTGGACCACTGGCAGCCCCACCGGCTGCACCACCTGTGCATGGTCTGTGCCATGGTCCTCCCACGTTGTCAGCTCCTCCACAGCCCTCAGTGTCTCCCTTTGGCTCAAGGCAGGAAGCTAGCTTCTCTCCCACACATGGATGCTCCATAGAGTCCCCCAGGCTCCTCCTCTCTTACTGCCCTGGACATACCATAGCCAACAGATGGGGCCACAGATGCCCTCAACCCAGACTCAAGGCATCCCTACAGCCCCCGATTCCAGTTTCCCTTCCCTGAGTCCTTATGCAGGTCAAGACCTTGCCCAAGACAACAGTTCCTTTGCCCTCCAGACAGAATCCCAGAGCTGCCCTGTGCAGCCTCCTGCAGCTGGCACAGGGTGCATACCTGCAGCGCAGGTGCACCTAATGCTGGGAGTCAGGCCGTATAAATGTCACCAAGGACTGCAGTGCCCTGGCTGAGCACATCCGTGTAGAGAAGCAGAGAACCACACAGAGACTCCACCATGGCCAAGACTCTGTTCCCTTCCAGGCTCCTACTACACCAGGCAGACACCACTCCCCTGAAAGGGCTGTCTCCTTTCAGTGTCTAGGGATGGGGTTAACATCTATAAGTAGCAACCACGGTCATAAGTGCAGCCAGTAGGTCTGGCCCTTTAAGGGGCATTCTGCCCCTGCCTTTGTTGATGAGCCAGCCTGCAAACTCTGCGAGCTCTGTCAAAATATTTTTAGCATTTGTTCTGTTTAAAAACCCTGAGGTATTAGAGTGTGCTAATCTTTAGAAAGGTTAATTTATTCATAGGGGTTTTGACAGAGATGTATGGCACAGTACAGCATGGCCCCTGCCCAGGGGAGCGTGCACGCGCACAGAAGAGCAAGTACCATAGACAGAGCGGCCAGGGTCCATCAGGGGTCTAGCCCACTGCCCCTGGCTCTGTCAGGCCGGCCAGGGTCCATCGGGGGGCTAGACCACCCCTCCCACTGCCCCTAGCTCTGTCTTGCTCTTTCTGGCCTAGACAGACCTGCTCTCTCCTCTCAATGGCCCCTTTCTTAAGGAGTCCTTCCTTCCACAAAAGGCAGAGCTTGGGTGAAGCCGCATGCCTAAGCCGACTCTTCCCTCCGTGGCCATGGCCACCAGTCTACGAACGTTACCTGAGACCCCCTGAAGCCCTTTCTCCCCAGTGTCCGCAGTACTGTGTCCCCAGAACCAGTCTCCTGGTACCGTGAGCAGCTGCAGAGGAGCCACGGGGGGCTGGAGACTGGCAATGAACAGCGGTGCCATCTGAGGTTCCTGATTCTAGCAGCTGAGTAAAGGAAAGCATCCCGGAGAGCGCTTCAGACCCTCTGAAGAGCTCATTTAAACCACCCGCCATCTCACCTCCTGAGGATCACAGGCCTCTGGGCTGAGTGTACCCCCAAAGGTCTGGAGCTGCCACATCCAGTAGCCTGACTCCCTCTTCTGGGGACTCCTGCTGGTCCCAACCAGTGCTGCCTCAGTTTCAAATGCAACCTCCTCCATGAAGCTCTCCCTGATTGCCCATGGACCACTTCTGCCAGGGTCAGGACCCAAGCACATCACATTCACTGTGATATTTTTCCCTCAGCCACCCTCTGGGAGATATTTGCCCATGCTTTTATTGTTGCTAGTGGTGGTGGTTGTGACTGCTTCTCAGATAGAAGATAAGCCTGAATCTTGAGGGATCTCAGCAGCTGCCTTTCTCGGGGACCCAGCCAGCACAGCTTACGTAGAATTTTGAGATATAAGCTGGTGTGTACATAGCATGTATGGCCTATGATGGCGTCTTAAATGACAACTGGTTCCCAAGCCATGACTGAACCAAGATCCTGGCCAGGAAGTTGTTTCCTCTTTATTTTCTGTCAATAATAACAGCAAGAAGACCCTCGGGGAGGGAGCCTCGGCCTCTGTTGAGTGGCTTCCTGATTCAGCTACTAGAACAGAGGTCCAGCCTTCCCTCTGCTGGGCTCTGGGCCTCCCTCCACCCTGTAGGGTTACCAGCCCCAGCCCCTAGCTCCATCCTTAGGGACGCCATTCGAGACCAACCTGGGCTGGACGAGCCTCCAGCTCCGGTGCTCCGGGCCAGCATTTCCTCCTTGCAGCATCTGACAGCCCAGTGACCCAGTGTGGCCTTGTGAAGGTGCAGCATCCCTCTTTGGTCTGCCTGTCCTCCCTCCCATCCCCATCAGGAGAGGCAAGGCTCTGTGCAAGTTCCTGCCCCAACTCTGCTCACCATGAGACCCAACCCAGGGCTCCAGCCCCACAGCCCCAGTGCAGGAGACCACAGGCCCCCGCCATCACCAAAGTAGTTTGTGTAGTCCAGGGCCAGCTGGTCCCCAACCCCCGCCCTGTGTGCAAACTTCCCTGCCCTTGCCCTTGGAATGTGGGGCAGTGGGCTGCAAGGGATGGGAGACAGATGCACACGCCTGAGCCGTGTAAACAAGGCGGGGGAGGGCAGGATTAAGTTACACCGGTGGAATATCCTAAAATAAATATAAGGACGGTTGGTATACTTCAGGTGAATTAGCCTGATTCAAGCTGTCAGCTTTAGGAAAAGTCTAAATAAACAGGGCTCCGTCTCTTCCTGGCATAGGAAGGGCTGAGGACACCATGGGGCACCAGACTTCAGAGCTAATCCATGGGCTCCATGGGCAGCATCAGCCTCAGATGAGAGGTCCTGCATATGGCACTTAGAGGAGGCCCCAAGGTCAGATGGAGCCCTGGGTGAAGCTGGTCACCCATGAACAGGAGCAGCCTTCCCTGTTGCAGGGCAGGGTGGGCAGGGCTTCTTTAGTCCCTCACCATGACAAGTTACCATGATGGGACAGGGTGAGCCAGCCCTATGCCAGGGTCCACAGGTGTGGGCACATGTCTGATCAGTACCAGGGTCCCCTCTGTGTCACTGGGTGGAAACTGGGGCTGAGTTTCCCTCGGACAGCCCTTTCATCTTCCAGAGCAGAGTGCCTGTTACAGAGAGATGCGGGTCCTTCCAAGCACACATGTCTATGGCAGTCACAGAGCCAGGGGGGGGTCCTACACAGTACCAGGTAGGCTATCTGAGGCCAGAACTGGGGGAGGATGGCCACACCCTCTGTGATCGCCTATTCCACCATCCCCAGCCCTCAGCTGCAGACGTTGGCCTCTGCTTTAGCTATCTGTCCAAGAATGCTTGTCCTAAGCCCCAGCAGGAACTGTGGGGACAGCCCTGGGGAGGGGCTCTCCAGAGCAAAGCTTCAACAACAGCAGCAGCCCTATCCACCCCACACTCTCCATGTCTGTGCTTGTTCCTTCCTGTTGCTGTCCCAATCTGTCCTTCATCCTGGTCATCTTCCAACAGCTGCTGGGCCTCCTTATCCCCACTCTACAGACATTCAGGGTGGGCATATCTGGGCTGAAGGCTGCTCCCGACTGCAGCCTTTAGGAGGGTGCTGAGGCTCCCTCCCACATTATGCTGATCCACAAGAAATCCACTGGTACCTTCTACAGACTTGGCTACTTCCAGGGCCCAGAGAGGCACTCATGGTATCTGACAGGCACCAGCATCCTTCCCAGGTAGAAGCTACCGCCCTCCGCTGAGCTGACAAGAAGGGTCCGGGATGCGCTCAGAGCATGAACCTCTAGTGAGATCTAGATCAGCTCCATTCCCGCCTTCCCCAGAGCTCAGCCTGGCTTGGCCCATGAAAACAGCAACCAGGCCGGGGACCGGACAGAAGAGCCCTTGGTGTAAATCCATGCCTACCATTAACCACGTCTGTGGTCCTTGCCCAGGGGTACCCCAGTGGCTTTCCCATGTTTGTTGTCCGTGTTCAGGGACTCCCTAGTGGCCTTTCCGTGGCTCCCATGTGCTCTGAACCTTTTGTACATCCAGGATGGGCTTCCTGGCCTAGGCACCAGCATCTTTAATGGTGTACCCAATGAAAGGACAGCACTGTGGGAATGTGGGAGGCCATGATGACCATATGCCTTAGCCAGAGGTCAGCTCTGGAAAACCCCCACACTGTGCCCAGGGGAAGTGCAGAGCTTCCTTTCTCTGCCTCCAGCCAGCCCCAGCAGTGCCCCTGACAGATGCCCAGCAGATGAGAAGAAAGCACCAGGATCCCAGAGCCTGTCAGCACGGCACTGGGATGGCATGACAGCATAGCCAGACACCATCCCTTCAACAAGCCATATCCCATGGCAGGTGGAGGATGCTCAGACAATGCCACCAAAGGCTAGTGACAGACCCAATCAGGCCTGTGGGTCTGAGGGCAGGAATGGAAGTTGTCCCACTAGAGAAGACTATAATTGAGAGTGCTCGCCTCTCTTGCCTGTGATCTCCTGCAGAAGGATTTGCAGAGCCCACAGCCCCTGCATGAAATTGCTTTGAGAGGCCTGAGGCTTTTGGGCACTCTCCACCATGCCCTGGAGGACTCCCTGACTCTGCCAGTGTTTGAAAGTACAAAACTAAAACTTTCCCCACAGAGGGCTCAGCTCGCATCATACCCACCGTCACCACTGGCCATTTCTCTGAGAGGTCTCTTAGCTGGGCCTGAATGAGGAAAGGACTTGTGGGCAGGGCTACAGTGCGTGGGAGGGGGAAACCGGGTCAGAGCAACAGGAAGAAGGAGTTTAATCTCTGAGGTGTAAGATTGTTGATATACATTTCCCTTGTGGAAAAAGTCTGCTTCCTCACCTGTGAGAGAATTCAAAGCCAGATGGCCAAGGAGCAGCAGGAAAAGACCTGGATGCACTTCCCACCTGAGGGATGCCTGAGCTTGCCTGGGCTGCTCCCCATGCTGGGCAGCACAGGCTGGCCTGGGTGCTCACTCTCCTGTCATCCTGAATCTGGTGACCCTCGGAGTGGCACTTGCTCTGTCTTGACACCTATGCCCTTAAACCAGTGGCATTTTCCTCAGCATCCATGGTCACTGGCATCTTGCTGTGGTAGACACTGTTTGCCCTCACCCCCAAGTCTAATGAGCCCTCAGCCCCCAGCGGGGTCCCAGCTACCCCATGCATCCCTCCACAAAGAAAGATAGCTTTGGAACCTGACAGGGAGGCTCTGGGTGGTTTGGAGGACTCCAGACTTGGGGTTCCAATAGAACAGAGGACAACAACCCCCACCCCAAAGCTCAGATTCTGACATTCGCTGTTCCTCCTCCTCAGTTTGAAGTCACTTTATGCTTTCGGACTCATTTCTCATGGATCTGGGGCCACAGAAAGATGGGGACTGAGTCTAAGAAACCCACCTGCTTGTCTGGATTTAGTGTACTGAGCTGTCTGGCCCTGACTGTCCAGCAGTTGGACTCAGATACTCCTCACATCCTCCTTCACCAAATATGTCCTCCATGAAGATCACAAACTTTACCAGATCTTCTGGAGAAACTAGGAGTGGAGGGAACACCTGTCATGCAAGCACTCAGATGGCTGAGGAAATGGAGTCAAGAGTTCCAGGCTAGTATGGGCTATGGAGAGCTGAAGGCGTCGGAGGGCAGTGGGAAAGAAGACTACGAAGGCCTTGGGATGGAAGGTGGCCCTCATGTCATTTCAGTGGGAGCTGCTTTCTGGAGTCTGCTTTCTCGGCTGTGGAGTGGGTCACCTCAGAGCTCATCCAGGGAGGCAGAAACTTCAGCTGAGGGAGCTAGGGTCCTGTAGAACTTTCATGGCTCCTCCCCAAGACCCACCAAGCCTCTGGCCCTATCTGCAGGAAGTCTCCTGGCAGCCTCGTCTTCCTGTCTCCTGGGAAACTTCCAGTGAGGCCTTGGCCAGAGCGGGAGTCTGCACCCAGCCCAAGCAGCACACCAGGTGTGGGGGTGTAGAGACCTCACCAGGGAATAACCCCCTCCTCGGGCAATTAGTTACTATCAACAGGCTTTGAGCCAACAGCCAGATGGGAAGTGGGGTGTTCATTGCAGCTATCAGTAGCAAATGGATGATTACCACGTTGATTCTCAAGAGTCTGAGCTCAAAGCCTGGTGAACCACAGTTCGGCCCCAAATGAACACAACCTTTAAAACCCAGGTCAACCTCACCCAAGTTTACACTAAATTTAGCAAATGGAGTCTGCTTATGAGCCACTGGCTCCGTGAAGCTCTGACCACCAGATGTGAATCTTAGCACCCACCAGAGTGCCGCTGCCTAATGAGGGCCCTGGCATCTCTCACACCAGCCTAACATAGAAGCCACAGCCCTCTCTGCCCTTTGGATACCCAACTGAGCTAACGGTGGGTTAACTTCTACCCTCCCGGGGGGGCTGATAAACACGGCTTTATTGAGAGTGAGTGGTCATGGATGGTTATTGCCCCAGAAAATATTTGTCTAGCACGAGTCATGTCCCTCTCTAACCCTGTTCACAAATAGCTCACACAGATGGGGGGGGAGGGGAGGCCGGGGGAAGGGAAGAGAGGAATCGCCTCTGCCTAGCTAACTCCAGCTTGCTGTGTGTGGATAGCAGGTCAGAAGCTGTTTTCCTTCCCCGATCCCCAGACCTATGTCCAGTGAGGCCTACTTCAGCATGGCTGGCTTTTCACTGCGGCCCTCCTTTCTCAAGCCAGTCTCCAGTCCAGCAAGAGGGACCTCAGGTGCGAGATACTGGCAACCTGGTGAGCTCTGTCCACTGGGCAGCTACACTGCCCTCTGGTGGACAAGGTAAGCAGAGCCCTCACACTGGCTGTTTGGGAGAAGGGGCTTCAATGCCCTCCTAAGTTGGTGGCCCTAGGCTCTTCCACCTGGTGGCCACAGAGCAGATTTCAGAGATGAACTGGTTTGGGATGGAGACTTCTCCCAGGTCCTCAGGGGAGCCACTGAAGATTTGGCACTGCCATGTGATAGATTGTGTCCTCTCCAGCTTTAGCATAAGTGAACTGAGCAGGTAAATCTCAAGTGTATGTACCAGTCTGTGTGCAGAGGTCATTATGTTTGCATGCATGCCTACATAGATTAGTATGTATGAGTATTGACATACCAATGCACATGTTATGTGTGTGTATACCAACTCATTTATATACATATATCTATACTGCCATAAAACGAAGTGTGGGGAAGAGTCAGAAAAACCCCTAGACAACTGGACAAGAACACAGACCCCAACGTTAATAGGGAGGAAGAGAGCCCAGGCTCTAGCCCCAGGGAAATGGTGCTTACTTTGCCTCCTGGGTATTTGATGCACTGCATGTCTTCCTGTGACTTCATTAGCACCGACCCTGGTTGTAACAAAGACTCCTTGAGGATATAAAGACAGCCAGTCACGTGAAGGACCAGCTGGATGCCCTGAGAAGCCACCTACCTGGCTCTGAATGTTGCGTTTCTGTGAGTTGCCTCTGTCTATGGATATTGGAGAGAAATCCCAGAGAGTGGATCCTGAAATTAAACCTGATGTCCTTTCTTTATGCTCTCTGAAGTTGTTTCAGAATAAAACACTGTTTTAAAAGTTACCTGGGGCTGGGGAGATGGCTCAGGAGTGAGACACTGGCTATGCAACCATGAGGACCTGAGTTCATGACCCCAGCAACTGTGTAAAAGCCAGGAACTGTGGGGTGCATGCCTAACTCCTGCAGTGGGAGGTAGAGATGGGTGCCCATGAACACACACAGCACACAAATAAAAAGTGATTGTGGCATGAGATGGCAGGGGCCACACCATCCCCTGGCCAGTTCCTGCTCTTCTCTGGTGTTCAGTTTTATAGCTAGCACTCAAGATGCAAGGACCAATGCTAAGTTCAGACTTGGTTCAGCTGGCCACTCGGCCTTGCTCCGTACCCTCAAGGCAGAGCACCTATAATGCACTGGGCTGTTTTGGGGGGGAGGGAGATATTTGTTTTTTGCTTGTTTGTTTTTTATTTTTCAAGACAGGGTTTCTCTGTGTAGCCTTGGCTGTCCTGGACTCTCTTTGCAGACCAGGCTGGCCTTGAACTCACAGAGATCTGCCTGCCTCTGCCTCCCTGAGTGCTGGGATCACAGGCATGTGCCACACACCTGGCTGGGATGTATGTCTTTTGAACAGGCCTGCTTGATGCCAGAGAGATCACTGGTACAGGGATGATGGGGGCTGCCTCTACTTACCGTGACTGAACTGGTCCCATGGCATGACCAGGACAGTCTGCCCTGGTTCTGGGTGAGTCCCTGAAAGGCAGGACCCTGACCTACACCAAGGTGGAGACCACAGCAGCACAGGAGCCATGCACAGAGCTCCACCCGGGGTCCCAGGCAGGGAGGCATCCGAGTGCTGTGAGATGAAAGATTGGTCCATTGCAAATGAGTACTGCTAATGACTATTTAGCACGTCCATAACTTTACCAACAGAGCCCAGCCTGAGAATCCCCAACGAGGCCCAGTCCTTGATTAATGTTAATGGGTTTTCTCACCAGCTGTGAAAATGCATTTTCCATAATTTAGCTGTCATTACAATGGGAAGGATTTATAAAACACACGCACACACAACGTGCTCTGAGGCCCTGGAGGGAGCTGTCCAGGGAAGGCCTGGAGCAGCTGGCTTGCTGTGAAACTCGGCCTGCTGGCCACACCTAGCTGCCTGGCTTGCACCCCCAGGCAGGACAGGATGATCGCAGGGCACTGTGCAGCAGAGCATACCTCTCCCTGGGCTCTGACCCTCACCAGGTGGAGGATGGGACAGACTGTGGGCTGGGACCAGGACCATGAGCTAAGACCAGTTTTCTTTTCTAACTCTGAGAAACACAGACAGCAGGGGCCACACCACACTCTGCCCAATTCCTGCTCCTCTCTAGTGTCCTGTTTCATAACTAGAACTCCAGGTCCAAGGACCAGAGTCCTTCAAGAGCCACAGACACAAACACACACACACACACACACACACAAATCCTCTCAGCTCCTGGCTCCTCTCCTCCCTGAAGTTCCCCCAAGGATCACCATTTTCATCTTTCCAAAACAATAGGAAGAAAATAAGGCAGGTTTTGAGATGGGGGAAAGCACCTGAGCCTCATAAAAGAAAGGATTAAAAAAAAAAAAGATGGGAGAGGGTTGGGTACCCTCCTGTCCCCAGCCCTGAGATTTTAAGGTGAGGCTTCAAAAGACACTGGTCACCAGCCATGCACAGAAACTCAGAGCACAGCACACACAATGCCAGTGGAGACATGTTTGCTGAGAAAGCTGTTTGCAAAGGAGTAGAGGCCAAGAAAGAAGGAAGGAGGGAAAGGAGAGAGGGAAAGATGGACAGGTGGGTGACTGGAAGGAAGTCAAGTGGATAGATGAATGGGAACATGGGAGGAAGATAAGGAAGAAGAGATGGAAGGGGGGAGACACCGGGTTAGTTCTGAGAGCATAAAGAAACTCCCAAGCCTCAAGACACACAGCCTCTTTGAGGGTCCCCCGAAGCCTCTTCTCTCACGGGCCTGGTGGTGGCTGGTCTGCGTGCAGCCAGCGAAAATCTTAACACCTCCGACTGAGTAGTGTCTGGCTGAAGACAAGAGCACCAAGTGGCCAGGCTGGTGATGTCTGGCCCCCTGACCACAGCCCTCCTCACCTCCCTCTACCTGAAGGGCTCAGGCAGGGCAGGCCCTGCCCCACCCCACCCCCCTGATTTCCAACACAAATGAGTATCTGGAAGTAAGTTAAGAATGGGGTGAGCAGGAAAGGGCTAGAAGCAGACCAGCATCGAATCAATTAATGCGCGTTCTTCCGAGCCCGGTGCACGCTTTGCCTTCAATTAGCGGATCTCGCCGGCCCCTGCTGCAGGCCCGGAGCCTCCGCCGCGGAAACTTTCTCCTCCTTGTTTTAATCTTTCACCGAGCCCGGCCTTTCGCCTCCAGCCCATCTAATTGAAACTAATCTTCGCGGGCAAGGCCTGTCTCTCCTCCTAATCCTCCTCCGAGGAAGTTCACATGGTCCCAATTACAACCACACCGGCCTCTTTTATTCCCGCCCTCGTCTCCCTCTGCCAGCCTCATTTTTTGAAAGTCTGCGTTATTAACTCCATGCTTTCGAGTTCCTGCCCGTCACGGGCCGCGAGATGCTATCGCTGGCTGCCGATGGATAAGGTTACCACGAAAGCATTTTGTGGGTTACGTTTCGCACAAAGGCGATAGAGGGCACGATAGCGCAGAACCGGTGAGCTCCGAGGGGGAGGGGCCAGGGCCGACAGCCCGGGCCTCAGATCGCCCGCCGCTTGCAACCTGCAGGCTGGGGAGCCCAGAGGGCGCTCGGGAAGCGTCTCGGAGGGGCAAAGAGGGAGAAGGGGCACCAAGGAGCCCCAGGGAGCGCATTCGCCCCACTGCCAAGCCATATGGTCCCAGCCAGCCCCCTGCTGGGGGCTGCAAAGCGGGAGATGGGGTCCCGAGAGCTGGCTCCGCATTACAAGGCAAACGGAAATCCTACATTTCCAGGCTGTCGAGAATGTCAAGTTTCCGTGCTCCGGGCTGGAATCCCACCAGCACTGTGCGGCACACTGGTTATCGGAGCTGATCAAACCTCACACTGGCAGCTCGGGATGTCTCTGATTAATTTTTTTTAAGAGAAACTGAAATAATCATTAGTTAATGGAGACATCTGGGCCTAAGCTCCAGAATTGCAGGAGGG